>JAUTXW010001390.1:0-328318 GCA_030620095.1 Kuschelorhynchus macadamiae
TGTTATACAGATGGTTACGTATGGAAACAAATTGATGTTTCATATAAGTATTTAGTAAGGAGACTAATTAAGGCTGCATTTCAAAATAAACGAGTTTATAAAATTTCTGCATGCTCTTAAACGCTGTCCTCAAAATGTAGTTTGACCCGCCTTATGTTGGGTATGTAAAACAGGTCCATTGCATAAAACAAAATATTATCTTTGAGCGGGCGAAAACCCTTCTCCCTCAAACTGTTAAGAAAATAGGCACAGTTGTATAGAATTAAAAAATGAAAGTAAGTACCTAAATGTACTATAAATCTGCAATAGCACAAAACATGAATAAGCAGGTCGTTTCTACTCTTTTTTTTGGAAAATTACAAACAGCTTTTTATAAACTATGACAAATTATTTTACCATAAATTAAGCACTGAAATTTATTAGTCATGAAATGTTTTCAGGTATATATTTATTTTGATTCAAACTTCTTCAATTTGTTATAAAGGTCAGAAAAAAATAAACTTCAGATACAAAATTTTAAAAATATCCCCAAGATTCTAAACATATTTAGTCTCGTTTGAAATCTTAGAATTGCAATGTCAGTAAAATGAAAATTGTTCTACTAATGCTTTAACTTCTAGTTTAAGCAGATAAAAAAATTGTTCTGCTTTTACAAAAATAAAATATTGTTTTGCAAGTTTCTGATGGGATTTTTCTGCTTCTGATAGGTCTAAAAAGATAGGAAGAGAAAAAGTTTGAATATAGTTTTTTTTTTTTTTTATAAATATTGAAGATGGATGAGAAAATATAAAAAACTCTGTTTGCAGATGAGTTATTTATTAGGAAATAATAGCATTTACATAAATGGTATTTATATACTACAATATCATCATATACATTGTTAAGATTAGGAAAATAGTATCTATCTACAGTAATAATGAGTTATTGAAGAAACCAATAGATCTTTTATTTTATAAAAAATGTAGTTGCTTAGTTGCTAACAGAACGAACTAACTATATTTGTAATCTAATTAATATATTTAAGCATTGATTAGATTAAAAAAAAAAACAATCATTCAAATTATGTGCTCGAGTTGGTTAAAATATAAAATAATTATGTTTTTATTTTTGAACTACATATATAACCAACGAAATGTAGGAATGAACATATTTTTTATTGGTATCCTTAAATTAGTAAACTAAATATTTCCTAACTTACAAATCAGTAATTATCTTTTTTTTTTGCTTATAGCATTTAAATAAATAATATGTAAGAAAACATTTTAGTAGCAATTGAAAGATATTTTTTGTAGTTTGGCTGGGTATTCATAAGTATGCTATCAAACTGTGGAACATATACACCACTAATGTATAGTAGGTATATTAAATTATAAGAGAATAGTTTGACTTTCTTGTATGTAGTGTAGTGTAGAAGTAACATTCAGCCTATTCTGAATGGATTTAAGTTAAAACCTCCATACTCCAAGACAGAAACAGCCAGTTAATAGTTAATATTTATTTATATATATATATATATATATATATATATATATATATATATATATATATATATATATATATATATATATATATATATATATATATATATATATATATATATATATATATATATATATATAATATATTATATGTTAAATATATATTATATATATATATATAGGTTAACTCATAACTGAAAAGTAAAACTATAATTTATATCGACTTTTCGCTCGTTATGTTGAGCTGTCTCAATTTTTTTCTTAGAAACATGTCAAAATAAATATCTTGAGAAAGCTCAATATAATGAGCGAAACGTCGATATGAATTACAGTTTTACTTTTCAATGAGTTAACCTATGCCCTAGAAAATAATTAACAAAATATTTATATATGGTCAAAGAAAAAAACGCGAATATATATATATATATATATATATATAAATATTAGCTATTAACTGGCTCTTTTTAAGAGTTTGACTGTTTTTGCGTCAAAGAAAAAAACACGAAATATATATAGAATACTCACCTAACTTGTGTTCCCTGCCAGAATTGATATATTTCTTTAAAGAAGTCGCAGAGAAAGGGTTATTTGCCAAAATAACTATAAAAAAAGGTGTTTTTTTTTATAGTTTTACATATGTCGTTTTTTTTTTGGTTAGCAATTCTAATTTTCAATTTTTATAAGTTTGTCCAAGGCACTTAAATATTAAAAAAATAGTTTGTATATTTTGATTATGCTATGTTCAAATTGGTCAAATACGACTTTTTTGTATTAAGATATCCATTTACTATCGAAAATCTTTAATTAATACATATATACTTAAAATTCCCCAAATCACGACAACTTTGCATCAAGCTTAACATACTTTAGAGAAGCAATTTTAATTTTTTTCCAAAAAAGACACAGTTGATGGAATATTTAGGTATAAGAAATTAATATTACGATAAGGTTACTAACAGAAAACTCTTTTTTTTTTTAAGTTAGACAATTATTTTTTTAGAATTTTCAAAAATCACGAAAAAGTTAAAAAAATATTGGAATTTTTGACCAAAATTTGGTATGCATATGTAAAATTAAAAAAGAATCAACTTTTTTAAGACAACTTTTTCATATTTTAGCAAATAAACAATTTTTCTGTAATTTTTTTAAAGAGATGTCAATTTTTACAGGTAATGTAAGTTTTCTGATGTAAGTCTTTTATAAATATGCTATAATGTAACAAATAAACTTGAAAATCATACCAGTATATGTGAACAAACAAATTATTAATATAAAGACATGGCTGATTCAAGCATCGGATAAATGGTCCTTATGAAATGTACTCTCCAGAATGATTGTTACACATACCACGTGGTATGATTTGGCAAACAACACAAATAAGTAGTAGTAAAACAATGCATTAATACTGAAACACTTACAGTGTATACAAAACAACAAACTCTCAATATAACATGACTATCACCAACAATTGGGATAGCTATGTGGTCACCTTTATCTCCATTTCTAAGTAGAAACTTTTTGCATTAAATAAAATTCAAATATATCTGTACATAAAGAGATCTTACTACTAAATTCTGCACACAACAAACACACCTACTCATACTCATATGATGCATTAACTAGTCATGGGGATTTACTACAAAAGCATAAATTGTTCTACTAACGATTACAAACTTCTAAATCTATAAATTAAAATATATTTTCCTTTTCTGCTTTCTTCATCGATGGTGAGATTCAAAATTACATGGTCTATTGTTTGTAGCAATAAACAGTTTTCTTGTGATATGGAGTTTTCTTTGTACCTAGAGAAAAAATAACTAGAATTAGATTTTTCCTTGTTTATGTGAAAATATGGTGTTTACTCTCTACAAATAACCTTAATACATACCTAACAAAATAAAAAAATTAAATTCTGTGTCAAAATTAAATATGTTTTATCAGTACTACACAAAAGAGGTTCAAGTAAAATAAGTATAAGTTAATGTTTAATTGTAAAAGTTTTGGAAGTTTTAATTTAATACTAGGTAGTAAGCAAAAAAAGCAAATTTTTAAGAAGGGTTTGTTGCATTTTAATTTCCTACATATTAGTGATAGCAAAATACCTTACATATATTTTTTGGCCTATTATTAGCAGTAATGATATAGAACAAATTTTCTTTAATGCTAATTAGTAGGAAAAAAAGACGCAAAAACTAGCTTCATTAGCGAGATGGGCTCGATGTAATAATAAAGCCAGAATAATTAAATATTATTTATATAAACTGAAAAGAATGAAAACAATTTTATTTATAATTACAACTTAACAGGGGTTTTCCATTAGATTCAGACAAAGTCCAAGCAAATAAAGAAAAGCAAGGGAAAAGTGCATATAAAAGAACATGTTTATTTTAATCATTATCAACTGTTGTCATACATATAAAAATAAATTATAAACTATAACTACTATTAGGACAAGCTACAGAATCCTCAAAATAGAACAGAAAAAATTTAGCAAGTTCTTTGAAAGAAAACATAATTGATGTACTACACCTTAGACCTAAAATTCTTAGTTATTGTTTTTTAATAAAAAAATCGACTTTTTTTGTATTTTGAATACGTACAAAGAAAAAAATTGTTTGAGATAAAAATAACATTTTAGTTTGCTTTAATATGATTTAAAGGTTATCTTTTGAAAGAATAATTATATTATCTGATAATAATAAACGTGATTTCTTTTTATACTATATTTAATGTTTAGTCATGTACTTAATATGTATAAAATAAACAAATAAAATTTTGGCAATTTAATAGTTATAATAAAAAGTGTCTTACCATCAGGTGTAGCAGCTAAGAGGTTAAATTCTTCATGAATAAAACTGGCAGGTTCTTTGATTTTTCCATTTGGTCTTGACTGTGCAAATTTCTGCCTTGCAACACTCTCTTTTTGCTTTCCATAAAGTGTGTAATAGGTTTTAAATTGCCTTAGATTTATAACGGAACTCACCAGGTTATTGCAGGAAGTGTTATGTCGCCTTTTACATCCTGTGCCAAATACTGAAGCTGTTAATATATATTTTCTAATTTCTTTATAAAATGGATTATCCCACTGCCCAACTGTATTTCTTTCTATAGACTCTATAGACTATATCCTCTGAAGTAACCTAGAAAAATGTTCATATATTTAAAAATATTAGGGAGCATGTAATACACCAGATTATTATATAGAAGTATAAATGAACAAAGCCTAAAGGAAAATGAACGCTATGCAAAAACATACTCGCAAAGAGAGATGTGCCTACTCCATACATAAATGCCATTCAGATGTCTTACTATCTTAAGTTGTTAAGTTAATACTCTATATAATATATTTCTAAAAATAGTAAAAATTATAGACTTTTGTGTTGTACATTCCACTACTACTACAACCGATATAAGTATAAATGAACCAAGCCTACAGAAAATGCGGGCTATACAAAAATAGTCACACAGGAAGATGTGTCTACATTTTCTCTAAATCAATACATATATTGCTGCCCTTCAGCCTAAAATTAATGATGGTCAATGTAATTCTTAAGGAGGCAATGTCTAAAGTAAATCCTATATGAAATGCAGTATACTTCAGGCATCGTTGTTTAAAAACCAACTTTAGCTACTGCAATCAATGTGTTAAATACTATTTCAATTAATTAATGATTTTACTTAATTTTTCTTTTTTTCTTTAATTTCTGCTTTGCGCGAGTCCCTCCAATGCATACCAAAAACAAGCTTAACATTGAATGGAAGTTACAAAATGAAGAACCTAATATTATTGAGATATAGTAAATATAGAGTAAAGAGAGAGAACAAAAAAGGCGAGTTTCAAAAAAATGTAGTTTTAATCTCTTGATCTAAACAAAAATAAAAACTTTTTATTCCCCCAGACGCATAATTATAATCCTTATACTTTCAGCCCCTTGTCATCCAATCAAACTTGCAATGCTTGACCAAAATCGTCATGAAATATATTTAAAATAACCATAAAAATTTATTTCTCCTTATTAAGGCCTGTATCTCAAAGACAAAACAAAACATAGACTATAGGAAACATGTTTATATGAATTCTCATAAAATATGCCAAAGAATGACCTACTTAAAAATGAGCATAAAATTAAGGAACAATGTATATTGTTTTATGTTTTCTCAAACAGTCTCACGTAATATATAAAAATATATATATATATATATATATATTTCTAAAGTATTTTTGCTGTATGATTAACTGATTCATTGTATTCATTATTAAATTATTATAAATTGGATTTACTAATAATATTAGTAAATCCAGTAATAATCAAGAACAAATAAAAGTGGTGTTAGAATTATACAAGTGTCAATCTTCTTATATGTTGCTAGATTTTTTTTCACATCATCAAACTATATTTCTCTTCATGTGAACCCTTTCCCTACCCCACATATTTCAACGGCCTTTACTAAGACACATTTTTACTTTTTAAATGTGGTTGTAAAACAGTACAACCAAGTGCCCAAAATTATGGAATAACGATTCTACAGCCAACACCTTACATTTTGCCACCTTGCATTGTTTGCTCTTACAAAACTTGTCAGGACAAACACCACTTGTGCTCGCATAATCTTTTTTTTATTGTAATTTTGTCAGGGTTTCAGTATCCACTTGAATTATCTAAACCTTTAAAAGATTTTTTCCTAATTCATTTTGGCACATTGTATTAGGAATACTTTTACAAATATGTGATACTTTCAAATATTCTACTGAAAGATCTCTTAATTTATACTCACAAATATATTTCTGGAGACCTTGCTGGAGACTAATCTTGGAACTTTAAACTCTCAATATGATTACCACGCTTCTTTGCAAAACTGGTTGAATATGTATAGCCTTTGTTAATATCATCCCTACAATAAAAGATACATACATGTAGTTGAAACAGTTGTAATATTATGTGAAATATTAGGGGACTATATTTATTTTTTTTCTTTATAAATATCTTTGACATGTCCAACGTGCTATTATATCTTAACAACATGGTAAACTGAATGTTATACCTATGGCACTTATATGATAATGCCCAGGGGCATACACTTTTGTTTTATACCTGGAATTTTGAACTAGAAACAATTCTGTATATATGGAAAGTTTTAGACAATCTCGTTACAAGAATAATAGCACCTGCAGGCGAATTCTAGCCATTATGTTCATGAGATATTTTGAAACAAATAAAATATTGCATTTTTAAAATTATGCAGTAACTTTTTTGATCCTAAAATTTTTTTAAAGTTGTAAACAACATTTTATGGTGCTGTCATATTTTGAATCTGATGTTTCGTAAACGAGGGGCCATCATCAACTTTTAAATACACACCTGGATTTTTTAATTTGTTTTGTAACAAACTTATCCCTGTAATATTTGTTGACTGTTTCACACTGCCTTAACAAATAAAATACCAGTTCTGGATGGCACAATTTCGTTCAAGTTGATAAGAAATATGACAATACAGAGTAATACTATTAATACCTGGAATTTTGAACTAGAAACAATTCTGTATTAAAAAACATGCCAGTTATTATTGCAAGAGATAGAAAAATGGCTAAATATGAAAAGTTTTAGACAATTTCGTTACAAGCCTAATAGCACCTGCAGGCGAATTCTAGCCATTATGTTCTTGAGATATTTAGAAACGAATAAAATATTGCATTTTTAAAATTATGCAGTAACTTTTTTAATCCTAAAATTTTTTTAAAGTTGTAAACATATTGCCAAAGCATTTTTTTGTCTAACACTTTATGGTGCTGTCATATTTTGAATCTGATGTTTCGTAAACGAGGGGCAATCATCAACTTTTAAATACACACCTGGATTTTTTAATTTGTTTTGGAACCAACCTTTGCATTTCAAAATCCAATCTCTTATGGGAAAATCTTAAATATGTGCTGACCAAATATTAAGTCTGTTATATTATTAGTTTAGGAGGTCAAATGCTTGTTAAAAAAAATTACATAAATTACCAAGCTTGTAAAAAACGAAAAAAAAGTCTGTCAATTTTACAAGATATTACTATAAATATTTTTCAAATGGGACATCGTGACTATTATATGTCCCTCAAATGGGTCTCTTCTTGCAGATTATAATTATATCTGGTTTGATACCTATCCACTCCACTATGTAATTGTGTTTTCCGTCTCTCTCTAATACACTGCCTCATATGGTTTTTCTTAAATTGATCGGGTGTCTTTGAAGATAAAGTTATCAAACCAGATATTATATTTATAATCTGCAAGAAGAGTTCCATTTGAGGAAAATATAGTATAGAGTGTGTGCCGAGGTATGTCCGATTTAAACAATACAACTTATGGTGATATCTTGTAAAATTAATAGTCTTTTGTTTTTCTAATAACCAGAAAAAAGTTTTAAGTAACACTACAATTGGTTTTTTGTTCACTCCGATAAGTTAAAAAGTAAAAAAGTTTTGTCAAGATTAAATATATATAAAAGTTCAATTTTTATTTGTTTGTAGATAGATACAAGACTAAGATATTTATTATGTTACATATGCATAGCCATGCGCAAGAATTATTTTCTCACTAGAAAGCAATGCCTTAGTAAATTAGGTATCGATAAACAGTTGCTTCCCAATAATTTTCTCTTAGTGATATAACTGTGGGGGTATACGCTGTTAAAGCCTGCTACTGTGTACAAAAGCAAAACTTTCTAAGTGGAAGTCACATAAAAAGGATCAATATAATATTGATAACTAAAAGCTTTATTCTTGCACAGATTGTCATGGATCCGGTGAGTTAAATTGCATCAGCCAGCATTATGAGACTACCACTATGAAAGTATTAGTGTTGCATAAAAAATGTCTTATTTTATGAGCTTTTAATTTCTACCACTATAATATGACCAACAGGAAATAAGTTTTTATATCTACAGAATTACTATACCCCTGAAGGTACTGAAGGTACACTATCTTTGTTAAAAGTTAAAATTTAAAATTAATCCTAGAAAACATATTTAAATTTCACAAATATAAAAACCATAGGTATTTATGTGAATATAAAAACCATAGGTATTTATGTGAATTTCAGAGAGAATTCACCTCATGTATAAAAATATCAATATGAAATAAAAATGAACCAGAAAATTCTAAAGGAATCGTGTTGCCTAGGTACCTATAAAAACATTTATTAGTTTTATTTATTTTCATCACTGTTTGAAAACAAAATAGTCTTCCTTCTTTAAAGTTGGGCTATTTTAAGTTTCAAACAAAAGATGTGTACTTCAGAAATACGTCCACCTTCTGTCCATTTCTAGTTCTTCAAATTCATGAAGGGTCTCAAAATCGAGCACCTAAAGTTACATTATTTGAACTTACCTTATTCTGCATTTTCCCAGGATTCTCATTGCAAAATTTTTTGCAGTTCGGCGCCGAGGTCTTGCTGCTCTCATATTTTTACGCCCTTTAGCACTCATTACACATATCCTAAATACACAGGTAACACAGGAATTCATAAACAAATGTCTATAAAGCTTAGACACAGTCACAAGAGTGACAAGTTCTAAACTAAACGTCGACGTTTTAAAAATACAAGTAAAACAACCATTTACTAGTCATTTTAAAACACACCTATAATAAACAAACAGGATATTCTCAACCCAAGACTCAAGCTATCAAAATCATGTTCATAAAAATATAAGGAAATCAATATTCCGGGTATTTAGATATTAAAAAAACTTGTTTTTATCGGCAAACACCGAAAGGTGCCGAAAGTCGAAAGGCCCTGCAATTATTACTTGGGCTAGCTGATAAAAAAACCGTCAATAGGGGATATCATAAATTTTATATTCTGTAAAAGAGGTATTCTTTAACATCACTCTCTCGTTTTATTTCATTTCGCAACAAAGATAGATATATCAACGAGGCAAGAAATACATGCCATGTACAATATTTTGAATTTTCTATCAAAGGAATGTAAAACTCATAAAGTTATTTGCTTGGGATGGAGGGGATACCACAATGTTGCGTCACTGTTAAACGTTTTCTGAAATATTTGAATTTTTCCGTTAAAAGCGAAATTACTTATTTGCATAGTATTTGATAGATATTATGTAATGTTTGTTCACAAATATGTTATAACATTAAATATTGAACGTGTTAATTTATTTATATGGCCTATTTTGGAAAAAATTAAAAAATAATGGGATTCCGACATTGATGCGTCATCTACAGAGTGGCTCTTGAGGTTTGAGTTCGAAAAATGAACACGAGAAATTTTATAGCGTGGATTTGCACTCTTAAGGTCGGACCGAAGAGTAAATATTCAGGTACATACAATTTTGTCAGCAGATATATGACAATTTAATTTGTTTTTAAAAAACTAAGAAAGTTTATAAATATGATTTTTAAATTTAATTTTTTCTTCTTTTAAAAGTAGGTATAATGAATTTATTACACCATTGGTTTGGCAAAAACGTTTTTTAATTTCCATATTTTGCAACTTGATGATGATTTTTGAAGTTGACCAATACCGATATAATTTTTGGCATGTTGGTGTTGTCTAATCTAATATATCCTTTTTTGCATTTAACCAACATCAATGACTTTAAAATTAGCCTCCCATTTTAGGTCGCAAACATTTTTTGATCGTGGTGTTTAACTGAAGACTTAAAGCCAATGTCGGTATTTGGCCGAAAAGTCAGCTTTTAACTGCAATTTGCGAAACTTTCTGGCTACCTACAAATCAGGGCTGTTCGTTCAACATTAGGCTGCTGGTTAGCCATTTTAAAAAAATATTAGGTTTAGGGCCGCACTAAAAAGCAGAAATTAAACGATTTGAGGAGTAGTAAAAGTTTCCCTGTGGATTTTTTAGCAAATGACTTTAATTAAAAAGTAAATGATACAAACAACTTAATTAAAATAAAAAAATAGTCACATTTGTACATTAATCAAGGTAACATTGTTGAAATACGCTCCTGTTTATTCACAAAATACGTAGACATGGCTTATATGGCTTCGATGTCTCTAGTTAAACTAGTTATCATATCAGGCACTCTAACTAACCTCAGAATAAATAAACTAACCATTCAATTTTTTCGACAAGCCAGCTACTTCGCGGTAACAATAAAGGAATCGACGTACATGTTTCGGAATGCAGAGGCGCCGGTCTATTTTTATAATGATTTTAGTATATATCCGAAAATATGTTGGGTTATTGTTGAAATACTGAAAGTAGATTATCTATAATACAATAAATACTAAGCAATGTATATATTTGTATTGTTTGCTTAAAAGGACTAGGCATAATAGTTCCTAGATTTGTGTGTTATTAGGTGTCTTCTATTATGCAATTGTATTTCAATTATTACATGCGCTTCCCTTATTCATAGATAGATTTTTTTCTGGGATTCTCCTGATCCATTGCCAATTTGTATATGATACACATGTTAAATTAACAAACAATTGTAATTATATTGGTAATATACCGTTAATGCCACTGATTGATACAGCTAATTCGAAGGTATATATATATATATATATATATATATATATATATATATATATATATATATATATATATATATATATATATATATATATATATATATATATATATATATAATAATGTTTTTATTTTCACATATAAATTACATGAAATAGTTCTTTAGACATACATATATTTTTTTGTGAAGGCGAAGTCGAGATATGAATTGTCGATAAAGGCTCATTCATCCTGCCCTACTTTACCATTAACTATACTATAAGAATGGGAAAAAGGCGTGTCGTATATGTTCACAGAGTTCCATTACAGGCTTGAAATTAGATTAATATACATATATATACATACATACACATATTTTATATTATATTTTGTCTATTGAAAAAAATACTTAAAAATTTGAATTTTAAGTTTTAAAGATGATAAAGATTTTAAATGGACAGGGAGGGAGTTGTACATTTTAGCAATATTATATGAAACACTCCTTTCGAATTGAGAAGTCGCGTTATTAAACCTTTGAACCGAATATTTATATTATGAACACGGCAACGAAAAATTATTTTGTTGTGTAGGTAAGCAGAATAAAGAATTCTATGATAAAAATTAGCTGAGTATATCTGTCTCCTGCCGTCCATATTCAGCTAGTTTTCTTCATGCAGTTTATGAGATATTCTTTCAAATTTGTGAATACCGTATAAGGCAAGAATTTTGCACCTTTTGGATTTTATTTTTCTGCGCTTGTGTTAAACAGTTTCTGTAAACCGCCTCGTCATGACTACAGCACAAGAGAGTCACACAGCAACTTCTTAATGTTTATTGACAAATCGTGGCGATGGCATAGAGCAATTTCAGTCTACATAAGCACCTTGAATGCAATTCGATACGTGGTGTTCAAATCTCTTCGAACTGTTAAATATTACACCAAGATTCCGCGCACTATCTTTAATTTCTAATGAAACATCATTTATCTTTACATTAATTTCATCTTTTACACTATTTACATCATTTTTGGGACCAAACAACATTTTTGCGGGTTTAAAGATAAAGAATGTTTTGAAGAAATCGACCTGAGACGCTCCAACTCACTGTTTAATATCTGACAAGAGTCAACATAAGGTTAGAATATTTGGCAGGATCAACAATGATTATGATACTGGTGGGCTTGAATATGTACAAGTTCTAACGAATTGCTTATCAGTGGTACAATAGCGCAATTGGTTAGAGCGATGGACTAGTGATCCAGAGGTGCGGGTTCGATCCCCGCTCGTACCATAACTTTTGCTGTTGATTATAAATATTTCTAAAAAACGTTATTATTACTATTAAATGATAAGTGCACAAGTAAGTGTGTCATTCGCATAGTACTGAACACTACATTTCTGAAAAACACTGTGAATACCAGAAGTATATATAGGGTATAGCAAAGGACTAAGAATTGACCCCTGAGGTACTCCACTAGATACAGGCAGCTCCACGGAGACCTGCTCTCCAATCCTAACACACTGTGACCTCCTCGATAGATAATTTGTAAACAACAATACAGCCTTATCACTTAATTCTATATAATGTAAAATTGAAAGCAGCATTTTGTGATTTATTGTATCGGAGGCCTTAAAGAAGTCTAGCAAGGCCAAAACCGTGACATGGCCGAGATATGTACATTACCCTCCACGTACCTGATTAACTGATAATTTATATTTTTTTCCAAAATGTTTGAGAGGCATGATAGAACAGTAATGGGTCTCAAATCTTTGTGAGTCATTATTTTTTGGTAGAGGCGTTACCAGAGCCCTCTTCCGAGAATCGGGATAAACAGAGTTTTCTATACAGAAGTTCACTACGTGAGTCAGGAATAGAAGAATAAATGGACAACAGAGCTTAATAGAGTGAATGTTCAAACCGTCAATACCAGAGGCATTTGACTTAATCTGAGTTATAATGTTCAGTACGCAGATATCGGAGACAGTAGTAAAGTTTAAAGGAGATACTAGAGTATGTTTAATATTTATTTTATAATAATCAAGCATATCATTTGCAAGCGAATGAGAATTTGACATTGAAGACAAAAACTAATTGTTAATTTCATCAGGTTTTTTTAACGCCTCTGGAATTTCAACTTTATTCTTTTGAACTCCCGAACAATAATTCTTTTACTCCTGCCAGACAGCTTGGCATTTAAAAAAAGTTTTTTTTTTTGTTTTTTATTGTAAGAGTGGTTAAATTCCGTAGAGACTTATAATATTGTCTATTTGCGTCGGTTCGTTCTTTTTTGTATTCACTCAAAGCCCTGTCACGTAGTTTTCTAAGGCCTTTTGCACCCTCTAGCCACGGTTGATATGCTTTGGTTATTCTTATTATTTTAATGGAGCGTGAAGTTCTAACAATATTTTTAAATTTTTATTTATAAATTTTACTTTTCCGTTTATGTCGTGAATATCAAAAATATTTCACCACGGTATTGATTGCAAATCAAAATTAAACTGCTGAGCATTAATACTTTTTATATCCCTGTAATTTATATAATTTGTTGTAATTTGTTTTTTTCTTTGAGGTATTAGAACTTCACAAAAAATAAATTCGTGGTCAGAGACTCTTGGTCCCTGCAACCTGTCACTGTTTATTATTGTTATATCATTAGATACCAAAACAAGGTCAATTAAGGTGCTTGATGTATCTGTTATACGAGTGGGACTGGTAATTTTTTGCAAAAGGCCCAACGTTTCAATCACTGAATTAAACTCTATTACATCATTAGAAAGAAATTCAGATAGTCTACATTGAAGTCGCCCACACAACAGAGTTTATCACATTGTTTACATATTGATGTTAAAACATTATCGAAATCATTTAAAATTTCCGCCATTTTATACGATGGTGGCCTATATACAACCAAAAATATAATTAATATTTTGAACACACATTTTTACCCATAATTGTTCAAAGTTTTCACTTGCAGTAAACTCGTGAGTGACCAGGTGAAATGCGTAGGAACTTTTGATATATAACCCGTCGCCGTTGCCCCGTCCGGCCCTGTCCTTTCTAACAAAATTATATCCTACAATTTTCACTTCGTTTGACTTAATTTCTTCATTTAGCCATGTTTCTGAGATCCCAAAAATATCAAAATTTTCATTAAAAATAAATAGTTGAATATCTTGCAAACTGGGCATTAACGATCTAATATTTTTATGGCTAATTTTTGTTTTACCAATAGACATATTAATTTTAAACTTACTTGGTTGAGAGAGAAACCTGTTAAATGTCATATTATAATTTTCACATTTATTACGCAAGCAAAACTATTAGAAAACTGTAGAGCAGCAGTGATATACAAAAAAAATATTAAGAAAAAACTAAAAAGAAATATCCTATTATAAAAGCACAAGTTTTTAATGCGTGAAATTTTCGTTGTTCCGCCCAAACCTATATATAATTTTGTAAGTCTTGTTCATCCTTAATTTGAACCTTTTTGTTATTATGTAAGACAAAAATGTTACCTCTAATGGTCCAAGAGTGAACAAATCCAACTGAGAACCTATAAGCACCTCACAAACTGCGAAATTCGTTCCTTTTAACTATTTTTGGAAAATCTCGTCTCGTCGCCACTGTGTAACAAATTCGACTATCACGGCAGAGACTGGAGCTCGATTTCTTGTTACTATTTTTTTAGTTGTGTCCTCCTTTTTTTAATATGATAACAAGAATTAATTTCATGTTTAGATATTTCAATGCCAAACCGTGTTTGAATAAAATTTAACATTTTGGCTTGTTGATTATCACCTGGAATTCCACGAAACATCAGTTTTTTGTTATTGCTTATTTTATTTGCTTCCGAAAAATGGCGTTTATTGTTATCAACTTCCAATAGTAAATATGCTATTTCCATTTTTAGGGTCTCCATACAGAGAGAGTTAATTTTTCTTCAAAACTTGATATCGTTCCTGGCAATCTTGTAGTATCACGGCCTTCCACATCCTTTTGTAAATATTCTAGTAGCCTGTTATAGCCTTGTTGAAATTTGGCTTCCATTTTACCCATTTTGGCAGCGAGATCTCGGGAATCTTGCGCTGAACTTGATTTAAAGCTAAATTTTAGCGGAGGACAACAAAACACGTCACGCTACGCACACCATCTACTCTAATATATATATATATTTATCTATCTATCTATCTATCTATCTATCTATCTATCTATCTATCTATATATATACCGGGTGTCAACGATATCGTTTTACACGATGCCATTCATTTGCTTTTTAGTTTAGGATATTTATATTTGGGTTAACGAAATATGGTATTAAGACACATATTTTTCATGAAAAAACAATTGAATATTACTGCCAGTTTTTCCGATATCAGAACCAAGTTAAGAATTTCAAATGGAACCCTGTATATTATTTTACATAGTTTGATAGAGCTTAGAATTACCTTTTCAATGACATATCACAAGTTATATTTTTTTTTCAAAATGGCGGACCAGGAAGCGCTTTTTCAAAATTCAATAAGGCGGTCGTTTCCCGATACCGATGAAATTTTGTTTAACAAATTATTAAAATATTAAACAAAATGGGGTTTTCAATGGATTTTAATCAAATTTAAAATCAAATTTTTAATTTATCACAAAATGGGATAAGTTTAATTTTTTCTTTAAAATGTGAACTTTTTCTTAAATTTTCTCAAAGATTTTAAATAGAAAGTTGTATTTATTAAATATTAGTATTAAAGTATATCTTATTAGCTACACGAAACCGCATAACAAGCCGTATTTTTGCTTTTTGTTTCAGAAAAAATTGACAAAACCTTGCCGATACACATTTTTCCTAATACATAACATGAAACAAACACACACATATTATTAATCAGAAAATCCTGGAATATTTTTTATTGTTTATTGATAAGTAATTTTGTATTATTTTGACATTTTGTGACTGTTGTCTTATTTTAGGAAAGCGAGAAAAAATCACAAGTAGTATTAATTTTATTTTACCAGTAGATACGGTGCAGTAACATGAAAGATGACTTAACTAAGGTAAGTAGGTCTTGGAAACAATTGCATAGGGATGCCATTATAATTTTTATTAGATTTAACCAGAAACGTCAAAAGTACTGTTTTGTATCGACATTTCTGATAACTTTCGTTACATTTTTACACTGAGAAAAACAAAAAACAAAAACAAAACCGCATAACAAACCGTATTTTTGCTTTTTGTTTGAGAAAAAATTGACGAAACTCTGCCAATATACATTTTTCGTAATACATAACATGAAACACACACACACATATTATTAATCAGTAAATTTCGGAATATTTTTTATTGATAAGCAATTTTGTATTATTTTGACATTTTATGATTTTTGCTGTCTTATTTTAGGAAATCGAGAAAAATTCACAAGTAGTATTAATTTTATTTTACCGGTAGGCTTTCGGTTTTTCCGGAAATACCTAGACCTAAGTCAAGAAGTTTAAAAAGAACCCTGTATATTTTTTCACACAGTTTGATAGAACTTAGAATTCCCTTTACATTGACATATCACAAGTTGATTTTTTTTCGAAATGGAGGACCAGGAAGCTTTTGTTCAAAATTCAATATGGCGGCCATTTTCTAACACCGAAGATATTTTTGAATTATAGGTAGAAATAATAAACAAATATGGGGGTTTTTATTGGGTTTAATGCTAATTTAAAATCAAACTTTCACAATTAATACAAAAGTCACTCAATTAAATGTTCTATGCGCTGTCCGCCTTGTTCTTGGCATAGTGTAACTCTCTCAACATTTTCCGCGAGCAGGTTTTGTAAATGCTGTTCTGAGATACTCTCAACGGCTCGTCTTATTCTATTTTCTAACATTTCCAACGATATTACAGGAGTTGCATACACTTTTTCTTTCAGATGACCTCATATAGAAAAATCAAGCGGGGTTAGGTCAGGCGACCTCGCTGGCCATCGAATTGGTCCATTGGTTCCCAACCAGTTCTCACCAAATCGTTCATTCAAGTAATTTGCAACAATTCTTGAATTATGAGCAGGGGCGCCATCTTGTTGGTAAACTAAATCATCATTTTGCTGCAAATTATTTATAAAATGTTCAATTTCATTTTCGAGAAAGTCCAAATACATCTCGCCAGTTAAAGGCTGATGGAATAATATTGGACCAATAACGCTTAGTCCTACAACGCCTAACCAAACATTAACTCCAAAACGTTCCTGGAAGGCACCTTCTCTTACTAATCTTTGATTTTCCTTTGCCCAATAACGAAAATTATTTCTATTAAACATCCCTAGATTAGTAAACCTTGTTTCGTCCGAAAAAATAATCTTATGATGAAACACAGGACTTATTCTATAATTATCTAAAAACCAATTGCAATAAATAAGTCGTCTTTGGAAGTCATTTTCAAATAGGTGGTGGTGAATTTGATACTTAAACGATTTAAACCCGTGTTTCTTTAAAATTTTTCTGGCGCTTTCATGGGACGTATTGCACTGTTTGCCTAATTCACGAAGGGAAGCTGTACGGTCATACTCGATGTACGCTAAAACGTTTGTTTCCACTTCTTCGCTTACTACGAAACCATCATTGCCATTAGCATGGACACCACCATTATTTTCATTTTTTAAATGTTGTACTAGCCAAGGATAATATGCATGTGAAGGAGCGTCACGATTCGGAAAGCGTTCCTGGTATAATCTCTCTGTGTCCCTTGAATTTTTGCGACATTCCCCATAAATAAGGAGCATGTCAATTTGATGTTCTCTTGAATAAACCATAATATTTATTTTTAAAACTAACTAGAACCACTTCTCAGTGTAAAAATGTAACGAAAGTTATCAGAAATGTCGATACAAAACAGTACTTTTGACGTTTCTGGTTAAATCTAATGAAAATTATAATGGCATCCCTATGCAATTGTTTCCAAGGCCTACTTATCTTAGTTAAGTCATCTTTCATGTTACTGCACCGTATCTACCGGTAAAATAAAATTAATACTACTTGTGATTTTTTCTCGCTTTCCTAAAATAAGACAACAGTCATAAAATGTCAAAATAATACAAAATTACTTATCAATAAACAATAAAAAATATTCCAGGATTTTCTGATTAATAATATGTGTGTGTTTGTTTCATGTTATGTATTAGGAAAAATGTATATCGGCAAGGTTTTGTCAATTTTTTCTGAAACAAAAAGCAAAAATACGGCTTGTTATGCGGTTTCGTGTAGCTAATAAGATATACTTTAATACTAATATTTAATAAATACAACTTTCCATTTAAAATCTTTGAGAAAATTTAAGAAAAAGTTCACATTTTAGAGAAAAAATTAAACTTATCCCATTTTGTGATAAATTAAAAATTTGATTTTAAATTTGATTAAAATCCATTGTTTAATATTTTAATAATTTGTTAAACAAAAATTTCATCGGTTTCGGGAAACGACCGCCATATTGAATTTTGAAAAAGCGCTTCCTGGTCCGCCATTTTGAAAAAAAATATAACGTGTGATATGTCATTGAAAAGGTAATTCTAAGCTAATATATATATATATATATATATATATATATATATATATATATATAATGCATATTTAAGTTATCATACTTTTCGTATAATGGTTCGGGATTAGAAAATGTACAAAAGTGTGTTTGCTACTTTTAAGATGTGCAGGGCCCAAGGCTTCAAGACTATGGGAGGTATGTCTAGATTTTCGGCTACGTTTCAGATTTCTGTCCCTAGTCCAATGCGAAAAACCTTAAATAATTTGGAAAGAATGAGCTTTCTTCTTTTTTGTATTTCAAACGTGATTTTTGAATGTTTTATTACCGTGAGTAGGGGCAATTTTGGCAGTTTTAGTATTTGGATCTACTGAGGTAATATTTTCGGGCTTGTATTTATTTTTTGTTTTGCTTTGTGAGTATTTTTAACATATACTTTTTCGGGAATTCTTGGAAGCTTCTCGCGATTTTTGCTAGTTTTTAGCCGTTTATCGAGATATTTTTTTTGTTTGGATGTCCCCGTTAATAAATAGTGTTATTATAACCCAAAAAAGCATAGTTTACCTTTATTTAGATAAGTTCTAATTTAGATTAATTCTGATTATTTGGTAATCTCATGTGTTCGATCAAGGTTGAATGAAAATGTTCGATTATTCCGTTAGATTCGGGATGTTGACTACTGATAAAATAAACTTTTATTTTATGTGTTTTAAGTAGTTCTTGGACTACATTATTTTAAAATTCATTCCCGTTATCTGAAATAATTTGTTTGGTTATACAATAGTGTGCGAAATATTTAACGAGTTTGTTAGACACTTTGATGCCTTGCGCAGAGTCAAGTTTATATGCTTATGCATATATAGAAAACTAATGAATTATTGTAAAAAATTTGCAATTTTCAAGAGAAATAGTGTTTTCATGCACTAGTCTGCGGTAGTATTTGGTAATTAAATAAATTTCCCAATTATTTATGAAATTTTGAATAGTTCTTTGCTGGTTTGACCAGTAGTTAGTTTATTTTTTCGGTTTCTTCAATTCCTCTGTAGTTAGTTTTTCCTTCATAATGGTTTTGTATAATTTAATCTACCTATTCTTTGGTTATGACGTTACTCAATTTTTTCGTACACTATTGGTTTTATTTGCGAATTTTTCAAGTATTGCTGAAGAACATTGATAAATGTTTTGTACTAGCGTCTTCAAAATATACATAATATTTAGTATTAGGAACTATGCCTTCTTTTAAAAATTTAATAATATATTGTTCTAAATTATTTTGGCAAAGTTGCATAAGAGTGCGTTGTTTTGAGGACTTAAAGTTTACTAGTGAAATTATTTGATTTTCTCCGTAATTTACTGGGCAATCTATGATTGGAATACCGTGGGAATAAGTGGGTTCTCATCACACAAGTGTACCGTGGCGTCATCTTCTACGGCGTTTAATTGATTATCTAAGTTTCTAGCTTCCTCAATCTATGATTCAGCATTTTCATTTTCCAAAATTCTCTATAGAAATCTTTTAGATATCCAAAAATGTCTTGTAGTAGTTTTGATGGTCCTGTTTCGTTTAGATTAAGTTCTATGCGAGATAGGGCATCTTTGTTTACACTGACTTTTTTGTATACAATCTTGCAGTCAAACTCTTCAAGTTCTAAGAGCTAGTTGACCAACTTGGAATTTGGTTCTTTCAGAGAAAACAGCCGTTGTAATGGTTTGTGATCTGTGACGATTTTAAATTTTCGTCCAAAGGAATACGGTCGGAAATATTTTGTCGCCCACACTATTGGTAATTCCTGTTCAATATTTGAATAACTTATTTCTGATTTGCTAAGTGTTCTACTAGCGTACGCCATTGCTAAATCTGAACAAATTTTTTTTTGTGACAATACATGTTCTAATGTAAAATTACTTCTGGGAGGGGGGTAAGTATTTACATTTAGAAAAAAAAAAGATCCTAGCTTTTTCTTTATTAACACAGCATAAGTTTAATACCCTCATGGAAATTAGCGACGATGACTAAAAAAGGTTCACTATATAATCTTATAAAATAATTTTTACTTTCAAACATTTTGCTTGAGTTATTAGCCCTAGAGGAGGGGCATTTCCTCCTTTTGCCCCCCCTAAAAAGGCCACTGGTCCTTCTTTAAGGGTTTAGAGAGCATTGCGAAATCTTTAACGAATTTTCTGTAGTAGCGTAATAAACCGAGAAAGTCTTTTAATTCTTTAGGATTTTTGGGTATTGGCTATTTTTGTTTGCGCGTATTTTATCGGGGTTTTGGTTTTATTTCTTCCGGTGTGACGATGTGTTCCAAATATGCCACTTCTTTTTTTTTAAAGTGTGCAGATCTTAGGCGATCAAATACGTCTCTAAGTGTTATTATGTGTTCTTGTAGGCTCGTAGAGAATATTATAATATCAGAGAGATATACTAAGCATCTTTTATTTTGGACACCTTGTTGTCCATTACCCTTTGAAATTTACTTGTCTTAAGCCAAAAGGCATATGCAGATATTCATAATGGCCCTGTTCAGTATTAAATGCTGTCTTTTGTATATATTATTTAGCCATTTCGAATTGATAGTTGAAAAATATTGGCATCTGTCCAATTTATCGATTAAATAGGCAATATTTGGTAGCGAATATCGATCTCCTTTCATTTTATCGTTTAATTTATGGTAATCTATCACAATACGCCATTTCCGGTTCCCAGATGCTTTTATTTTTTTTGGAACTACCCAAATCGGTGAAGAGGAGGGTGAGTTAGAAGGTCTTATGATATTTTAGATTAACATAACTTGAATCTACCTACGCACTTTTTTTGTGTACGATTTTGTGTACACAGGTATTTTGTCTTAAGTCTTAATGGAATGTTTGACCTCGTTAGTAAAGGTCAATTGATTTCCTTCATCATTATTATGCTGGTAGAGATGATGGAAAGCACTTAAAAGTTTGTCAGTATAATGGTCCATAATTTTTGGCCCCTATACTTGAATAAGATTACCATAGGTTACCATTGTCCAAATTACTGTTAATTTCTTTCTAAGCAAAACAAAAGCTATGTTTCATAGAAAATACACAGACAGGTGGCCGTGTGAAAAATTAATATTTTATTACATTGTTTGCTTGTGACAGAGAAAATCGGTTGGAAAAAACAATAAGTTAGTTAGTTATGCACGTGTGCAGCGCATTTTGATGACATAATGTTTTTTAGAATCTTATCAATTTCACGATGAATCTCTAAGTAATTTAGACGATACTAAAAGTAATTATATATCTAAAAATTGCGGTTAGTATCTCTTTTGACACCCGACTGAAAATAACTAAGCGGAGTGTAATTTATTTATTTAGAACACAAATAGGTGTAGCCACCTAAAACGTATTCACTAATTAATTACAATGACATAGTAAGTTTACCTTATATACGTTTTAATATAAATATTTATTAAGTTAAAGACTACCATAATAAAACCTAACAAATGTATATAAAACTGAAAGAAGGTCTTTCATTTTTCATTTCATTTATTAAGTACCCTGCCTACGCTAGTATATGATTCAGATAATTTTTGAAAGAATATGATATTAAAAACAAGTCAATATTTTGACAGTAAGAGTTAAGTAATGAGCTTAATCTAAAAATAGGAGAGTTTCTACCTGAATGAATGAAGACACACTGATGACTGGTGGTTCTAAAGGGAACATGCAAGGAAATCAATGAGAGAAGTTCAGGTGCATTATATATATTATTGATTAACTTATAAACAAAAATATGCTGAGATTTAATTCGTCGGTCTTCTAGAATTGGCAGTTTAAATTGTTGCCTAGCTACGGTAACCTTAGGCACATTGTAGATACCATTCACTCTCCAATTTAAAAAATGTATAAATTTGTTTTGTAGGCGTTCTAGCCCTATTTTCTCAGAATTGAAAACGATGCACACTCTCACCACGAAATCTAGCATTCGAGAGCACTTACTAACTACATAATCTATACGAAAGGCAAATGAAAGCTTCCTGTCAAAGAAGACACCCAAATCCTCAATCTGAGTAACTGGATTTAGAGGTTTATCGTTGATTGAATAGTTAAAATCAAAGGTATGTCTGTTTTTAGTAAACGAAATATAAGGGTATTTTTTTATACTTAAAAAAAGTTTGTACTCTTCACAGAAAACCGAAACTCTATCGAGGTCTTCCTGCAGTCGCAAGCAATCATCGACAGAGCGAATCTCAGAATATCGTCAGCGTAAAGGAGAAATCTCGAATGTCGAAAACAGTTATAAATATTATTTATATACAGACAGAAAAGAAGGGATACACGGTGAGAGTTTTGAGGCACACCTGATCTGGAAAGACTAGTAAAAATGGAAATTTTTTGTTTACGACCAAGAAGATATGATGAGAAACACTGCAAAAGATTTCCCTGTATACCGAGATCAGATAAAACAAAAGAATATTGTGATTAACTTTGTCAAAAGCTTTGCTAAAATCGGTGTACAGGGAATCGGCCTGGATACGATTGTCCAGGGCAGTGAAAAGATACTGATGATCTGAGAAGAACCCATGCTGTTGAGGTGTTATGTTTTTAAATGTATAAATTAATTGTTCATGAATAATACTTCCCATAATTTTACTGAATATGCAGAGCTTACTTAATTGGAGACGGATGACATAACACTGGGAATACCTGTGTCCCGCCTGGGAAACAAAACTCCAAAATTTTTTCACGTTCGTACTAATGCTTTGTCCAGTATTTGTTACGAGACTCCTATAATCAGCATGCTTTAAAATTTTACTACGGCGACGCCTAAGCATTCGAAATTCATGAAAGTCATTAATTTTTTCCACTTACTGTGAAATTTGTTTTTTTCTTTAATACAATTAATAGTCTTTGTGCAAAGATATGCAGGAAATTTACTTTTTTTTGTGTTTAAATTTAGGAGCATATCTATCGATTTCCTGAAATAAAACCGAATAAAATATAATTAAATTCCTATCGACAAGCTTGCTACCACTAAACAAATCATACCAATTAAAACTACTATAGAATGCATTCAACTCATTCATAATTTCTTCGTCTAAAATTATAAATTTCGGAGTGTTTGTTGAGATTCATATTTATATTATATAGATAGAATTCAAGAGGAGGGTGATGTGGATCGACATTAGCAAGAGGAAGGTCTCTCGTGCTTATATTTTTCAGTATACAATTTTTATGCCAGATAATATCAAGTATGCGATTATTAAATAATAAAATTCCTCTGCAAAAATTTGTTAAAAGAGAATGTGTCTAATAGATCACAGCTTTTATCGACCGAATTAGTAGGTTTAAGATCGTAATTGTCAAAGTTTCTACTTATCCAGGCGATTTCAGGTAAGTTAAAATCGCCGCAAATGATATTATCGTTACATTATTTGCGCCATAAAAATTGTAATTTATTTACAAAAAATGCACCGCTAAATCGTCGTTAAGAGGTAAGTATACAGAGCATAAATGTACCTTTCTACTGTCCTCATTTGATTGAAGTGAGACCCAAAGATCCTCTGCCCCACTTTGCCAATTATTTTCAGATGATTCACGGTAACTTCGGAAGACACTATACCGGACAGAATCATACATTTCAGAATTGGAGACACAGAATTGTTTTCTGTTAAAAATAAAAATCGGCATCAATATTGATAAAATTCACTTTTATATCGCAACTTTTAGTAATCACGGAATTTGGCCAGCAGCTGATTGCGGAAAAGTTACTTTCCGTCCGTGTTAAATTGGAACTAAATGTTACATTCTCCGAAAATTTGACTCGTATTTACTCGTGCTGGTATATCAGAGTATTCATTAGAATTAGGTTTAAAAATACAATTTCATCACGACTGTGACCAATTTCCTTATGTATACGTAATAAAAATCACTTTTGGTCTAAATGCCTGATTAATTGAAAAATGTAATATACCTATAAAGGGCAATTAGTAATTTTTGTTTGTCAGCACTTTTTTGGACCACTTTTAGAGTTGAAACTAATTTCATTTTACAGCTTTGAATAAATGCATTATTTTATCTCTTGATCTTTATTAGTTGTACTACACAAAAGGTCATTTTGTTTGGTTAAATTTGGTGGATCTAGGGTACCACTATCAAAATTGTTACTTTTTTCTAATGTTTTATATTCAGTGCCGCATTCGGAAGACACTAAAGAATGCTGACTAAAAGATTTATAGCTTAAAGAGCTTTGTAAGTTTTGATTTAACTCCAAAGAAATGACGTCGGCTGACCGGTAGTTTAGGCAAAGTAATAGGGTCAATTCCATCATGTAAAGGCTCCAACTCTGCCCAACATGTAGCGTCAATAAGATTTTTTTAGTTCTCCTCTTTGTCTCCAATGTCTATTAGACTGTTTCTTTCTTTCTTTAAGCTCACACATTCATAAGCTTGATTTCTAATACTACTTAGTTCATGCTTATTACTAATTAACTACATCATTCTCATATTTTAGGTTACTCGTATCTACGGGGTTAATTTAACTAAGGGTATTATTTAGTGGGGCTAACCCCGAAGGATTAGCCGAGGTCCCGCCACCATTTACCCGGCTGCCCTCTGGAAAGTGGGCACTCGCCTCAAAGAAAGCTGGGAGTCCCATGTACTCTAAGGGGGAAGAAAAATCACTGGGCGTGAATTAAGCCGTATTTATTGGAAAACAGAGCCTGAAAGTGGTCTCTGCCCAGATATGCTATTTAATAATTATTTTTATTTTTTACCAAATTTCACAACTGTGAAACAAGTTCTGAGAGTAGCGACGGGAAGGTATTATGGGGGAAAGTAAAGTTCAGTAAAGTCAGAAGGGAAAGTAAGTCATTTTGTTTAAACGATAGTTTTATTACACCTTACTAACGTGGATAACGGGTGGATAATTTACTATAGCTAATTTATAAATTATTTGGTTAAATCTTAAACACTGACAAAAGTAGCTTACTTTCTAAAAACTTGCCGTAAAGTCTTTCAAGGGACCTGCAGTTTAGTCTATGTTTAATATTGTTCAAAAGGTTTATTTTCACTTCACTGATTTTTTGGCTAAATCAAACAATTCACTTCACAGTTTTAAGTCCAAAAGTTTGTTTAACTGAGTAAGAGTTTATATTCAATGTCTTTGAAAATCGAGAAGAAATTTAGCAACAATCGCAAAGTTTATAAAATGTATGTCCTGAGGACAACAATATAACTTATGGTGACAAGTTTCACAAAACAATTAAAAAATAAAACCTTTTTTAAAACTTTAACATTTGTCCAATGGATCTTTTTGTATTTTTAATTTTATTATTGTTTTTTTTTTCGTGGGAAAAATTGTTCCTCTTTTCATCAACGTTATAAATTATAACTTCCTTTCAGGACATTATCAAGTAAATCTTTTGATTTTTTGAATGAACACACGGACTAACCACTACGTCGGGTAGCAATCAGCTGTTTATATTTTCTTGAAAAAAAGTCCAAGTCACTTTTTGAGCAAAACTTACTTGAAAATGTTATCAAAAGAATTTTACATTCGGAAAACACAAAAGTTGTTAACAAACGTGTTTAAAAGAGAAATTTTGCAATTTTGTCAGCAACAATTAAAACTTTGTTATAAAAAATTTAGCAACAATAATAATAAATACTTCTTATTCCACCACAGCGTTCCATGCGCCCGAACATTTTAGTCGCTAAATTTCTATTGTATGGTAGTTCTAAAATACCACTACAACATGCACATTAAGTATCATGCACTAAATGAATAGTAAATAAATTAAAATATTTAATTGTTTATATTAAAGGCAGGGTTGTTGTAATGCACTTACTCTAGACAAGCCTCTACTGTTAACAGAGCTTGTAAGTTTCGGTAGCTGTCGGGCCAAAAGTCTGATAGGATTAATTAAAAAGCGTAATTTTCGAAGCTATACCTTAAATATTATCCTAACGTATACATACATGCCCTAATTCGGGAAAACAATCAGTACATGCACTTTACTACTACAAGTCTTATCTGACAAATATTTTTAGGAACCATCCGATCAAGGAGAGAACCTTTATTCGTCACAGTCTCCATATGTCACAATTTAAAAAGCTCGACTCAGTTAAGGTAGAACTTAAACTTTTTAGAATTGTTATTAACGAATTCAAATCGATATATGGGTCAAAGCAAAATAGTCTTTACACTAAATAGCAATACATTAAGATTTGTCAAGTTAAATTGAAATATATAGCTGCATTAAATAAACAAATGTTCAGACAAAATTGGAAAACAACATTTGTTTAAGTTTTTATTGACACTTTAAAAATAGCAAAAGTTATTTATTTAAAAGCAAAATATTATTAAGCAAATTAATAAATAAAAGGGTCGCGAACTTGGAGATACTTTATCAGATAACACTAATATTGCCTACATGGGGTTGTGATCAATTAAGTGATTAAAAAAAAATTATCAAAATTAATTCACATTAAATTATTACACAAGTCAGTTACAAAAATATTTTAGTGTTAAATAAGTTATTAAATCTTTTTAATGATTCAATAAAAATTACTAGCTTTAATGATTATGAGTAAGTTCACTGTTTAAACAAATTAAAAGTTAAAGTCATAACTGCTGAAGGCTAAGAATTGAAAGCTTAAAAATTTTCAACATTTCAAGGGAATTAAATGCACTAGCTGATTATTTTAAATAAAATAATAAACACTTGCAAGATTTCGCCAAAACAACGATTAAGCACAAAAAGTAAAGTAATAGCTTCGAATGGGGTTGCAAAAAGTCAAATGTAGGGCAGCTCCACACGATAAACAATTTTAAATACCACACAATCTTCTGATCTGCCAATTACCATACATGGTTATTATGACGTACGAGCGTAAATCCTACTTTAGAGCTAAGTGCTATGTAAAATTTCAGATAGAAGCTCTGGCGTGCATCACCCGTTAAAGAAAAATTCCTTATCGATGGCTTTAATACGCGTTGAGTTTACGACTGACTTGAACTTACTGAATTCTGGCCAACAAACGCGCTGGTTTTGTTAGCGATCCACGGCCTTTGTGGAGCTCCGTGAAATTGGTTTTTTATTTTTCTTAAGTCATTTTAGTGTTTTAGGGAGTTGCAAATATTTTTCCCGTATTCTACGTATGAAAAATTTATATCTGTGATTTCTTCTGGATTTTGTTCTATAAATTTGAATTTCTAAATTCGATTAAAAATCAACAGGTTTATTTAGCCCGGGGATTTTTGCATTATTTAATAGTACTCCACGTATACTTTGAGTGGGCATCATCGCCGTGGCCTTAAAAGAGTTATTGTGCCGCTTACGGAAAAATCGATAAAAATCATCCTTTCCGTTAGGAATTTGAAAAAATGTTATTGTTGATTAAAGGAATGATATATTTTTTCCTATCTTTTGATACCAGAACGAGCGCGCTGGGTGAAAGTTTGTAAGTTCCGACCGATCAGCTGTTCTCTCTATCGAAGTCTCACAATAAAAATAAAAACAAAAAAATTCTTAAAAATTGGGGACATAACATAGTTCGAAAGATGTTGTGAAAATATGCATTTTTTTCTTAATACATTTTATTTTTATCACTCTTTGTTTAGACCCTATGAGTGAAAATAGAAAGTTAATTTTTCAGAAAAATTTCAGTTAAAAATTAAAAGTTTAGTTTTGAGCTTATTATCTCTCTTAGTTTAGGTTTTATGATAGGTTTTAGGGTTAGGTCAAAATGAGGTTATGTTGAGCTGTAAAAAAATTTCTGCGAGTCTGATTTGGCAAAAACTTTTAGAAACAATGTATTTTAACTATACCTTTCATATTCTGAAGAAATTTTTCAAAAACATCTCTTCAAACAAAAAATTTCATTTTCGAGATACCCCTGACTTGGAGCTCTCGTATCGCCCTGTATATGAGCTTATAAAATTTGCAAATAAGGTTTTTTAGTATCATCTGTTATTCTCGCACGTGAATACAAATAATGAACTCATGTAAGTTGTCGACTGGCTTATATTTTATCCATTTATTGTTGCAGTATTTTGAAAAAAATCGATTCAACTTGCCTCTTGTTTCTTTGCCTGAAGGGCTTATGATATCTAGTTAAAATTTTTATGCTAACAACAAAATGGTATATTCTTATGGTAAAAGCTTTGACTGTTCTTAAAGTTATTTACTTGAATATTAAATAGCGTGAAGTAAATTCTTTTACTCCGGCCGATCAGGCCGCGCTACTCGTTGCCTCTTGTGCGTAAAAAGATAGGAAAGATCATTGTCGCCGCCTACTATATTTTTTAGACTGATTTTATATGAGATATGTGTGGACAACATTGGATTAGGGTTTTATATTTATTTATAAATGTTTTTAGAAGTTATTTTGTTTTTGCTTTTTAAGGATGAGACTAATAGTTTTTTATCTCGAGCTTTTTGGTATTTTTATAGTGCTTTTTCCATTAAATAGATACGATTTCACGACATTTGCCTCCCCCCTAGACATTTTTTCTGTCTAAGTCAATGCGCTAATGCACCGTGTATTACAAACCGTGGTCGTGGATGGAACGAGTACTGCCGTTGCACGAGAAAAAAAACATAAAAGGAAGCAAAAAGACGTCTTTAATCGAAAAATAAACCGAGGTACTTGTGTAAAACAAGCCCATGAAAATTGAAAATTCCTGCGATCGATAAGGTAGCGTTCAGCTGGATGAGGGTAAACAGCGTCTTATAAATTGAAATGTAGGTAGTCTATACTGAGAAAAGAGGAGTAAAAAGTATTTATGATTTGATGTTTTGATAAAATATCCTTCTTTGAAAGAAATAAACATCAAATTCAACTTTCTTTGTTTTATTACTGAAAGACATGGGCACCCAAAGGTTTAAATTTAAGAGAGGGGGGAGGAAAGTAAAATATTACAAAGGTTACACAAACATAGCCACGCAAGTAAAAACAATTTTTCTATTTACAACCAATCATAAAATTATAATTTTTTGGAGATAATATTCGGCTTGTCGTCCATACACTTCTATATAGAATTCCACACGTATATATATATATATATATATATATATATATATATATATATATATATATATATATATATATATATATATATATATATATATATATATATATATATATATATATATATATATATATATATATATATATATATATATATATATATATATATATATATATATATATATATATATATATATATATATATATATATATATATATATATATATATATATATATATATATATATATATATATATATATATATATATATATATATATATATATATATATATATATATATATATATATATATATATATATATATATATTATTAATTAATAATTAATAAAGTAATATTGGCTAGATAATATATATATATATATATATATATATATATATATATATATATATATATATATATATATATATATATATATATATATATATATATATATATATATATATATATATATATATATATATATATATATATATATATATATATATATATATATATATATATATATATATATATATATATCTAGCTTATATATATATAATTTTATATATATATATATATATATATATATATTTATATATATATATATATTTATATATATATATATATATATATATATATATATATATATATATATATATATATATATATATATATATATATATATATATATATATATATATATATATATATATATATATATATAATATTACCCGCCACTGGATGATGACTTCAAGTAACCTCATGCGACACCGACAAACTAATTACCGCATTAAGCAGAATCAGCAATATTGCAATATGTAATTATACGTACTATTTCGATTGTTAATCTTTTAATAAAATTAGTCTAGCTTAGAATCTTGAACGTTGTAGTTGTTATTTACATAAAAATTAAAGTTTTTAAAAAGGGGCCTTACAGGGAAATTCTTTTAGCTGGCGCAGTCGTTGTAGGAATTTTCAACGATTTTCCACAAGAAAATCGGTTCGTTTTTACGATTTTTGAAAAATAAAAGAACCAAAACTTCACGGGTTCGCGAAAAAAGGAGTAAAACGTCGAAAATTCGTGGTTCGGTCCCTGGGTGAATTGAGTAACCCACTTCAAATCGTTAAAAACCAGAAGCCCAGCTGAAAAGTAGGAACGAATATTCTACAGAATAGAAGACTATAGCCATCAGCAACGCAAGAATCTTTGAGTGCATATCAAAGTTAAGTGCATGGATGTCATTCTGGTGATTTTGCTGTAAGTAAATCTTGTTATTTAGAGGTTAGCTCGAAAAAACTTAAAATAAAATAACATACAAATTCTGATTCACTAGGCTTACATTATTATTAAGTTTAGTAGTTTTATATATTGTTATAACCCTTGTAAAAATGGCTCCTCCACAATTAAAACAAGAATATTTAAATATGATACCAGAATTTTATGGAGAAGTCGAACTTTTATCTAGGTTTATTGATATTTGTGAAAAACTTGTAAAAAAATTTTACGACACAGTCGATACAAGCAATTTTCAAAACGAATATCTTATGAGTTCTATTTTGTCTAAAATAAAAGGCGAAGCAGCGGTAAATATCTCTTCCTGTATAATTAATGTTTGGACAGACCTAAAAAAAGCTCTTTTAAACACGTATGCTGATAAACGTGATATTTTTACTTTAAACATAGAAATGGTCGAACTTGGGCAAGAAAACGAAAACGCATTTGATTTCTTCAATAAAGTTCAAAAAATGTTAAATTTACAAATAGCTCAAATTGCTACTCTAGCTGATGAAATACAAGCTCCAGTTCTATCTGAGTATTGCCAGAAATTAGCTTTAAGAGTATTTTTACGTGGCCTTAAAGAACCGATAGGTTCTCTGATGCGAACTAAAAACCCTGATAATTTAAACAGTGCTCTGAATATGTTAACAAATGATTTTCAAATTCAAAATGTTACCCACAGAACACAAAAAATCAGACCGCAGGTCTTAAGACAAAATTTCGCTCCCAGACCATCTACTTACACAACAAATCCGAATAATGCACAACTTGTGTATAACCGATTTGTACCTAGAAATTATTCTAGCCCCGGTGCTTCAAACTACAATGTGTTTAAACCTAATCAAACAAACTCTCAACCATTACCGAAACCCACACCAATGTCTATTTCTACAAGAAATACATTCAGGCCCCAAACAAATCAAAATAGTATCTTTACAAAATCTCATTTTACGAATAACCAATCACAAAATAATAATTTCCAAAATTTAAGGCAAAACAATTCTCACATTAGTCATCCAAAATTCGCGTTTGAGGAATTGCATAATATTGAAAATCAGGAAGGCAACGACTACTTTCTTGAATCTGAACAAACCGATAATTGCTACAATGAATGTTTTGTTGAATTCCCCGAAGAATCCGCCGAACCATGTAATTCCGAGTTTTTTCAGATAGAAGCCTCGGACAAAAACCACCCAGCTTTAATCTAATGACCTTTGCATTTAACGGTAGCCAACTCCCTTATATAGTGTTTCCCGAAATAAATTTGAAAATACTTATAGACACATGTAGTACTAGATCTTTCATCCAACCTGAAATTGCAAAAAAATATTTTCGCAAATTTATAAAGAATGACCCTTTTCAAATATCTACAGCACATGGCACTTTCTCGGAACATTTTAGCACCACAATTCCTCTTGCTAGAATGTTTAAAGTGAAGATAGATCCCCTAAAATTCTATCTGTTTAATTTCCATAATTATTTTGATTGTCTTTTAGGCATAGACAATCTAACAATCCTTAAAGCAAATGTTGACTTACAAAATAACCTTTTAGTGACACCCAACACCAGTATTAAACTTTTTTACCATAATACATCTGGCATTTCGAACAATAACATCACTGCTGAAGCAAGATCTGAACAAATTATTAAAATCCCAATGAAAAATATTTCAAATGGTGATATCATTATACCCTACACGAAAATAGACGAATTAGAAATCCCCGAATGTCTCACTAAAGTTAAAGACAATCAAGCTTTTTGCTCTATTTTAAACAAAACCGAAATGGCAAAGTCTATAGACTTTTTAGATCCAATAATTGCTATGAATTTTAAAGATTTCCAAATAAATTCTAATAATTATCTAAACTTGAACAATTTTAACGTCGAAAAGATTAAATTTGACGTCTCAAAATTTAGAACAGACCATATGAGTTCTGAAGAAAAGAATGCAATTTTAAAATTAATTAAAGAATTCTCAGACATATTTCATATCGACGGCAACAAATTAACCTTTACAAACCAAATAAAACATAATATAAAAACATCAGACGAAATTCCTGTGTATACTAGGTCATACCGATACCCCGAAATACATAAAAAAGAGGTACAAAATCAAATTCAAGGTGTGCTTGATCAAAAAATAATTCGTCCATCGTTTTCTCCTTGGTCCTCTCCTGTTTGGGTTGTGCCAAAAAAAATTGACGCTTCAGGTAAACGCAAGTGGAGAATTGTCATAGATTTTAGAAAATTGAATGAAAAGAGCCTTGGAGACAGATATCTTTTACCAAATATCACAGATCTGTTAGATAAATTTGGCAGATGTCAATATTTTTCCACCCTTGACTTGGCGTCGGGATTTCATCAAATCGAAATGGCCGACGAAGACATCCCCAAAACTGCTTTCAATACACAAAATGGTCACTATGAGTTCTTGCGAATGCCCTTTGGCCTACGAAATGTGCCCGATACATTTCAGCACGTTATGGATAATATTTTAAGAGGATATCAAAATGAAATTTGCGCTGTTTATCTTGACGATATTATCATATTTAGTACTAGCCTAGAAGAACATATTGATAGACTAAGAAAAGTTTTTGAACAATTACGTAATTCAAACTTTAAGATTCAGCTCCTTAAATCTGAATTTCTCAGAAAAGAGGTGGCTTATCTCGGGCACATTGTCACACCTGAAGGTGTAAAACCAAATCCGGACAAAATCTGCGCAATCCAGAATTTTCCCGTGCCAAAAACCCAAAAAGAAATAAAAGGCTTTCTGGGACTTTTGGGTTACTATAGGAAATTTATTAAAGATTTCCCCAAAGTAACGAAACCTCTTACGAAAAGACTAAAAAAAGATGCCGTGATAGATACAAAACATCCTGAATATATTAAATGTTTTGAATTATGCAAACAACTTTTAACAAACGAACCAATTCTTCAGTATCCCAATTTTGCTGAGCCTAATATGAACGTGTGATGCTTCTAATTACGCCCTAGGAGCTGTTCTCTCCCAAGGTAAAATAGGATTAGACCTACCGATAGCATACGCTAGTCGAACCTTAAATGAGTCAGAAATAAATTATTCAACCATCGAGAAAGAACTTCTTGCTATTGTATGGGCCAGTAAATATTTTAGGCCCTATCTATTTGGACGTAAATTTAAAATAGTCACCGATCACAAGCCCTTGGAATAGTTATTTTCACTAAAAGAACCAAATTCAAAATTAATACGTTGGCGCTTAAAACTGGAAGAGTACGATTACGACATTGTTTATAAAAAAGGTTGTCTTAATAAAAATACTGACGCACTGTCGCGCATAGAATTAAATGCGAACGAAACCGAACCTAGTTCCGAATCTATATTTAAGCTTCAAGAATATGTCGAAAAGATAAATCAGAATATTAATGAAAATAATGAACATGAGAATGAATCTTTAATAGTCGAAACAGGCGACCTCGACAAAATGGAAAATGCCGCTGAAGACAGCGATATTACTGCACACTCATCTCACGAAAACCCCATAATAGGTATTCCTATAGTAGAATGTCCTGTTAATCTCGGTAAAAATCAGTTAATAATTTCTGAAGTAAAATATGCCCCTGCTACTCCATCTCGCATTGATCTATTTAATTCTAAACAACGCACTTATGTTCAGTTTTCAGAAAACAACTTTGAAAATTATGTTTTAAATTTCATTAAAGAGACCATTGTTGCCAAAGTGAAATATCACTTATATTTCGAAGACCCCGTGTACGAAAAATGTAGTGTTGTTTTACAAAAATACTTTAAAAATTCCCAAATCAATATGATTAAATGTACTAAGAAATTAATTGACGTCACTGATAATGACGAAATAAAGCAAATTATTCAAAATCGATGAAACTGAAAAACGCATAAAAAATAACTATTATTGGCCTAATCAACGCGCTTCTATCCAAACTTATATTAACGAATGCGAAATTTGCCAATTAACGAAATATGATAGGAAACCGCTGAAATTAGAACTAAACATCACACCTACAGCAATTGAACCCTTCCAAATCCTACATATCGACAGTATCTTTCTAGAAAATTGCAAATTTGTAACCTTAGTTGATTCGTTTTCTAAATATGCTTAGGCGTACAAATTAAACTCTGCGCAATCTATAGAAATTGCCAATAATTTAATAAAATATTTCTCTCATCACAGTATCCCAGAACAAATAATTTCAGACAATGGATTAGAATTTAAAAACTCTATAATTCGTGAAATTCTCGAGACACATAAGATTAAGATTCACTTTATAAGTTCCCAACACCCCGAATCCAATGGTTTTATAGAAAGATTCCACTCCACACTGATCGAGCACATTAGGCTGCTCAATAACCAACAAGATTTTAAAAATGAACCCATAGAAATGAAAGTCAATTATGCTATACTAGCATATAATAATACTATACATTCTGTCACCAATCTAGCCCCATATGAAATAGTTACAGGCCACCTAGCCGCAGAATCCCCTTTTAATCTCGAGATAGAAAAACAACTCGTCAATAATTACATCTCTAATCACCGCGACAAAATGAAACTTTTTTTCAAAAGCTAAACGAAACAATTCAACAATCTAAAGAAAAAGTTGTCAACAAAATTAACGAATCTCGAGAAGAATTGTCAAAAATTCCTGAAAAAGTACTGGTTAAAAACAAACAAAAGCAGTCAAAGACATCAAATAAATACAAACCAGAGCAAATAACTCAGGTCAACGAAAATTTAAAAACCGCTAGAATTAATCCCACTCACGGAAACACTACGGATAAAATACACCTATCTAACGTTAAAAGATGAAAAGAAAAACTTATCATTTTAAAAATATTTCAGGTTCCTCATCCCAGGACAAGGGACAGAAATAAGAAATATTACGGAGAATTTGGGCGCCTTACCAATAAACTTAGGACCCGCCAAACTCCAAAGAACCGAACATATGTTCGTACATTTTTATAACCTAGAACAAATCTTCGTAGAATATAAGAATTTAATTATCCAACATGATAATCTTAAGGTTACTTATTCGAATAGTACAAATTTAGTTAGGGAATTAGAACATTACGAAAATATTGCTATGTTTTGTAAAAAATCTATTCTTACTAAGTTAGAAACTATTTCTTTACATAATACTAGTCGTCTTAAAAGAGGCTTAATAAACGGCTTAGGATCTGTTATTAAAGGTATCACAGGTAACTTAGATTCTAATGATGGGGACAAAATATATAAAATACTAAACCATTTAGAAACTAAGGGTAATAACTTGCAGACCCAGCTAGAAATGCAATACTCTCTTAATAATCAAGTGATCAAAAACTTTAATAATACAATTAGAGATATTCAACATAATCAAAACTTGTTAAGATCTAAAATATTGTTTTTGGATCAACTATTGCGAGAAGACGTTGAAATTCAGGATATTCTTTTGACTTGTATAACCAACTGATTATTTTATATAACTCGTCATTAAGCACACTGCAAGATATCGAGAACTCTATTACGTTTTGCAAATTAGGCATAATACACCCTAGTATAATTTCACCAGCAAATCTTTTTGCAGAAATAAAAAGACTCTCTTTTCATTACAAGAACCAACTACCATTCACTGTCACTCTTGAAAATATTTCTAAGTACGAATCAATAATTAAAGTAAAATGCGATATACAGCAGACTAAGATAACGTATTTTCTTTCAATACCAATAGATTTTGAAGAACAATTTGAACTCTATCACATTTTACCTATTCCTGCAAGTTATGAATCAGAATTTGTTATGATAATCCCCAGTACGCGATATTTTTTAAAATTAAATAAAAAACCAATAAAACCTCTAAATGGCATGGGTACCGAAGGCAAACCATATCATTGTCCAAATATACTACAAGCCAACATCAAAGTGCCCTGCGAAGAAGGGATCCTTCAACATGACAACTCTAGTCTCTGCCAATTTACAAAGTTGAAAATTGCTGAAAATCATATTGAGATAATTTATGAGATCAATCAATATTTGGCTGTGTTTCCACGAGAAGAAAGTATACAAGTGCACTGTGAAGATCATGTGGAGACCCTAAAACTGAAAGGCGTTTTCCCGATAAATAAAGATGCCTGCAACATAATATTCAGAAACCAGGACCTTCCATTTCAGGAAAAAAGTTTTGGGCCCCCTCAGTAATCCAAACCCCTAACCTGCAACTTAAAATGAGAAATCCACCTAAAATAAGTATTGAATTGAAAAAATTAAACCTTGAAGCAGCAGTTGAAAATCCCATGTTCCCAATTCAAGAAGCACACCCTCTATCAGCCTTTACACGTCCAAGTTTATGGAGCATCATCCTGTACATAGTAGTAATTGCAGGTTGCATTTATCTTTCTTGGAAGAAGACAAATGACGTAATACATAAGAAAACCAAGAAACACCAGAATACTTCCCAAGACATCCCTGTTCAGGAGAGCAGCATCACCCTTCCAGAGGATGCCTCATTCTAACGGGGGAGGAGTTATCTAGCCAATATTACCCGCCACTGGACGATGACTTCAAGTAACCTCATGAGACACCGACAAACTAATTACCTCATTAAGCAGAATCAGCAATATTGCAATATGTAATTATACGTACTATTTCGATTGTTAATCTTTTAATAAAATTAGTCTAGCTTAGAATCTTGAACGTTGTAGTTGTTATTTACATAAAAATTAAAGTTTTTAAAAAGGGCCTCACAGGGAAATTCTTTTAACTTATATATATATATATATATATATATATATAAAAATATATATACTTACTACGCTCAATGTAGTCTTGAGCCGGCTCACTCTAAAATGTGGTCGGTATTAAGTTTGTTATATGTACGTCGAATTTGAGTGTAATGTAATGAAGTGTCCCAGTGTTTTATGTTCCAATTATGGTTTTTGGATTTGACGTTCCGTGTTTTCTGATAGTTTAAAAAAGGCACGAGTCTCTGCCGAAACGTCACTTTGACAAGCAGCTTTCTTAAAAACAAAATGACATAGTAGTCATATATATATATATATATATATATATATATATATATATATATATATATATATATATATATATATATATATATAGAAAAGAAACAGAAATTTCAATTTCTGCGCGGTTCTTGGTCGTAAAAAATTATACAAAACGAAAGAACTAACGGTAAGGATTACTCCTTCACTATTCTGTCGAGAATCGACCAAAATATGACGCTATGTTTGTTTCCGGGGCCAAGGAGCCATTTGCACGATCGATTCTCGACAAAATGGTGAAGGAGAATTTCTTACCGTTAGTTCTTTCGTTATATATATATATATATATATATATATATATATATATATTGCGTCTGTGTGTATATATATATATATATATATATATATATATATATATATATATATATTAGATAATGCTGTATGTTTCTTGGTTAATGTTTTTTTTTTGTGAAATGAAACTACTCTATCTTCTTGACGTTCCGCCCGTGCTAGCAGGCTTTCTCAAAAGTTTGTTTAATTATTTTTCGTGGCAACCTACAAGTATTTAAAAAATGTAATATATAAAATACCCTTTTTTTTTCTGGAAAAAAGATATAATAATACATTTCGTAATCTCAAACAATGTAAACTATCTATGCAAGAAATGTTCGTATTTAGACATTTTTACTTCCCTCGTAAAACTGAAGTATTATAATCGTGAAAAATTCAACCTCCCAGATTTAGGGGTCCCTAGATTCCAAAAAATTTCTCTGTCTGTCTATCGGTCTATCTGTTTGTGGCATATTTTTAGCTATACTTATCCGATTGACTTTAAATTTTAATTTTGGCCAAAAATGTGGGGATGACCTGGTAAAATTTTGATTTAATAAAATATTTAAAAAATCAGCCTGAAGAACTAATATTAAAATGTTTTCAATTTGTATGCAAGATTTACTTGTGAACTAGAGATTAACTAGTAAAATTGTTGAACGAATTCAAGATGACTGGGCAAAATTGCGGCCAAATAAAACTTATGTAATCTTGAAAAAAATATCCACGTTTTAGATATCTTCACGTTTTAGCAACCCAAGATGCCAAAATATATGTTTCACCAATTTCGTCGGTCTGTCTGTCTGGTATTTCACGACATAGCTTAAAAACTTCTTACCCGAAAATTTTGGTCAAACATTAAGGTTCATATGGGAATGACGTGGTAATATTTTGGTAAAAATCTAGTATGGCGGAACAAGATGGCAGCTTAGTGAAACGTTAAACAACTGCATAAGAATGAACCGGTAATATTTTGGTACGAATCCAAGATAGCAAAACAAAATGGGACCTAATAAAATATTTAAAAAATCAGCTTGAAAAAACTATTTATTAGATTATTTTCATATTTTGTGCAAACATTAAGCGTGATATACAAATAAACTAGTAAAGTCATGGTACGAATTCAAGAAGGCGATCCAAAATGGTGGGGAAAAAAGTGTTTAAAAGATCAACGTAAAAAACATCTTATTCAATTGACTTTAAATTTGCAGAAAAATTAAATATGATGTAGGGTAAAACTGGTACGAAACAAAATGGCGGTATGTGTCAATGTAAAAACTACTTTTTCAATTTATTTTAAATTATGCCCAAAAATAAAGTGTGGAGTAGGTAGAAACTGGTAAAATATTGGTAGGGATCCTATATGGTGGAACAAAAGGGTGGCCAATATAAATGATTGAAAAGACAGTATATATGTGTTACTAATTTACTATGTACCGAACTATATTGGTCACACTTCATTATTTCAAATAAAAGGAAAGACTCATAAGGAGGGAAGTTCCGGGTAAAGGAAATTTACCTAGTTTTTTACACAGCAGGTATTTTTAATCAAATAGAAAATTGTTGATACACCACGTCGGAGAAAATAAACTAAACAATATAAGTGCAGCATCTTCAAAAAGCGTCACCTCAAATAAAGGTATTTTATTTAGGAAACCAAAAACTATGCTGTCGGAGTAGCTAGTGCTAAACCCATTTTAACTATATTGCGTCGGTGTATGGATCATTTCTTAATATTCTTGAAAAATATAAAATTAAGAAGGTGCAAAACTCTTATTGCCGTTTTATCTGTTCGCTGCGAAAGTATGATCACATATCTGGCGCACTCTTGGAACTAGGTGGTTAAATATGGCAAACCGAATGGAATTGCACTTTGTTATATTTGTGCATACGATAGTGCAGCTAGGTACTCCTACTTTCCTTTATAAGAAGTTGGTGCCTGGAAACAATATGCATCATAGGGTCCAGATATAAAAATATGTTCGGCATTAGAAAATACTGCCTAAATTGACCAATGAACCAACAACCTTGACTTCAAAAGCTTTTAAACCAAATGTAAAGCATTTGCTACTATTATCCCAGTCATTCAGAATTACGTTTATGTTTTTTTTTGTATTCTATGATACCTGTTTTCATATTTTCCTGAACCTTTGTGTCTATTGCCCTTTTAAATTTACACGTTTTAATGATTTGGTTTCACTAGTTGCATACTTCAAAATGTTTCACTTTGTTTTAATTAACTATTCGATGATTATCATTATCACTATTACTATTATTATTATTATTATTTTCCCTGCGGATTCTCAGTTAATCTGGTTCTGAATTAGACTACTCTTATAGAGGGGTGATATCAAGTCTGTTAGTAGGTTATTGATATTTTTGATTCAGAAAGACTCTCATTACGTTATACAGGGATGTAAGATAACAGCTTTTTGAGATTGCATAAGAACATTCTGTTCTAAATTTAAATGTTTTAAATTATTTCCAAATGATTCTGGTGTGATTTCTGCCACTGAAAATATGAATGGTAACAAAATAACTTGTTTTTGTTTCCATATTTCTTCTATTTCGATAGCTAATTCTTGGTATTTTTTCTTTTTTTTATTTATTATTATTATTATTATGATTGTTATTATTATTATTATTATGATTATTATTACTATTAGTATTGTTATGATTGTTATTATTATTATTATTGACAATATCTCAACAAATGTTGGGTTCCAAGCCCATCCAGGATGCATGCATCAAAAGGCTGGTTTCTATTAGTTCTATGTGTTGTTCTGTAAGAAATTTCTAACTATGTGGCAAGCACTGAGCAGGACCGCCTTCTGGATGTCGATGAAGGTGTTATTATGCAATCCTATGATTTTCAGGTTCTTTTCTAGTGTTTTTGGAACTAGTCCAGATGATGATACGATGATCGGTATCACATGTACCTTATTCAGTCGCCACATCTGCTGTACCACATCCACATATTCATCACCCGTCTGTCTGTGATAATTGTCCGATCGTAGTACAGTTTGAAGACGTTATTTTCAAGCACTGAACTTGGTTGGTATTTATAATCAGGCACAAAGTTATTCAGGAGCCCGTATTTATTGGCTAGCTTCTGGTGTATGATGTTACACCCCTGGTTATGTCGCTGGAGGTAGTCTGTGCTTGGTAGGTGCAGCCAGATGTTATATGCTGTATAGTCTCTGATCTCTCGCTACATTTTTGACACTTATCGGATTCAACAGACCGGTCTTTGATTGTGAATTTACTGCTATTTCGTGTGTTAATAACTTGGTTCTGTATTGCCATCACAAATCCTTCTGCCTCTGGGAATAGTTGTTCATCCTTTAGCCACCTGTTGGATGCTTCCTTATCTATGTGTCGCTGATTCAAGTCATTGTGATGTCGGCCGTATTATTATTATTATTATTATTATTCTTTTATTTTAATTTGACAGTTGTTCACGGCTGGATGTAAGAGTAGCTGCTGAAGCCAAATCTCGTCGTGGATAAAGTGCTTCTCAAATTTATTTTATCTTTTTATCTTCATATATAAAATAATTTTTTGTCCTAATTGTAGCATTTTTCTTTTCTGCTAATAAAAGACGGTTATTATTATTATTGTATACTGGCTATATGATTATTCATACAACAGCCATACAACTAGAATTCGGCTTGATTATTTGTACCCCGTAGAATATACATTCTTCTAAAATTTTCTATACTTTTCTTGAAAGGCATCTCATTGATCAGTTTAATTCGAGGTGTAAACAAATTTATACTGACAAATTGGTAGCTATCTAATAGTCCACGATCCCAACTCCGTAACAAAAATTATAAACAGCAATCTATAACTTCATGTACAGCTTAAGTGTGACGAGTCCCCCAACTTTTTTCTCTCTGGAAAATCTCAACAGCGGCAAAGATTGTAAGGGTTGTAGCTGCGATGCAGATGTGAAAATAACTTCGGCTTTTTGTAAAAACAAGGTATTTTCATTACCAAAAAAATAAAACGAGCGTACTTTTCTTTAAGGTCTTTCTAACAAACCCTGTTAACCGGAAGTGTAAATTACATGACGAAACTGAACTTGGTTGGTATTTATAATCAGGCACAAAGTTATTCAGGAGCCCGTATTTATTGGCTAGCTTCTGGTGTATGATGTTACACCCCTGGTTATGTCGCTGGAGGTAGTCTGTGCTTGGTAGGTGCAGCCAGATGTTATATGCTGTATAGTCTCTGATCTCTCGCTACATTTTTGACACTTATCGGATTCAACAGACCGGTCTTTGATTGTGAATTTACTGCTATTTCGTGTGTTAATAACTTGGTTCTGTATTGCCATCACAAATCCTTCTGCCTCTGGGAATAGTTGTTCATCCTTTAGCCACCTGTTGGATGCTTCCTTATCTATGTGTCGCTGATTCAAGTCATTGTGATGTCGGCCGTATTATTATTATTATTATTATTATTCTTTTATTTTAATTTGACAGTTGTTCACGGCTGGATGTAAGAGTAGCTGCTGAAGCCAAATCTCGTCGTGGATAAAGTGCTTCTCAAATTTATTTTATCTTTTTATCTTCATATATAAAATAATTTTTTGTCCTAATTGTAGCATTTTTCTTTTCTGCTAATAAAAGACGGTTATTATTATTATTGTATACTGGCTATATGATTATTCATACAACAGCCATACAACTAGAATTCGGCTTGATTATTTGTACCCCGTAGAATATACATTCTTCTAAAATTTTCTATACTTTTCTTGAAAGGCATCTCATTGATCAGTTTAATTCGAGGTGTAAACAAATTTATACTGACAAATTGGTAGCTATCTAATAGTCCACGATCCCAACTCCGTAACAAAAATTATAAACAGCAATCTATAACTTCATGTACAGCTTAAGTGTGACGAGTCCCCCAACTTTTTTCTCTCTGGAAAATCTCAACAGCGGCAAAGATTGTAAGGGTTGTAGCTGCGATGCAGATGTGAAAATAACTTCGGCTTTTTGTAAAAACAAGGTATTTTCATTACCAAAAAAATAAAACGAGCGTACTTTTCTTTAAGGTCTTTCTAACAAACCCTGTTAACCGGAAGTGTAAATTACATGACGAAATTGATATCTAAAGTCAGGTTTGGTACGATTGAGGCACGCAGAGGGCCCTGAATAATTGCGGTTGAACTAATGATCTAGTCAAGTCTAGGTTACCGAATTTCGGGTCACCTTTTGCAATGCAATTTCGGCGAACCCTGACTTCCTTTTTTCGGGTTTTTTTATTAGTATGCCCAAAATACAAAAACTTCGTTTGGGGAATATTTGACAGTAGTATTATTATAGATAGATAGAGCAAAATGCATAATCTAATATGTATTTACTTTTGCGCAGTGGCGTATATAGACATTATTTGAAGGGTCATTATTTTATTTTAATTGTAGTAAAACTGGCTCTGGGGGTTTGACCCGGCAATCTCAACAAAAGCGATTGGGCAAATCCAAATTTCCATATTTTTGCTGCAAAATATAGATCTACATTTTTTTTTGTCAAAGGTTGAGAAATCGGGTAAAAATCGAGTTTGAAAACAAAATCCTCATTTTTTATATTTTTAAACAAAACTGTCACTTTCGCAAAGTCAGGATAGATATTTTGACAAGACGGATTTTTTAATTCGACATGTGTCCAGAAATTTGCAAATATCTTCTCAAATGCTTTTAGAGGCGGTAGAAATGGATATAGATAGAAAAGTAGATTAAATTTTTACGGACCCTGTCCAAATTTTCTGAGTCATAATATACATTTCATGTCCAATTGTGCTTACGAAATGAACGTAATTATTATAAAAATAATAAATATATCAGGTGCAGACATGACATCAGAGTAGATGCTTTATTCGGTGTAAGGGGGATTCAGAAGTATTTTTTTGTTTTTTTTATCTAAATAAAGTAAAATGTGCCTTATTTTATTTTGGATTGTGGTTTATTTTCCTAAGCTAATATATTAGTTGTATTTTTTTCAATAATTTATACATGTTTAAGTATTATGCTTGAACTCAGAGCTGTCCTGTGATTAATGAATTATATTGAATATTTCAGAGACATAATTTTGTATGCTGGTTTTCAAGTATTGGATTTTTAATGTATCTACTAGCAGAAATTATAATGATAGTGAACGCATTTACATTTGAATCCGAAAATAAGATCAAATACTATATAGAATCTGTAATATTTTTTGGTAAGTGCCAATTTATTTTAGCTTTTAGCCAATAAAATAACAATATTCTTTTTTTTCAAACGCTTATTAATTATTGCACGACTTCAGTATTCTGATCTCATGCAGGGAAGGTCCCTGACCCTTAAGATACCTAGTGCAATCTAAGGCGAAATGCAGAAAAATATTCCGCTTTGATAGGTTTAATTCCAAGAAGCACAATTTCTTTACTTACACTTCTGTACATTTTCAAACACTTTTAGTTTTTACGAATTATCAGTATCGTGTAATAAATAATATTTTTTAAAATTATTTCTGCTCTATATTTATATTCAGTGTTTAGCAGGGGCGTGCGGTGAAATTTTAAGAAAGGGAAGCAATTTTTAGAAACTTACCTATTTCGATTCTTCGATCATTTTTTGCAAATTCGTCAATGACGTCATCATAAAATGTCGATGCTGCGACATATTTTGGAGAAGTTTATTTTCAATGGACAACAGTGATGTATGCGAAAGTCTCTCCTGCCCCGTTGAATTTCTCACGAAATTTTTTATACGTTTAAGTGTTGAAAAATTGCGTTCTACTGATGAACTTGTGGCAGGTATTGTCAATACTAATTCACACAATTTCGACAATTCGTTGTAGGCATCTTCCAGCTCCTTGTCTTTTAAAAATTGCATTAGTTCCCTAGCGTTACTTTTTGCTCTAATGTCATCAGTTTCGTAAATCACTTTTAGTTCAGATCGCAGTAACACTCGGTCGAAGAACTGGCCATAATGAAGAAGAAGAGATTTAAACGCATCTTCTGGAAAAGTTTTTCCTTTAAATGCATCAAAATTGCAGAGCTCGAGGAATTTAAAATCATTTAAACCGTTAAATCTATAGTTTATTTGTTGTTGAATTTGATCGATTATTTCATTGTTTGAACATCTCCTTGTCCTTATGGCTCTACATTTAACGTCATCGTTTTCTCCCAAAATAGGTCAAAGTCATCACTTTTTTGGCTTAACATGGACTTAAAATCATCCACCTTTTTTAGGCAAAAAACAATATCATTTGTTTTAGTTTGTAATATATTAAAAACATTGTCTGAGAATGGAAATATTTCTGAAAATATGTTCAACAAATAATTAAAATTAAAATCTCGTTTCAAACACTCCAAAAACCCCCTCGAACTATTTATTACTTCTGAGTCCCACGTTTCATTATTTTCTATTATATTCTCAAATAGTTCAATCAGTGATTCACGATTTTCAGATACTGTTAACACAAAGTCTTCCGTTATAGTTCCACCTAGTAGGAGCTACTTTGGGCAATCGTTTGTGGACAATGGAGTCCAAAGCTTGTGTACGTTTTGTTGACTTGGAAAAAAAAGCAGCCATGCCACTTAAAGTAACGAAAAATACTTTACACTCATTAGTGTAATTGATGGACTGGGATAAAACTAAATTTAATTTATGAGCAATACAATGGACAAACACAGCACTGGAACTTTAGCTTGCAGACCCTAATTTTTTCTCTCCATTAGTTTCTTTAGTAACGTTATAAACTACGGTATATAATGCATCTGCTGTACGATTTTCGAACACATTCTTAAAACCTAAAAATCGTTCTTGAATACGTCAGTCTGTTTTAACGTAGCGTATTACTATAGATAATTGGCTAAAATTAGTGATATCAGTTGTTTCGTTCAGAACAATAGCAATGAACCGCGCCTCACCAATCTCCTGCTTAATTATTTTTAGAATAATGGTTGCAACTGCGGAAATTAAATCATTCTGGATTCGATTCGACGACTGCTCTAAATGATTTTTTAAGCAATCATCATATTTAGCCATTAAACTAAGTAAATCTTGAAAATTTCCTCTATTTGAAGAAACCCTTGTTTCGTCATGACGTCTAAATCCCAATTCCCAATTTAATATTTGCCTATTTTTATCGACTAGTTAGTTCATTGGGTTGGCGGTGACTAATTTCCAGCTGTTTATTAAGGGCGTGTTCAATTCTGGTTTTGCCGAAGACTTTTTCTTTCATGACGGCCTGTAAATGCGCTTTGGACATAATGTGTCTTTTTACAGCTTTATGGAAATTGTTTAAATCGGAAAAACCAGTTTTATTCCAGAGACCTTTTTCATTTTTAAAAAGTAAACATGGCCAACAAAATAATTTACTTATATTGTCACACCCTGTTAGCCATTTAAATTGTTCGTATTGTTTTGCCGGATAAAAATGTCTAATACAGTTTTTCATTTTTGTGGTTAAATTTTTCATAGGCGGTTTTGCTCTTCCTTTGGAAATTATTTGAAGCTTATCAGGGAAGTTTAATGTTGAAAATCCCTTTATTATTAAGACACACACCACACATTCACACACTCTTCTTACTAAATTCTCCAACATTCTTAACGTTATTACCGACAGCCGAAGTTGACGGTATTTGCATATCCACGTCCGTATTATTGTCTTCCATTTCGCACCACGCACGACGCGACGTACGTATCACACAACACACGGATAGCCGTTCAAACAAAGAACCTACTCCAACGATAGCTTCCGCCACCACTTAAAGCACGCGAGTGAAATGCAAAAATTGCAAACGGTCGGTGGAAAGTTCAATAACCTCTGGCTCGATTCACAGGAAATCAATTGTGGCTGGGTCGGAGTCAAGGCCGCATTTATTATGGGCTTGATAATTTTTAACATTTTTAATATAAACTAAATTAATGGTTTCCTATTTCAAAAATTACATTTTAGAAGATGTTTTGTAGTTTTTTTTTGGGGAAGCACTGCTTCTTTTGCTTCCATGGACTGCACGCCCCTGGTGTTTAGTCGTTTTAGGTTCCTCGTTAGTACAGAATTACAGCTCAGTTTTTTTCGTCAAGCCAGCGATTTAGCCGTAATAATAAAAGGACCGCAGCACGTGTTCCCAAATGCAGAGGCGCCGCTCAATTTTTTTGTTGCTATAGCAAGTGGTAGCGTCAAGTTTGGCTTTATTATATGTATGAGAATATGTTCAATTATTGTAATAATAATACTGAGAGTAGATTTTCTGTAAATCAGAAAGCAATATAAAGATTTTTATTGTTTGATTGCAAGTACCTAAGTGTCCTTCATTATGCAGTTATATTTTATGTATTTATTTAGACAGTAGTAGGCGGCAATAGCCGATGAGACTACTTTGAAAGCATTGCTATTTTATCATAAACATTCATTAACAGGTAAATTCACATATAGTGCACAAGGGTTCTGTTTAGCTCGCCAATTCATATCATTTGCCTTCTTTACTATTTTTGTATTATGGGTTTTAGATCAGGTGTTATATAGATGCCTAGGACCTTCTGTTCCATAGTATGCTATTATTTATGAAATAGGGTAGGTTTGGGTTGTTAGTGCCTATGTGCATAACCAAACATTTATCTTCATTTAGTGGTAGTTGCCATTCCTTTCTCAACATTTCTAGTCTCTGAAGATCTGTTGTTGTTGTTAGTGAACCATAGGCTACGAAGGAGTTGACAAAAAAGTTTGGTGTCATCTGCAAAAAATGAAATAGGAGAATCGAACTCTCGTATTAAATCTCTAATTACCTACAAAGGACAGTGGCCCAAGAACAGAGCCTTGAGGAACCCCACTAATAACTTCAAACGAATCGGATAGGATTCGTCCAACCTTAGCTTTATTGGCTCTTTCTGACAAAAAGTCTTTGATCCATGACAATAGGCCCCCTAACTCCAAAATATTCCAACTTCAGCAGTAAGCGCTTAAAGGATACCTTATCAAATGCTTTCGCATAATCTAAATATAAGATATCTATTGGTTCATTGTTGTCAAGGGCACTTGTCCATTTGTTGAGACAATTAAGCAGATTAAAGATGGTAGACTTAGCTGGTAAGAACTCATGGTTGTGAATCTGGAATTATTAAATTCTCAAGAAAGAATGTTGACAAATCTTTGGCTATTATTTTCTCCATACATTTGCACGCGATGCAAGTCAGGCTTATGGGTCGATAATTAAGTGGGTCATACTTGCTACCATTGACGGTATACCATCTGGACCAAGACTGGAGCCATTCTTCATAGATATGAGGACATATTTTACTTTTTGGATGGTAAAATTAATTGAATTGATTTCTGAAACAGATCTTGTGGATGCAGCTACTGCAGGCATGTTAGTTGTGAATGTTTTATTGAACTGTTGACCGAGCATTGTTGCACAACTTTTTTGGTCTGTAACTAGTTCTTGAGTTTATTTATTTTTTAGAACCATGATTCCAAAATTAGAATTCAGCGATCGTTTTACATATTTAAAGAAATGTTTGTCTGATTGTTCAAGAATGCTCAATTTATATTTTTTCCTAGCTTTTCGAAGAAGAGTTTGCCTGTTCCGTTTTATTTCCTTATGTATGTGATGATTTACCCATCTTTGTATATTGTATGTTTGTTTATGAGGTACACAACTTAAATTTTGCGTTTAATTTAAAGTGCTATGTTAAATTTAAATTTAAAAATAAAATGAGGAAAGTGGTCTGTTCTGCTCGTGCATGCTTTAATAAAGGGTATACTTGTAAACTTTTATTCTCTTAATTTCCTAAAAAAATATAAGGAATATGCTTAATATTTGTTATTTTTTTAAGAAAGAAGCTGGCTACGTTTAATCAAAACTGCTTATTTAAAGTAGCACAATTGTTTATTATTACAAGAAAACTAAAGCGAACTCAAATGAAGATGGCACACATTTAATGGAAATCAGAGAACTTCTAAAAGATTTTCCTAAAATTATAATGTTTCAGGTGTAAGGCATATAAAATAAGCATTTTTGAATATTGCCCTACGCCCGAGTTAACCTCAGTAAAATTACCCGAATAATATTGCCCGAATTGCCGAATGACACTGGGTTATACACTTAATGTCAGGGATGGTTTCGTCCTCAGCTGCACTATATATATATACAAGAGAAGTTAAAAAAATTGTCCAACACAGTTCTTTTCGTGGAAATATTTGTTATACGAATATGTGTATATCTTATTTTAATTTTCATTAATAAATAATTAAAACAAATACGACCAACCAGTAAAATAAAAACTTTTTAAATTTTTTAAATTTGACGTTTTTAATTTTCTGGTATTCAAGCAGAAAAGCAAAATATATATAACATTGTTTTAAGATCGATTTTTAAGAAAGGAATAAAAAAATTGAAGACAAAAAGTAGCTACAAAAAGAATAAATCTGAACATCTTATTTTTATTCAATGCTTACGTGCGCCGCTTGTTATTCCTACGAATTTCTATTTGCCGTACCAGTACCATTAATTTTGTAAAAAATTTTTTATATGTTATGCAATACCCAAACCTACGTAACAGGCGTTTAGCGAGGTTGAATAACTTATGTTTAGGCCAAGTGTTTTAATGTGTTTTAAAAAAACCAGTTTTAAAAAATGCTTTTAACACTAGTGTGAAAAACTGAGTAATTGCTTGGATTAACTGTAAATAAAATAAGCCACAGTAGCAAGCAGTAGGCTTCCCTTTTTCAACTTTCTTTTGATTATCTCCATGTTTCAAATACTATCATGTAGTAGAGTTGTTAAGAAATACTCGTCACAGGTACGAGCTAGGAACAGCTTGTCACAGGTATTGGATCTCAAACATATCGGTTACCGTTCCTACATCTAGTATTTTTACCAGCTTGCCGCGATCCCAAGTGGCGCAGATATTTAGGTACGCAACAACACATCATGCACCGAACGAAAAAACTCTTGGGGCTTCGGCTTTTCTCGGCGGGTCGTCGGGCGGCCTCCCATAATGTTTTATTTACAGTTGAATCGATCGGCTTCTGTGTGTCTTTCTTTAACACACTCATTTTTTAAACAACGAAATAAATTAAACTGAATTATAACAAATGCATTACTGTAGTACGTTATAAAGTATATTCGCTGTGACTGAAACGCTTGTCACAGGTATTTTATTCTATTCTGCTCCTGCTCCGCTAAACCAGTTCTTCTATATGACTAGTATTTTTCCTATAAAAGGAACGATATTGTAATTAGAAATAAGAAATTTACGAATTAGATTATTCTCAAATCAGGCGAAAGTATTAATATATTTTAGATTTGATAGTTTTAATAGGTGAATCTTAAAATATTTAGCACAAAAAATATTAAAAATGTTTTTTACAAAAAAAATGCAGTTTTTATGACAAAAATACCAAGGTCGTTTTAAATATAAAGGAAATGTATAAATTTTTGAGCTTTAAAACGAAATTTGTAAAAATGTGAGACAGTTCGTTCATTTACTTTTTTCGAATTTGCACGGAATAGGTACTCTTTTGATGACATATATAATCATAATAAACGAGCCGCGGGCTCCGATACTCGAAGCCGTCGTTTAGTCACGGTTTCAACGACTCGAGCCTCCAAGCCGGGAAAAGTATTTTGTCACAGGTATCTGTAATAGGTATGGACTTGGAACAGGAACAGGACGTATCTGTTACAACAAAATACTGATTTTCGTCATCTCTATCATGTAGAATTGTTATGGAATGGCTCATATTCCACATGAGTAAAAAGTCTGTAGTCTGAGCCGAAGACGTGGTCTACGCAGCCTACGCTTCACGAGTGTGGAATAAAATGGGGAGAATAGCAACGGCTGGGCGAATAGAAATAAAAACAGGAAACTTCTTTTAGAAGATTTCTGCCGCGGAAATAAGCCTTCCACCGCTTCAAATTTGTGCTTAAATGATCAACAGATGTCGCCATAACTGCTTTAACAGACCAAAGATGTTTTATGTTGGCAACCCTGATTACAATACCAAATAGCTGTTCGGGTAAATGCGCGTGCCTTTTCGATCACTATTCGTGGTGATTAGATAAAAAAAGATAAGACATTGAGTTTTTGGTTAAAGTAGCTTTCAAGTATCTAGATTACATTGCCGATTTCAGAAATTGCCTGTTTTGCTTGCTTTTTCAAATATTACCTAATATGTTGTATAATCTCACTTTTAAATGATTTTTCTTTCGCAGAAAAATGTCTCACGTTTATATTCCAGACCCTAGAGGTAAAACATATAAAAAGATTGATGAAAAAACACTAAAGATAGCCCTTGCTTCAATTGAAAATGGAATGAGTTATAGAGTGGCACAAGAAATTTACAACATCCATTATTCTGCACTTTATCGGCGCCATAAAAACCGAAATCTAAAGCGTGAGGACAAACAGCTCTAACCCAACAAGAAGAAGATATATTAATCCATCAACTAATAGTTTGTTCTGATTGGGGCTGCCCACTTGACCATTTGGGCGTCAGGATGATTATAAAAAATGACCTAGATAGTAGAAGTAAAACAATAAATAGATTTAAGGATAATACCCATGGTAGAGACTTTGTCTATTCTTTTTTAAAACGTCACAATAATCAATTGAGTTCTAGGATCTGCCAGAACATCAAGCGTTCAAGAGCCGCTGTTTCTCCCAGGACTATCAATGATTATTTTGAGAATTTGGCCAGGGAGTTGGAAAATGTACCGCCATCAAACATAATCAATTATGACGAGACTAACCTAACCGATGACCCGGGTCGAAAAAAAGTAATTTCAAAAAGGGGCTGTCGCTATCCAGAACGCATTTGCAATACGTCGAAATCAGCCGTTCCTATTATGTATGCTGCTTCAACTAATGGCAAATTGTTACCACCATACGTGGTGTACAAAGCTAAAAATATGTATACATCTTGGACAGTTGGAGGTCCAAAGGGCGCCCGATTTAATAGAAGTTCATCTGGTTGGTTTGACGCAATATCCTTCTCAAATTGGGTGCAGAAAATCATCATACCGGCAGTAAAAGATCTCCCAGGGAAAAAGTACTTAATTGGCGACAATCTCAGTTCACATTTTTCTGCAAATACAGTTTCTGTTTGCGAAGCAAATAATATTTCATTTATCTTCCTCCCAGCTAACTCTACTTTTCCGGCCTCTTAAAATAGCCGGGAGGCAGATCATTGAATCATGGAAAATGGGGACAGGTTCAAAGCATTGCACGATTCCAAAGAACAGATTTCCTTCTTTATTAAATAACTTGTCAAAGGCTATCGCACCGAATGCAGAAAAAAATATACAATCAGGGTTTAGAAAGTGTGGAATCGTTCTACTAAATAAGGATCAAGTCTTAGAACGCCTTCCGCAGCAAAATTTTGACGAGAAAAATGACGGAAATGAGAACGTGGAAGAAGGGCTTAATAACTCGTTGGTAAATCTTTTAAGATCAATGAGATATGGCGATGGTCAAAATACAAAACTCGACGCCGTAAAATTCAAGTTCCTGCTGGCAAAATCGTTACAGGTGCAGATTTTGAAAGCATTATGTCGGATAGTGAAGATCAAGAGGATAATGATTTTGAAAGACGTATGGAAACCTTAGATGAAGATTCAGACCCCGAAATAAATTTGCCCCTTGCTAATTTAAGATCTATTATGGAAAAAGCTCAAGAATATTCTGCAGGTCTTAGAAATGGATACTTCACTACCAAGTTTCACCGATAAGTCCGATGATAAGTCAGTTATAAATGATTCATCAGCATCAGTCTGCTTTGAGGGTAAATTGTTTCGATGTGTTTCTCAGAAGAAGGAATTTGGCTTCTGGTGTGTTTTCCAACAAAATATCGAAATATGCAGAGAAATAAATTTTTTATCGGACAAGTCCTAAGTATTGGAGGAAATGAGATTGAAGCCACTTTCTCACGAAGTCGTCCTACCAAACACTCGTCAGGATATATTTATGGCTTTCCGGAAGTTCCGGATACTTCCACTTTTCATTTTAATCAGGTTGTTGGAGAGGCTTTCCTAGTTAATGACGAGATAATAGCATCTACGTCGAGAAGAGACATTTTGAAATTTAATGTGCATCAAAGTTGTTTAATTTAAATAATATGTCTTTAAATTTGTTACATTAATACAAAAATAAATGATTTTTTTTGTAAAGTTGGTATTTTTATCACTTTTTTATATATTTATTATTTTTACCTATACTTTAAAAACATTTTATGTGTTTCTATTCATCCCCGTGTGAGTAGAATAGCAAATTTCACTGAATAAAACGAGTGTTTCTATTCACCCCACTTTAAGTGTAAATAGAAAAAGGGCGCTTTTATTTTTTTTAAGGAAAAGCCCTATTTTTTGAAACAGTTTTATTATGCGCTTTTTGATCTATATGTCAAGACCAGTAGATTTCAAATTTTTCGTTGGCGAAAAGGTGATTATCACTTTAGCAACAAAGTTGGAAAGGTTCAAAACTGTGTCTATTCACCCCATTTTACGGAATAGGGCATTCCAAACATGTTGTAGACTATACGTTCTCTAACAATTTACAATACTTTAGAAATTATGCAACAAAATAATATTATTACGAAACAAATATGTAATAAGGAATACAAATCAAAAATTTTGACAGCAAATATCTCGAAAACGGGTAACTTTAGCGACTTTTACTAGGTAGGTGCGCATTTTTGTCAAAAAGGTACAAGGAATATCTTTTGAGTTTCTCGTCTCAAGAAACACCTAAATTCCATCTTCTGTAACGATACCTTGACAATTAGTAAACTTATGCGAGATATATAGTAAAATGGGTAAGTCCTGAAGAAAAAAGATTTTTCTAAAAGTTGTAAATATTACAAAATTCTATCTTCTGAGATGAAGAAGTGTTGGTTAGTCTTCGATAAAATCGTGAAAAAGCCTTAAATGAACTTTTTGCAGACGTCGATAACTTATACAATTTGCAACATATACATAGATCTAAAACTTTGTGTACATATAGCCTATATGATAAATACGTGGGCAAAATGTGTGACTGTGACATTTGTTAACAAGTTATGACTATTTGCTTATTCCGGGAGGCATTGTATTACGAGAGCTCATTTTGTGCGTCATGACTAACATTACAATATACAATTCTTTTCAGTGTGTAAATTTGCAAAATAAAATGCCAAAAACATATCAATTTGTTTATAATTTTAACGGTTCATAACTTTTAAATATAAACATCTATATCGTTTCCGGCCTCGATTTCTTTTTCGATCTCCGAATAGCTGCTTTTTCCGCGTATTTAAAAAAGATTGTATGCGGTACGTGCACAGTCGCTTTGATTATTGATATTTGAATTTATAAATCATAGCTTAAAGTTAATAACAACGATTAAAGGTAAAGTATATTTGCGAGCGCTAAGTTCCGAGGACTCGGCTGCGTGCTGGGAGAAATAGATGATACCGTGGCTGGAATAGCGAGAAAATTAATTTGAAGCATTCTATTTTTCATCTCCTCTAGAGATCGGCATAAAATATATAAAATACAGTCCGATCTGTGTTAAAACTGAATTTTAGGAAACATTTTAAGCATTAACTCCCACCCCTCACAAGTTAGAAACTTGAAATTTCGCACAATTATTTTTTAATAAGCTTATTCTATCTATTTTTCTAAGTAACTGATATATGCAAAGTAGTTGTTTTACTCTGCTACTCGGAGGAAAGTGGATGTTTCTTTTAAATAACATAACTTTTTAGATTAGAGGTCAATTGTAGTTCGTTTGCAGCAATTTTTGATATACGTCTGCCATATTGCAAGATTTCATCAAACTTTTCCGAATTATTGCACTTTACAGCCAAATAGTAGAATTTTTCATTCACCAACCAACGTTATAAATTTTGTTTGTCGTAATAATTCTTCCTTTAACTTAAACAGAAATATTTTTTTTAGTTGGGTCGTTCGTTTACACATATCTGGTGTCGATGCAAAATGACATTGAAAAAGAAAAACAACGGATATTATACGAAGAGTATATTGACAGACAAATAAGTTCACAGTTATCCCGAAAAGGTATGTCCAATTAGACTAGGCCTATTGTTTTTCCACAAATTACACCTACCAGATACGAAAGTATTAAAGCGGTCTTAATGCTGCGACTGTATCGGCAAAAGACAACGAAAATTGGTCCCGGTCCCGCGCAGTAATAAAGGAATTCGCATCTGATGGGAATAATCTGTGGTTTTATATTAAAAGTAGTGTTAGTGTGTAATAGCAAATACCGATAAAAATGGATCCCATCTTTGCTTTGTATTCTCTATGGTAGGGATCCGTCGAGAGATTTTGGCGTAGCACAATTTCAGGGCTCGTTTTGCCAGTATCTAGCAGTTTCGTATTCGTATATTAAAATTACGCAGTCAAATATTTCTAAACAAATATCTCTTGATTAACTATTGTTATCTATCTCGTACTGTCGGCAACTCAGCGTATATTTTTGCGCGCACGACCCGAATGATTAAAAGTGGTGTTATTGTGTATCTGATGGACTGTCTATGCGAAGTATATCGGTGTTTGGTAATTATTGGATATTTTAGTTAATATCCTTAGCAGTGACGGCTCGTCAGGGGCGGCAAGGTCGGCCGAGCCTTACCAGAAAATATACAGGGAAAATTTTCTTTTTAAAAAAGTAAAGATTTTTCAAAAATAATTTTGCAAACATTCTAAGAACGCACAAAACCAAAATGTAGTTTATTATTTCCTGGGCACCTAGCAAAAGAGGTAGGTATCCCTATTATAATTGCTTGACTAATATACAAATAATGCCATTAACAGCAGACCGCGGCCCACCGTCCACAGATATTCTAATATATTTATTATAGACTGAGAGCCAGCCGATTCCATCAACTCACATGCAATACTTCATCTACTAGTTGACGCGGTACGTACTACGTTCGCAGACATCCCATGCTATTACATCGGTTAGAACGTTCGTCGTAGCTTATATCACCGAACACCGGCCCGTCTCCATGTGGCCGTATCCCCGGAATTTTTCCCATTTGAATACTACCGTTTTACAGGTATTAATTGTAATTATTATAAAATAAGGCTTGTTGAGTCTCATAATAGTTTACTAACAGCGGCAACCGCGCGCTTTCAACTTACTTCGAAAGAAAAGAACAATAATCTCTCTCATTTATATCATTTTTCTTATAAAGTAACAGAGCAGCATTAGTTAAAGTACAGAATTTCATTTATTTATCATATAGTCCACCTAATAGCCCAAACAAGGCTACTTATTTTTAAATTAATTTTAGTTAGTTTTTTACTTTAGTCATGACTAATGATGGTTAATATATTATATTAGCAATTTTTACTCCATGTTACATGTTTAAATGTGGTGAGGAAATAAGTGCAAGTGAATATTTTAAAATATCATTTGCAATTTGTTTTAGAAGTCGGCGGGCGGCGTTCTTGCTGTACAATATGTTTGGTTGATTGTGTATGTAACTTTCACTCTAGCCTAGATCGGCTATATACAGGTTGGTAACTTAAATAAACGGAAAAAAAATAAAAGAGTAGTATTTGACCATATTTCGGCGCGGCACTAATTAACACCACATTGGCCTTAAGGGAGATTTTAGGAAACCTTTCTGGGGGAAGGGGGGTTCATTTAAAAAAAAGGTCTGTTAAGATATTTTATTATAAATGGTATGAGAACAACATAAGTACCTACGTTTTTATCATGCCACAACAACATAAATGAAAAAAAAAGCCTCTAATAAATAGTTACAGAATAACGTCCAATTTTTTTCCTGCAGCAAATTTATTAATTACATTGTTTATATTTACATCAATACTCTCTCTATGGATATGCAAGAGAGAGTCGCTCTTGTGCTATAGTGTTTCGTAGCCAAGTTTTTAATCCTAATTTTCACGTAAAAATATGTAAATTACACATGATGTTTGACCGGTGTGGATGGAGAGGGGGGTAATTACCTCGTTACGCCCCTCACCGTAAAACCGCCCTTGATTGGCCTTGTGCCTCGGCCGACCCTAGATTTGAACCATTCACTATGTGTTAAAGCTGCACGGATAAAATTCCTAATCTTTAAATTAGATTGCCTAAAACACCGTGGATAAAATCCTGAACATTAGGCTTTATGTTTAACAAAATGAATCATGACTGTACGGGTTTTTTCTACAACCGACTAGGATGGTCGGGATTTATTTATTTTTACGCAATTCCCGCTGATCGATATATAAACAAAATTTTAAAGATCTGTTGTTATTGGTGCCTATTGGCATCTGAACTGTGGCTTTGCTTACCATAATTATCTAATAATATATACGTAGAATGAATATTTACAAATTACGACAAATACAAACACATCCGAGTAATCTGATTTTTTTTATGAAAATGGTGTAATATATTGAAACAAAAAATCATTAATAACACCCTGAGGGGTAAACATCTATCAAATACATGTGGTAATAATAACAGGTTATACTTAAAAAATAAATTGAATTTTCATGGTTATAATAGACCATGGAAATTAAAATTTAATAGTCATAGTAAAAAACAAAATATTATTTACATTTTGCAATTAATAGATATTGCATTTTCAAAAATAAAGTAGTTTTTTACTCCACGCTTGTCCTTTTCCACCCCACCTAGTGAAAGATCGAACCTATATTAAGGCTATATTCGTCCATCCATTTAAAAAAAAAATCAAGTTAAAGTATGAGAGATATTATATTTTTAAAATTAATTATTTTTTTACTCCGCCCCTGTCGTTTGCCACCCCATCTAGCAAAAGACTATATAATAAGTGTATATTAGTCCAGTTTGCAAAATTTTGTTAAATTTAAGATAATTAATTTTTAAGCCCGTCCCTGTCGTTTGCCACCACACCTAGGAAAAGATCGTATATTAAGTGTATATTAGACCAAATCTATGAAAAATTTCGTTTTTTACTCCGCCTCTGACCTTTAACACCCCACTTAGAGAAAAACAATATATTAGCATTAACAGTAGACTTAATAATAACAACCAGCAAAAAAAACTCTAACTGAAAAAGTAGTTGTTATTTGGAGTATAAATTATAATTCTGATTATTTTAGGAAAATGTATCACAATTCCACTAAAAGGACCCATATCAACAATGAACGTTCCAAAATCGTCAGGTAAGTAACTCTCGCTGTGTGAAAAAAGAATAAATTTTGTTTAAGATGCAAATGTCAAAAATGCAGCCTGTCTTAAGCCGAGGGTTTTTGCTTATTTAGGCCCATATCTAAGGCTAACATGGAATAAGAACAAAATTCTATCGACAAACAAAGAAATAAACGTGATAAATCAAGTGAATGAATACCAACAATGTTATTTAAAAATCACCTCCTGTTCATTTTTAAGTATACGAGATTTATATATTTATATATTCATAAACAATTGAGGTAATTGATAAGCATTTTGTCAAGAGGCGACATTTTCTCATGACTTTACCATATATGTAGTGGGGAAGGGTGGCTCATTAGAGCCACATCACCTAAAACCCCATAATCCTAGATCATCAGAGGCTGGCTTCTCCGGCTAGAGCAATATTTGCCAGCGCATGGTTCCGAGGAATTGGTTGCGTGATAGGAGAAGTAGATGACAGGGCTAGCGCAATAAAACAAAAATGAAGTAAATTTTAATAAATGAACTAACAATATTTAGAAAAAAACGGCAAAATACGTCAACTTTATTATATTTTTTGCATATAAACCTTATATATGGGGAAGTATTATGTTTTCCATAATACTTTTTTTCCGAGGTTCAAAAATTGCGTAAATCGAATTTAGGAATAAAAAAGTGTTTAATTTTTTAATTTTTCAAGAAAATTCTCACTTTTTCAAATTGGACCGTGCCAGAAGATGCTCTGGCTAGCGTCAGAATAATTACTTTGTCAACAAACTTTTTTACCGGAAATTGGTCTGAAAAGTTGCAAATATCTCCTCGAATGCTTTGAGGGAACCATAAAAATGGATGAAAAAAAACCGAAATGATTTGTACCATTTGTGCAACTAACAATTTTTTTAGATCAAAAAAAGTAAATATTTTAAGATAATAAAATGTGACACTACTGTTTTCAGACACATTATATTCTAAAAATCTGCAAATTGTTAAAAATTACTTTCCTTTGGTGATAAAATATGTACAATTCACAAATTTAACAAATACTATACAAATGAAGTGATCAATTTTGGAGCATCTTGTATGTTTATCATGCACAATTATATAACATTCAAGTACATTTTTGTCTAAATACATTGTAGATAATTTAGGCATGCCGATTTTTTATAGTGCATTTGTTATTAATTAAAGAGACATAAAAATTGTAAGGCTTTTGCTAAGTTTTTATATTGTGCCATCACAAAATAAAAAGCCCGTATTGTGTGCATAATTTTGTATTTTTAAATATGTACCTTGAACTTTCATAATTTAGATATTATATATACTTTAAGTGCGATTTAAAAAAACATAAGTAGCTTAAAATGGCTTACTGGGTACAACACTTGCTTATATCTGAGATCTACAATAAAACAAATTAAATACATACCATATTATATTTGCAGTAAGTGTCGCATATTTTTTATTTATGGGAATTACAGTTGTTTTTTTTCTGATAGCTCAACTACAATCCATCCAACTTTTTGGTTTTACGGTCCTGTTATAAATCATTTTTTTGTATTTGTATTGTATGTAAAAGGAAAGTATATGCCATATGTAGGCGCACAAGCGAGGAATTTAATTTTTTTACTAAGATTGATTTTCAAAATTTTAATAAATCTTATAAATCTTGTATTCTCAAAGGATGTTTGTCCCAAACATTTAAAAATGGCGTGAATAAAACCAATTTTCAAGAATAGAGAAAAAAATCAAACGTCTAACTATCGACCTATTAGTTTAATTTCAGGTATCTGCAAAATTTTCGAACAGGCTCTGAATGAAAGACTAGTTGAATTTTTTAGTAAAAATGAAATCCTTTCTGGATTTCAATTTAGCTTCACGAAAAATGATCCTTGTAGATAAAATAACTACAAGGCTAGATGAAAAAAAACCTTGCGCTGCCGTATTTGTGGATTTGGCAAAGGCTTTTGATACTGTCAGTCATCGGGAGATTTTGACAAAGCTATATTTTATAGGTATACGTGGACCAGCACACTCCCTATTACATAATTATCCCACTGAGAAATAACAAATGCTGCAAATAAATGAAGTCACTATTGATCCTACGAGTACGTTTACGGAATACTACAGAGCACAGTCCTAGGTCACCTATTATTTCTAGCTTACATTAATGATCTTTACCCTTGGGTGTTCCGGAACAATTATTTCGTTGCTGCTGACACTGCTCTTTTTGTGGAAGGTAATACAGGGAAAATGTAGAACAGGGCATAATAACTGATATGAATCTCATCACAGAATGGTTCGATGTAAATTAATTAACCATTAACCTTGAAAAAACCGTGTACTTACCTTTTTCACGTCACAGTGATAAAGAGTCAGTCAATAAACCCATAATTGTCCCCTAACATCCGGTAATAATGCTGTAGTATGGAAGTTAGACAGCAAAACGGAGGCAAAATACTTGTTTTAAGCAAAACGTATTTAAGATCAATCAATTATGCACTTATATAATCTCATTTAACTTGTGGTATCGTAGCGTGGGAGGGTGTTTTCGAACATATCTTTATTTACAACCACGTATGTAATGTTGACATTTCTGACATTCTAAGTTTGAAAGAAACATATTTCTGACTTTGGCATTTATCTGATTGAAAAGTGACATTTATTTGGGTGGGAAGTGATCACTTTCATACTATACATATATATATATATATATATATATATATATATATATATATATATATATATAATGTGTTTTCATTCTGGGTATACATCCGTTCACTACTGTCGTTCTGAAAAGAACAGTTTTGCTGACGTATATATATATATATATATATATATATATATATATATATATATAACTTGACGTTTAATTTGTAGGATTTCATTATTTTTTAAGTTTTACCTTTTCCCTTGTTCAAGTTACCATTTTCTCACAAAGAAAACAACGGGGTGATTCTCTCCATCTTGTTTTAACTTCCCTAGATTTCTTGCATATAAAGAGCCGTATTATATATTATCATATTACATAATACCCTTTCACAAGGAGTTCTTGTAAAAGTCATGTTTCACTTTTCCACGATAATATGCAACATTGCATTGATATTATTTAATTTAAACTAGCAACTAGCGCACTCAAATTAATATTATTATAACACTGTTTATACATAAACAAGCATATTTTTTGGTAAGTTCGTTATCTTGACTTCTGAATTGTTAAATCAAATTAAACAACGATGTCATCATTTGGGCGTTTATTTAATAATGCCCATACAAAATCGTATTCATTGCTTATCTTGTCGAGATTACATCAATAACATTCTCCGAAATAAAAATCAGCAACTATAGTCGATGATTAATACTGAAGAATAATATTAGTAAAATATGTATAGTAGATATCATTATTATTAGATAAATTCAACAGTAAAAGTAAAAAAAAATTATTGAGCTAAGGTTAACAACCCTGTTTTTTGGCTTCTCTTTAAGTAACTTCTTAAGGAAAAATAATATCAATTTGTAGGTGCATACTTGTCGTCAAGGTTACTGAAATGAAAACTGTGGTTTTGTTTAAATTGTGTAAGTCGGTGATTCTAGAAAATAAAACTAAATTTTAATTTAGAACGAAAGCTTTCACGGCTGTGGTCAATTAAGAAATCATGGTTCTTGGGATTAGACCGTGCAAAATGGAATCACTTTCCGACGTTTCGCCTTCGATTGCACGAGGCATCTTCAGTGCTCCGATCTCGTGAAGTGAAGATCCCTGAAGATGCCTCGTGCAATCGAAAGCGAAACGTCGGAAAGTGATTCCATTTTGACACGATCTAATCCCAAGAACCATGATTTCTAAATTTTAATTTTATACATTTTGACGATTATTTCTTTTTTTTAGGAATCAGTAGCTTTAGTCCAAGACCAGGTCCATCATCAAAAAAATATTAGCTTAATATTACTGCAATATTGATAATTATATTAAAATCAATAAAATTTAATGAAGCAAAATTTTATGACTTATTTTTTAATAAATTTATTTTTTTTTTAATTCTGATGTGGTTACTATGTTAAATTTATTTACACATGGATGAACATTCCATCAATTTCCCGAGAAAGTGAACATCGTTAAACTTCAAAGTAATAACAGCTTATTAACTTTAAATTCATCCTAACAAATATTAATTCAATTTATGGCATTAATAATATTTTCCTCTTCAAGTATTTATCAAATATACACTTCAAAATTACGTAATGTCTTTTTATATACCGAAAAATCGGTGCATCAATTTATAGATTTAAGCAGTAAAGGGATATCCACCGTTTGGTGTTTTATCTTTGTTTTTTTACCATTATGGTTCATAATAAACTGTAGATTGTTCCCACAGACCTGTGTTTAATCTTCCAGCGTCTTCTGCTAGCGTAACCAATATTTAAATAAAAGACTTGTTAAAAAGAACGATGGACTTTTATTTATAACGCAAAAACCCAACTGGCACACAACATCGCCATTACTGCAGTACAACAAAAAACATTGAATAATAATATATTTTCTGAAAAAGAAACACGAAAAAGAACTAGCTAGAACTATCAACAACAGGTACGTAGCCAGAAATTCAGTTCGAGGGAGAGAAATATTTTTTTGGGGGAGGGGTCCAAACGGTCAAACCTCAAGTCCCTAGGACTACAAGACCCCTCCTAGCCTGACAAAAATTTAAAATAAAATATTTTAAACCTCTCCAACCTTTAACATATTTCTAAAGTATTTAAATTTAATGCTGGCTAAGGGCTTTGTAAATATACCACCCTGCTGTTCATTGGTTAATATATATTTTAAAATTATTTTATTTTCAGTAACAGGTCCTACCGAAGTGAAATCTCACATCTGTGTTTAGTACGTAAGTTGACGCCATCCTTATGCAGGACTGACTGTTATCAAAAATTGTAATAGGAAATACATTTACAGCAAGTATTTCTGACAACATTTGACCAACAAACTTTCAGTAATGCATGAGGACAAGGCTACATAACATTTTCATTTTATTTTACAGCAAAACTAATAACGCTTTTTCGATCTATAATATTTACAAAGTCAGAATGTACAAATGAAATAAGGTGAACATTTGAATCACAGCTTTTTGTAAATTTTAACACAAAATTTTCCGTTGATTATAAATACTTCAATACATTTTTCAAATCCTCCAATTCTGGAACTGACTAAAATATGTTATACAAAAACATAAAAATCAACATTATGTACATCACGGAACCAATTAACTCACGATATGGTATTTAGTGTTTACAGAACTGCTTTCGGCAGGCAACTGAAATTTTGGTTGCATGGATACATTTGATGGGTTGCAATGAATCATACTGAACCTTAACAAAACTTTTCTTATCAATTCTCTCTGACCAATGTGCAACTCATTATTAACATTTTCAATTAAAAAGTAATTTTACTGTTTTGAAATTCTTTCATTTTAAAATTCTTTGACAATTCATTTTCAACAAGGTGCAGATTATTAGAGGCTCTCGAAAACAATATTATATCATTTACATATACCAAAGGAAATGCACAGTTATAAAAATACAAACAGGGATCCTTTTGGAACCTTGAAAACCTAAATCAGTCAATTTTGTATGAAATGATGAATTCCAACAATTTGGTGCATATAGAGATTTTGAAAGTTTACAAACCAAGTTGTAAACTTTCAAGAGAGTGATTTCTTCAATGCCTTCAGGCTGATATTGATAAACTGGCTTACTTATTGTTTCATAAAGAAAAGCAGAACTTACATCTAGTGGCTGTACCTGTAAATTATGGTCAAGATACAATGAAAGTAACACTGTAAGGGTAACCATTCGATCAACTGACGCAAACATGTCCTCATCGAGCAAACACTGTTGATAGCCACGCGCCACAAGACGAGATTTCTTTATCAATTTCCCAATCACTATCTTTTCACGGAATGCCCAATTTGAGTCAACGGTTTTTGGGTTTTTTTGGTGGTTGCACTAATTCACAGATTCCACTTCCCTTGAATGTGTTTAATTCATCCTGGATTGCAGATTTCCATCCACTGTATTGCCTTAGCATAAGTCCCAGCAGAGAGAGCTCTCTTTAAGTTCGCCTCAAAGTCAAGTTTATAATCACTTAAATGTTTTGGGGTCGTTTTATTCCTGGTACTTTTTCTTGTGTTTAACGTTTCCTTTTCTGTTCTATCATTGGTTTTCATAGGTGACTCGGTTTTGACATTTTCTTCCATTATTTCTGTTTCTTTCCTTTGATCAATTTAACCATTAACTTCTATTAACACTGTTTTATTTTGTGACTCATCAAACACTACATTTCTTCCAAGGACAACTTTTCCATTTTCCGGATTCCACAGTCTATATCTAATATCCGTATAACCAATCATTATACATTTTTGGCTACGATTGTCCAATGGTCTGTCTAAAAAATTAAATGCAATTGACATCATCTTGCCTTTTCCATTATTCTTCGGCAACTCAATTTTGTTCTGGGTTTCATGCAATTGTATTCCATTTTTAACTCAGAGCTCTTAATTCTCTCTTTTTGAATACAGCTATTTCAGCAATACTTGTTTGATTTGGATTGGGCGGATCTTTTTCAAGGACAACCCAACACTCCATAATGCTCTAAACATAACCATATCCTTCAATTCCCAATTTGAACAGCAGCTTCCGTCAAACGGTTTTATCACGCTTACTGTCTGTGGTGAAGCCGTCGTCATTTTTTTAAAACCAATTTTAACTTCTTGTGTTTTTCTTGGCCTTCCTTCACTTGCACGCTGGGCCCATAACCCATAGATTAATTCCAATATCCTATAATTAATCTTCCAGCGTCTTCTGCAAGCGTAACCAATATTCAAATAAAACACTTGTTCAAAAGGACTAACTTTTATTTATAACGCAAAAGGCAACTGTCACACAACACCGCCATTACTGCAATATAACAAAAAATATTAAATAATATCAGCATTCAGTGTTCAGATCTCGTGGAGTAAAGATCCCTGAAGATGCCTCGTGCAATCTAATCCCAAGAACCATGATTTCTTAATTTTGATAATGTTACTTTTATTTCTTCTGGACAATAAAGATACGACTAAATGGTTAGAATCCAAAAATCGTGAATCGTGAAAAAACCACCTTCCGAGACTTTTGCAGATCTTTGCGTATTCGGGTCCTTGGACCCCGAAAACATATTCTCCGTTTCCGTCAGTCTGTGGGTTAGTTCGTCTGTGTGAGGCACAAGCAAAAACGTCTTTTCCGATTGACTTAAAATTTTGGTCAAAAATCAAGGGTCATAAGGGGATGAAATGGTTACATTTATGTAAAAATCCAACAAAATGGCGCCAAAAAATCTCAACTATTTACTAGTTGAGTTTTGTGTAAATCCATTATGGCAGAACAAAATGGGGGCGTAATGAAATGTTAAGTTACCAAAAACTATTTATCAAATTGACTCAAATGTTATACAGGGATAGACTGGTAAAATTTTAGTGCAAATCCCATATGGCAAAATAAAATGGCGCCCTAATAAAAGGTTTAAATATTCGGTAAAATTCCATTATTGAAATAAAACTTTTTTTGTGAAGGAAAATAATAAAGGACATTTATTTTTTGTAGAATTCGTAATAATAAATTACCCGGAAGTTCCCTCATTATGAATATTTCCTTTTATTAGGAATAGGGAAGTGCGAACCACTTTAGTTTCTTACATAGTTGTTTAGGAACACATATACACTGTCTTTTCAAACATTTTTATTGAACGCCATTTTCTTCCAATATATTGGAACCCTACCAATAGTTTCCATCTATGCCACATTTGATTTTGGGCATAATTTAAAATGAATTCAATAAGTAGTTTTTACATTAACACACCGCGATTTTGTTGAATTCACACCAGTTTATCCTTATATGATATTTAATTTTTCTCCAAAAGTTACAGTCAATTGAATAAGAACATTTTTTTACGTTAATTTTTTTAACATGTTATTTGGCCGCCATTTTGTTCCGCTATCTTAAATTCGTAATATAACTTTACCAGCCTATCTCTATATCACACTTAATGCTTGCACAACTTTTGAAATTGATCTAATAAACAGTTTTTTATTAGGCCGCCATTTTGTATTGTTATCTTATATTCAAACCAAAATGTTACCAGTTCATTCTTATGTAACACTTGATTTTTTTGCAAAATTTGAGGTAAATTGGATAATTAGTTTTTTCAGTAATAATTTTTTAATGTTTCACTAGGCCGCCATATTGTCCCGGCGTATTGTATTTTTACCAAAATATTACCAGGTCATCCCCCTATGAACCTTATCTTTTTTCAAAATTTGAAATCAATCTGAAGTTTTTAAGCTATAACGCGAACTGACAGACAGACAGATAAACCGAGAAGGGACCGACGGCATTGATAAAACCTTTTTTTTGGCATCTAGGGACGCTAAAACGCTAACATATGTAAAACCTGGTAATTTTTTGGGATTACAAAAATTTTATCTGGCCACCATTTCTATATTATAATTAGTTATGGCACACAATTTGAAATTAGTTCATTAAGAAGTTTTTTCAGGATGAATTTCTAAATATTTTATTAAGCCGCCATTATATTCCACCATCTTGTATTCGTACCAAAATTTTACCAGTTGATTCCTACATGATACTTGATTTTTGTGCAAAATAGATAATTAGTTTTTAAGTAACAATTTTTTTAACGTTTCATTAGGACGCCATTTTGTCCAGGCATATTAGATTTTTACTAAAATATTACCAAGTCATCCCCATATGAGCCTTAATTTTTGTCTAAAATTTTAAGTCAAAGTGGTTTTTAAGCTAATGCCGCGAACAGAAAGACAGACCTAGAATTTATAAGACATTGTGTTTGGCATCTAAGGACGCTAAAAGGCGAAGATATGTAAAACCTGGGAAGGTGATTTTTTCAGATTACAAACATTTTTATTTGGCCGCCATTTTGTTTCGCCGTCTTGGATTAATACCAGAATTTTACCAGTAGATTCCTACATAATACTTGATTTATTTACATAATTTGAGATACATTGGATAATTAGTTCTTTTAGTAAACATTTCTTTAACTTTTCACTAGGCCGCCATCTTGTTCCGACATATTGGATTTTAACCAAAATATTACGACGTCACACTTTTACTAGTTCATCTCTATACTGCAATTAGTTGTGGTTCACAATTTGAAATCAGTTCATTTAGGAGTTTGTGTCTCAGCAGTCCTACATGAATTTGAGGGAGTCGCATCTAAACTAGCCAAATCATTTACTTCGTCTGTATTTCGGCTTTCGTTATAGTAGGCTCGTGGTCTTCGCTACACAAATGTTCCATGAATAAGTTTAGTTTAATCCTGGAAAATATATCTGAAAAAGGTTGCGTTCTCTCTGGATATCTCATTTCAGCCATTTTTGAATCGAAAAACGCAAATCATATTATTGAGAAAAAATTGAACAAATATTTAATACATTTTGACAAGTGTTTGGACCCATTAAAGAATATTATTATCCTTGATTTCATTGCTTATTGCTTCGAATGGCCTACATTTGAAAACGTAAAGAAAACTATTAAAATCCTTTAATACGGCCATAGTTTTTAAAATCAATATCATACATTTTTGTAAAACTAAAACTAAGCTTCAATTAAAACAGTAATGTAGGGTGTTCCATTAAAAAAAAAACGGTAAGTTTCCTTTACCCGATCCTTCCTAGGAATAGTAAAGTGTGACCAATTTAGTTCTGCCCATAGTAACTTAGTAGCAGATATACATATACTGTCTTTCCAAATATTTTTATTGGGCGACATTTTGACAAATTTGAAGTCAATTGAATAAGAAAAAAATTTTAAAAATTTAGTTTTTAACATTTTGTTCCGCCATTTTGAATTCGTACCACAATTTTACTAGTTTATCTCTATATCACACGTAATGGTTGCACACATTTTGAAATTAATCTAATAAACAGTTTTTTCAGGCTGATTTTTTAACTATTTTATTAGGTGGCCATTTTGGATTCATATCAAAATATTACGAGTTCATTTCTATGTAATACTTGATTTGTGTGCTAAATTTGAGGTAATTTGGATAATTAGTTTCTTAGTGATAATTACCAAAATGTTAATAGTCTATCCCCATAAGTTCTTTTATTTTTGACCAAAATTAGGTCAATCGGGTAACTAGTTTTTTAGCTATGCCCCAATTTGACAGACAATCCGTCAAATAGACCGACGGAATTAAGAAAACATGTTTTTGGGCATCTAGAAACGGTAAAACTTGAAGCTATGCAAAACCTTGGAGGAGATTTTTTTTTCACGATAACAAACATTTTATTTGGCCGCAATTTTGTTCCGCCATCTTGAATTCGTACCACAAATTTACCATCAAAATCAATCTAATAAGTAGTTTTTTCATACTGATTTTGTTCCGCCATATTGAATTTTTACCAAAATATAATCATTTTATTCCGTTATGACCCATGATTTTTGACCAAAATTTTTAGTCAATCGGATAAGTAGTTTTTGAGCTATGCCGCGTACAGATAGACCGACGGAATTGAGTACACTTGTTTTTTAGCATCTAGCGACCTTCAAACGTAAAAAATCTGTAAAAACCTGGGAGGGTGATTTTTTCACGATTACAATACTTCCCTTTTACAAGGAAAGTAAAAACCAACTTTGAGCAATATTTAAAAATAGGAAAAACCTAGAAAAAAATCAGCCTAATTGCTGAATTTTAGGCAAAAAAATGACTTAAGCAATTTTTAAGATAGTTAAGAATTAAACGAGATACGAGGGTTACCTAAAAACTGATTTCTTCTTAAATTTTGCTCTGTATTTCAAAAACAAAGTGAGCCATGAAAATTTTGTAAAACCGTAAATGTTCGTGTCAACAGTGTCAACGACTCAATTTCCATTATATCAGACTTAATAGACCTAGTGGAAGCTTGTCTTATATCTGCTTATTTCATTTTCAAGGAACTTTTTCAGAACAAACTTCAGGAGAAGCTATGGGATCTCCTCTATCACCTGTAGTAGCGACTATTTTTATGGAAGCCTTTGAGGATATTGCTCTAACAACCGCTCCACTAAAACCAAAACACTAGTTCAGATATGTAGGTGATACTTTTGTTGTCTACCTCATGGACAGGATAATCTCCTCATATTTCTGAACCACTTTAATCAACAATATCATAATATCAAGTTCATAATGGAAATTGAATCTAATGGAACGATTCCCTTTCTAGATGCATGTGTTCAAAGGGAGGAAAATGGTATATTTGGATAATCTGTGTATAGAAAACTGACGTATACAAATAGATACTTAAATACAAATTCCCATAACCATCCAGTAGTATTCAGAGCTATTTCGATTTTTGATCAAGATTCTCTAACATCGGAAACATCGAAACTGACCGAAGTTCTCAGAAGGAATGGCTATTGCACTGAAGATATTACGCGTTCAGTTAAAAGATATATTAATCCAACTCCGCCAAAGGAGAATGATAAGGAACCACCGTTAGGTAGTGTTGTTCTTCCCTACATACATGGCACTACAGAAAAAATAGGACGATTACTTCGGCGGTCCATCATACGTACAATTTTCAATACACATAAGAAGATTGGACAATGCTTGCGATCCCCGAAATATATTGTACCTTTCTAAACAGAAGTATATAAAATTTCTTGCTCCTGAGGAGAAATGTATGCGGGAGAAACAGGACGCTCAATACCAACTAGACTTAAGGAACATAAACGATGTATTAAAAATCTGCTGTAGCTGAACATCAGCATACCATTGGCCATATTATAAATGTAAAGGAAACCAAGGTTCTAGCATCGGTTTCAGGATTTTATAAACCAAAAATTAGAGTATCTATTGAAATATTTAAACATACAGAAAATTTCAATAAAGATACGGGTTACGGTCTACATCACACGTGGAAACCGATCTTAACACAGGGTCACGGTTCGGCGAGAACAAGTCGAGTATAAAAGCCCGCCTGAATCTCTTCGAGCTCATTCAGTGAAGATGCTTCGTGCAATCGAAGGCGAATCGTCGGATAGTAATTCCAATTCGACACTGTCTAATCTCAAGAACCATTATTTCTTAATGTAAATTTCGTAAGAAACGTAACCTTGTGTTAAATTTAATTTCTCTAATATTGTTGTAATTTATTAGATTAACAGCCGGTTGCACAAAACTTAATTGCTGTAGAGTATTTAACCGGGTTTTCGAAATTGACAAGCTGCCTATAGAAATCTAGGAACTCGCTGTCAAATTTGGCATTCCGTTAAACATTCTAAACTTTAATTGAGCTTTCTGCAACCCGCCGTTAGTTTTAATTTTGATTTTCTTTACAATAATGATTAAGTTAAATATCATTTGCAATTCCAGGACTACTTGTGTATACTTATTTCTATAATAAAATATGTTTTTTGCTATTTTTTGGTATTTTTAAACAGACTAGACACAAAGAGTTTTATATCGTTTTAAAATGAAAAAAATATACAAATACAGGATTTTAAAATTATAGGTTTGGGTCATATGTAAAAAATGACACGTTTAGTAAAAACTGACTACGCCACTGTATTCTTCGTAGAAAACTGTATCAATTCTAGTTTTTGCCCTCTTTATAAGTAAAACGATAACGGAGATACGAGGGTATAAACGTAGTGCAGTATTGTGAAAACCGCATGTTTCTATCTTTACTAATAGCGGATATGCAACTCAAAAGTATCGAAATGGGACTGTACATGACATTAAGGAACATCTCATCTTGTAGAGTAATATGCTATCATGTTTTGTTTTTTTTTTAGTCAGCTTCCACATTCAATTTAATTCAATCCATTATGATACTGTTATACCGGGTACCACAAATATGTAGCTTGCCCTTATATATTTTTTCTTTGCTAACATATTAGAATGAAATTTTGGTTAGTTAAACAGGCCCTAATTTTAAGTTTTTTACCATAACAACGTCGCAATATCTTCTTCTGTTTCCAAATTTCTGCTGTTTTTTAAATGGAGCACCCCATATTTGTTTTCCTCTTTTGATTTAATATGACATTCTAAGTTCAATCATGTGACAAAACAAAACCTTCGTATATCATGAAAAAAATCTCATTTTGCCAAGCTTCCTGCACTATTAATCGTTTTTGCTAAATCTCAATAAAAATTAAATAAATTATAAATTAAAACAAATATAGGGTGTCCAATTTAAAAGTCAAAAGTTAGTAACAGAAATTTGGAAATATAAAAGATATAGCAACTTTGTCATAGTAAAAAATTGTAAAAACAAGATGGGACAAGGCAGGATGGGAAACAATAGCCGCTAGAGTCTGACTTGATAACTTGATTTGAAAGTAAGGATTCAGAACTTCGAATAAATAGACAACAGGAAAGAGCTCCATGCATTATTTTAAATTAGCAGGCTTTTGACGGCACTACGTCATTTTTGGGACCTTATTTTTCTGATGTTTGCGTTTTGGTTTGTTGACGTGTGTTGTCAAAACGTCGAAAACGTCTTCGTTGCAAATTTAAGCTTAAGTTTTAGCAGTTTATAAATAATACGCATATCGAATTAATATAAAATTGGCTAATAAGTTGTGTTGTGTGTTAAAAAACGCAACAATAATGCAAACCACTGTTTGGTGGTTTGCATTATACTTAATACAAAAAATGGTCAATTGTTTGTTTTAATATCTAACATTATATTCTCCTTTTTTGGGTCTGATACTGTCCTGAAGGAGAAACAGTTGATTATATTTCTCAACAAATGATATTTGTTTAACAGGCACTAAAGACAAACAAAAAAATATGAAATCCTCTTTTGGAGGTTTTAATTCATTTTTATATTTTTTTTTTGGTATATAGGTATATATAGGTACATACATTTTTTTTAATTTCTATAAACACTTAAGATATTTTGTTTTTTGCAAAAATATAGTATTTTTCTTGTATTTATTAATTAATTTATTTATTGCAGGTAATCAATAGTAACCCTAAGTAGCCCAAATATTTGCGCTTTCATGAGCTATTCCAAGTGTAATATATTTTTTAAGTCTAACCCAAAATTAATTTAAATCAATAAAAAAAACTAACCTAATCTAACCTTACATCGTTTAAGATATAAATTTTAACCAAAAATTCTACCAATAAAAATTTGGATTCTGTAAGCGGTAAATAACTTAACCAGACCTAACCTAACGTGGTTCCTAACCTAACTGTTTGACACTTTAAGAATTATGATTTTAATTAAAATAACAATTATTTTTGTCTTTAAATCGGATTTAAAAGTGTCTAGTTAATTTCTTACTTACGAAAATACAAATGTACTTACCGGTGGAATGAAATTCCTTTGTTCCTTGTACTTGTAATACGGATTTAAATTGGTAAAACCATCGCAAAGTAATGAATGAGTCGATTAATGTCGTAATTTGATATATCAGGGTAAAGGTCCAGAAATCGATCGCAGTAGGGGTACCCTGTGACACAATCAAAAGCAATGTCTTGTCATGCTGCTTACATGCAATTAGATTTTTGCTCTTATATATATATATATATATATATATATATATATATATATATATATATATATATATATACATATGAGTAATTTTATATATACTAAATCAATGTTTAAATATTGTGAGTGAAGCAAATATAAAATATATATATTATAGCGTGTGTATGGATTTAGATACATACAAAGTTTTGATTATTAAAAAAGTAAGATTGGTCCCAAAAAATATTCCATATAATGTACAAGGTGCACAAAAAACACGTAAACGCGAGTAAGTAAAATAAAGAAATTGAAAAATTAAAGTTTCTAAGATAACCTAATTAGCGAGAGATGAGATAAAAAGTCATTTAAAGATTTTTGTACGTGGTGTAGTTTTTAGGTAATTTAATGATCAATAAATAAGTAGAGAATTTCAAACTGAGACATTTTTTATATATTCACCACTAATTTTCCATAAAACTATATCTACTATTACGGTAAAAAGCATAAATTGCCGTTTCTACAAAAAAATGCACACTGACATCTTATGCGAGTTACTGCACTTCGAAATAAGAATCGTATCTGAATATTGTACTTTGGTTCAATAAGAGTTTATGCAAACTAGGAAGTACTAAATAAAAATTAAGGCGTATGAACTTCTGTTACCTATATAACCTTCATCTTACAGATGACATTATTTTTCAAATCAGAATGTTTAAAGGTAGTACTTTTAAAACATTGGATACATAATATTAATATTTTTCTAAAATATAATAAAGCATTTATAACCAAACCAATAGAATTTGTTGGTACGGTATAATAGCAGTTCTATTTTAATTATTTTATTCACATTATTTATGGCCTGGTGCGTCTTAAATGCGTTGATAGTTTTTATCTACCTAACTTTCTAAATAAATTTAGTTACTTAGAAAAAAAATTAAATTTCCTAATTCAACTATAAAAATAACCATTCTGCTTAGTAAAGAAATCATTAAATTTTATTTATTAAATTCAAGCAAAGTAATAAAAAGAAAGCAGAACTACAAAAGGACGGTAGAAACGAAAGAAACAAGAAAAATTTCACACATTTTACAGCTTATAAAAGAATTATATAACTTTCAAATGAGTTGCAAGTTTTTCCAAATATGCTCTTATATGGTTGCGCCCTTAAATTCTTAGTTGCAGGTATTTCATAGTAGCAAGCTTTAGATCAAATTATTCTAATTATTGGGCACGTGTCGCGACAGCTCATCATCCAGAATGCGTTCTCGCTATGTTAATTTATTTTGCCCAGCTGGCAAGATTGCCACATTTCTTTATACCTTCTGCGTGCACTCTTTCAAACCCAGTGTCAATTTTAAAGCATCAATAACAACAAACGTTGAATTTAAATCCCTGCATAAATATAAGGGTATTTGTACGAAAGGTTTATTATGTAAAAAGTAAAATTTAATATCTAATTAAAAACATGAATTTTAACGTTTCACCAATTTTTTGTTAAAGTGGCACCCGAAATAATGAATCACACTAATTGGCTTGTTTAATTTAGTCCATACCTTAATTATAATTCTCTTTCAAAAGTAGAAGTTTTCAAATTACTTTCTAAATTTCAAAATAAAAATCAAAGTGCATACGCCACTGAAAACCGGAAACAAGAAGATGTTGTCATTTTGACGGGCCATCGTTTTGAATCTTGGGACCTTCCCGGTCTCCTCAAGGTCACGGCTAGGTTCTTTTCTGTACATTTATTTATTCAAAGATTCAGACCCATATTATTTTTGACAATTTGACAGCTGTCAATTCTTAATCTAAAAACATAAAAACATGTGTAATCAAAATACTGTATAGTACGCAAAATCCTTAGATACCTTTCTAAACAATGTTTAAGTGTTGGACAAAAAATTTGCTTTGACAACAAATTGTCAAATCATTTTATCGAAAACATCAAAGATTCTATCGAAAATCCAGAACCAATATTTTAAGTCATTTGAAAATTAGACTAAAACCATTTTGTCAGTTCTAAGATGTAATTTTGTTTTTTTATCAAGAAAGACCCCAACTAATAAGGAAATCCCAAATCGATATCCAAAATTAAAATAATTATGTTTTATTATTTTTTTAAAATATTAATAGTTTGTGAAAAGAAAAAGAGCTGTTTTCCCCCTCTATAATAACCCTATGTCGTGGAAAAACATTTTATATATAAAATAAGTTTTACTGTTTTTTTTAAAAGAGCTAAGTGTTATGGATATAAAAAATATGTATATGTTTGGAGATTTTTATTTTTCCATGAGAAACCCTGTATGGTATAAAAATATTTAATATATAAAAGAATTTTAACATTTTTTACCGTTTTTGTTTTTATTTTCAGGTAGTCCTTTAGGGCTACCCTGTATATTTAAAAAAGTATTTTTATAAAACAAAATCATTATTTTGTTTGTATATAAAAATCGTTTCTTGAATACTTTTGTATGATTTCAGTGGGCTGCCTTATAATTCTAGAGCTACCTTGTATAATGAAAACATATTTTATGTGCAAAAAATAAAATAAATTTGAAGTTTTAATTATGAAAACCGTTTTTTGATATTATAGGTAAATGAAAAAAAAAAGGAATATTTACGTCAATGGTTTCATGTTGAAACAATTACCTAAAATATATCTGTTTTTAATTTGTCATCGGTTTGTGCATTCTAAAAATATGAACTTTTTTCGTTATTATACCTCTTAAAAATATCGAAGATCTACGTCCATTACTCCCAAAATCCCGCGAGACTTTGGCTCAGACTATTTTTGGTGCAAATTTAAAATGAATTGGTTTATATTTAATTTATTTTATAGTATAAGCATAATAGCCCCAGAAATTACAAAAAGCGGCGACTTCATATACCCAATCACAAATTAAATTAAAGCTGCTGTTGGATCCCACGGTTACTGGAAAATGTCACTACTGCGAACCGAATTGCTTTAACACCTCGTATATAAATATATACCATGAAACCATAAAACATACTAAAGGCAGCGACACTTTAAATGCCGCATAGGTTTAAAGCAAAAAATAAGTATAACTATATATACTTATACTACTACGTCCTACGTATATTCAAAAAAGCCATAATTATTCCGAACTTTACAGGAGGTACCCATTCGACTTTATGAACGGCGATGAATGGCAACCGGAATTCGTGCACGCTGCAATTCAAAAATTTCTCAAAATTCACCTCTACCCCTGATTGAGCTCGCTTTTACACCAGTGTCTAGAAGAAATAAAGACGTTTCTTTGAGTATTTACTTGATTCGTCTAGGATCAACCGTTCATATGCTAAAGGGCAAAACGTAAAACTATAGAAAAATATTTGAAAAAAACATTGCAAATTTATTTCTAAATGGCTCGCCCTGTATAAACCGTAGAGTAATTTTGGCGATGTAGTGCTTCAATCCCTCGGAGGAAATTTGGGGTCCCATAAATAATTTCCTCCCCTCTTACTCTTTTCTTAGAAAAATAGTGAAATGTGGGAAAATTGAAAAGTCGGAAACAGTTTTTTTTTAGTTTTTTTGCATTTCTACCGCTTTCTTGGTATTTGAGGTATAGGTATTCTATATTGATTTTAAATCTCTTTTATATTCCCCATCGAACCCCCTTTTTACCTTGACAAAGTAGTCAGGGTTCCGACTCCGCAAAATGCGGTTACCTCATTTTTTTTCTTTTTAAGGCACATTCTGTGCTCCAATATTGCTCGTTAACGAACTTGTCCGAGATTTTTGAACGAGAAATCCGAAAAAAATGCCACACCTCGAAAAATTAACCATAGCGACCTGCATTTTAATCATCGGGGTTTCAAAAATCGGATATCAATGCCGCTTTATTATAAGCCCCAACGAAATCGCGTTTTTTTCCAAAAAAAGTGCCACTTTATCCTTTACGATCGTTTAGAAGCGTATTTCCGATACCGAACTGAGGCAGTTAAAAGGTCTTAAAACAGGAATTTCAAAAATGTCCCGTCCAAAAAGAGAAACGCGCGGACATTGACAATAGCCGTGTTCAGCTATTGTAATAAGTCGTATGTAATCATCCAAACTCTTATTTTATTATCTTGGAAAAAAAGTTATGAGGGCGAGCCACTTATTTGTGTTACCCTGTATATTCGATGTTTTTTTATTTTGTATATATATATATATTTGTCCTATAAGACGCTATTAAGTAGGCTTACGGCTCATTTTCCTTCTTCTTCTCTCTCTCTCGAATTGTTTTAGTGGCTGTTCCACCCTGTGTGATACATATAACCAAGTGCTTGTCTTTTCTAGAATGTTATAGTGGTTCGCGATATTCCAACAGCGTCAAGTATTTGTGATTGCCTCCAAGACATGTATAACAACTGGACAAGTGGACTCTGTTAATAGTCGGGTTTTAGAGGGTTTCAATATAGACAAAAGAAGTTCTGTCAAGCCGCTTACATGTGATTCTGGAATAATGATAGGCTGAGACTATATTTAGGGTATCCCCGAATTATTTTCGGAGAAGGAAAACAAGTTTTTTGCTGATTTTAGTTAATAAACGATAAATTTGATAAAACTACAATTTTGAAAATGCATCACTGAGGTATATTAACCTCAAACATATATCGTTTCATTAAAAAAAAAACGGTTAAAAAGTACAAGTGAAAGATTTATTTAAATAAATCTACAAGTTCCAACTTTATAGTTTTTATTAGGGTTTATGTATCACAAATGTAAAGAAATGAAAATTTTAGCGTAAACTATGATTGTTATAAACAGATTCTTGGCGTTTTTTTTATTTCAAAAATATATGCATGTGTATATTTATTTGTGAAAAAGATTTTGTGATCCTTCCTGAGGGTCAGTCCTTGAAAACCTATAATAAATAATGATAAAAATGCTGTTCGTTTATGGACAAGCACCGTGCATGATGTATCACAATCAGTCAAGTCAGTTGGCAAAACATTATTTTAATCACATTTGAAAAATTAAAAGCTTAAAAGGACATAGCGACCTTTATATAGTTATTAGGAATAAAAAATTGACGTAAAGGTGACCATTTCTTCGTTATTGATATATTTTTTTGTTACCCAATCACGAATCCTTCGGCACATCACTGGTATTAATTTTGCATATATGGATGCAAATGCAACTGCGCATATGACAAGGGCAGTGCTTGACTATAAACAAGGAAAAAATTAGGAGCATAGACTCTACCGCAAGCTCCCCGAAACTTAACCCTATTGAAATTTTGTGGGATATGCTGGGAAGGCTGGTTAGAAGTAGGAATGTGACTTATGCAGGAATGCCATAGAAGTATGGAAATCCACATTACTAAAAATGTAATTTCATATAGAAATAATGACTTTTAAAATAAACTTCAAATAAAAGTATGTTGCAATACTCTGTGAATGAAATGTAAAGCAAAATTAGCGCCTTTTTACAAACTTTCTACATCATTGTTATACTTTTAAAAAATCAATATTTTTTATTCTACATGTAGTGGGTGGATTAAAAAAATCAAATATTAAAAAAAATGGATCAATACTTAAGGTTAAAGGTTCACAGTTTAGTTAATAGCTAAAAACTGTAATTTAATCGAGGCAATGTTCTACCTCCGTAAGCGCTCCACTCTCGATTTGCTTCAGTAGAAAATAAGCAAATCTTTTTTTCTATTTTTTGCAGTTTTGCAACTCTGTGAACTCTTTAAATTCCACTAGAAAATAATACATATACAGTCTATAGTAAAACGTAAAGAATTTACTATCAATTAGGTTTTTGAAAATAAGCTTATTAACGAAAACAACCATGAAATTTAACTATATTTATTAATCAGTGTATATTGATTAGCTTTCTGTGGCAACGAGAATAAAAAGTTTAACAGGTTGGACGTGATGCGTCTATTAGTATAAAACTGGATCCTTCAGCGATACATTTATTTCTGGTACAAGGATAAAACCATAGTTTGCTCCTGTTTAAATAATTAATCAATTAAAATTTGAAATTCTAATTTATAACACAATTCTCCTTATAATACATTAAGGCATTTGTTCTGATTCTAACGTACGCAAGAAGCATTATATTGATTTACCCTGCATCCACACTGCAAATGCGCTCTCTGGTGGATAGGTTAGTAAACTTTATTTTGCTAATAAAAGAGGGACGTGAACAATCATTATAATTTCCTATTAAGAAAAATTATGATTTTGTGTTTTGTATTATTTTCATACAGAAACATGGACATCCTTGGCCTCTGGCAACATATTTAGTTTAGTTTACCTCAGCAAGATATGAAAGAATTTAATATGTTCAGTTCGGTAAGTGTTTACATTACGTGTAAATAATTAGTAAAAGCCGACTGGTTTTTGTACATTTACTGTATGTGGAATGTTGACAAGAGCTATTTAAGTATAGATCAGAAGTATACCATATTTATATCTATTGTGAGTGAAAATTGTATTATTCTGTATTCTGCTTGAAAAAGTATATTGAAAGTTATTTAGGGCAATTAAATTCAAGCAAAAAATGTTAAGACGTGTTCTTAATGTGAAATATTAATCGAGGATAATTTTATAAAAAATCTATTATATTGAACCGATAGAAATAAATTTGATTTTAAATTGACTAGCAGCAAGTGTTTCGTATACAAATATTACATTCTGAAGTTGATTTTATAATGTAGAGTAGTTTCGGTATTCAAGAGGGTTAATGTTATTTAAAAAAAAACAAACGCGGCTTATATATATTCTATAAATTTACTTTTAGCTTTCATATGAACTGAGTGATTACTAAAAAAACTTGGTATTTAATTTTTAAATAAAAAAGAACTCATTAAAAGCATTTCATCTTGATGTTTCAATATATATATATATATATATATATATATATATATATATATATATATATATATATATATATCCCATTATGATAGGGATATGCCCGATACAAATACCTACGATCCTATGATTTTTTACATTAAAGGGAAAATGCACTTTTGCTTAAATTTCTTGTATTACCCAGTTAAATATATAATAGATTTGTACCTTTTAAAAATTGCATTTCTTAAATCATTATGCAGGGGTTCAATTTTTACAAACGAATGGTGATTTTAAAACAATTTTTAATTAGCGACCACCCAAAAATCAGAAAATGATTTACAATATACTTAGACTTAGCTTTTGGTAATATATTTAATTTTGGTCTAGTTTAAAATATGTTCAGTTCTCTGTCTGTGTGTGTGTGTGTGTGTTTCAGTTATGTAAATAATTAGTTAAAACCGTCTGAAATCAGTACAAAGTGTTCTACCTTAGATGACGTACTACCTTATCGCAGAATCTGTAACAAAAAAGTCAGATATGAAGACTAGTTTAATTAAAATTTTTAAATTATATGATCTTTATCTGTACAGTGCGTTTATTTTGCCCTCACCAGGTATGATATTTTTTATCATATCATTATTGTATTTTATTTTAAATAGGTCACCCTATATATTGATAGAGATTTAAGTAGATTGTTTAAGAACGAGTCTAACAATATATGACAGTATGGGTCTGGATGTTCGGTTATTATCTAGGTATTTATCTTCAGGATTTCACCTATATCCAAAGCGATGTAGTAGCTAAGCCATTTAAATTATTTTTTTAAAATCTGCTTTTTTCCAAATTTGTTTTAATGTGTTACTTCAAGTATACTAATTGTTTAAACCAAAGAAATCTTATATTTAAATGGAGCAATACATAACAATGTGGCTTTACCGAACAACGTGTCTGATTTATTAAGGATTATCTTCAGTATATATTACGAAGGAGTTATCGATACGAAACACAGGACACTTGATTCTCATTAGGTAATGTTTATTATTTTTTGTAATTACCGTTTTTTTTTTATAACTGGTTAGTTTAATGATGTTTATATACTAGAGAAAAGAAAACTTTAAAAATTGAAATGTTACCTTTTATTCGTCAAGATATTATCTGGTATTGGTAACTCCCTCGTAGTTATATAAAAAAAAACGTAAACTCAACTGAAGATAATCGTCAATAAGTCAGAAACTTTGATTCGCAAATCCATGTTATTATATATCGTTGAATTCGTCTTTCATCGTTCTATTTAAATATTAACATACAGATGGTTATTTAAAAAAAATATGAAAACTATAAAAGCTCAGAAATTCATAACACTGCATAATTCCTTTAGTTTAAAAAACTGGATATTTGAAATTAATTGATAATACATTCATTAGAATATTTTTCGGCAAAAGCAAATTTTTAAATTGTTTCGGTTTTTTTACGGTTACATCACTTTAAATATAGGTGAAATTACTTAGTATCTCAGACCCATCCTATTATATTTTGTTGGACTCGTTTTTAAAACGCTAAGCCATTTAAATTATTTTATATTATTCCATCATTCCATATATGGGAAATGTACAAAAAACAAGTTTTTTGTATATTTCCCATATATGGAATGATGTAAGAGCTAATTAACTATATATATAATTAACTAATTAACTATTTATAATTAATATACTAAATTTAAAACTTGTGAATCAAAACTGATTTATTTCTTTTATATTGGTAAAGAACAGATAACCTATCCATCTAGAAAATAAATATTGGAAATTATTTGGGGTAACAATAGTCGATTTCTATATGACCCAATTCTCCTTATGTGATATTTTAGTCGAGGATAAATTTGCCTTTAATCCCATAATAAATCTATTATATAATATTCCGAACTACATTTTATTTTAAAATGGCTACAGTTTATGAATTTAGCTTTTTAATGTACCTAGTAAATACATATACGTTTATATTTTCAACTGGATGTACATACAAGCTTTATTTTAAGTTTGAAATATTTTTTTAGATATTGTTGTGGAATATTTTCAGTAGGGTTGTGCCTTGACCGCTTTTTTTTTGGTCGAGTGACTAAGCTGTTTGACCAGATTTTATCTTAGAAAATATATTTTTTCCGAAACTAAAATACATCAATATTATTTGGTTTTGGAATTTAAACCATGAGTACATGATGGTTAAATATTATAAAAATCTTTTGATATAACACTTAAAACCAAAACAGTGATGAATTATGAAAAGGACCCTGCTATCAATTTACCTTAATAACATTTGAACCTGTTATATCTATTTTAGTTTTAAAGCCATATGAACCAAAAAAACCGTAGGGTTGTTTAACAATTTTTTTTTCTAATAATTAAAAAAAAAACAAAGATTATCAATTTTATAAGATATTATCATAAGTTCCTCGTAAAATGGAAGTATTGTAATCGTGAAAAAAACACCCTCCAGAATGTTTACGTTCCAAAGTCCCTCTAGATGGCGAAAACATGTTTTCTTGATTCGGTCGGTAAAATTTTGGTACGAATCCATGATGGCGAAACAAAATGGCGGCTTAATAAAATCTTTAAAAATTCTTAATAATTGATTTCAAATGTTGGGCAAGAATTTAACATGGCGGTCAAATAAAATGTTGTATCGTGAAACAATTCACCCTCTCAGGTTTTTCATGTCTTCACGTTTTAGCGTCCCTACATGTCAAAAATATGTTTTCTCAATTCCGTTGGTCTGTCTGTCAGTTCGCGGCGCTACTTATCCGATTGACTTCAAATTCTGCTCAAAAATTAAGGGTCATATGGAATAACGTAGTAATATTTTTGTAAAAATCCAACATAGCGGAACAAATGTTAAAAAACAATAATATTAAAGAATTAATTATCCAATTTACCTCAAATTTTACACAAAAATCAACTCTTACATAGGAATGGACTGGTAATACAAATTTTAATATTTTCGTACGGATCTCAGACAACAAAACAAAATGGTCGCCTAATAAAATGTTTATAAACATCAGCCTGAAAAACTACTTATTAGATTAATTTCAAATTTTGTATATTTTCAAATTGTGGTACGAATTGATGTGTAAAAAAAGTCTTCTTATTCAGTTGACTTCAAATTTTGCAGAAAAATTAATGATATAGAGATGAACTGGTACGAATTTAACATTATGGAACAAAATGACGGTAAAACAGTGTAAAAACCACTTATTCAATTTATTTTAAATTAGGGCCAAAAATCAAGTGTGGCATAGATAGAAACTGGTAAAATATTGGTACGAATCTGATATGGTGAAACAAATTGACGCTCAATAAAAATATTTGAATAGCCAGTATATAATTATGTGTTACTACGTGACTATATGCGGAATAAAATTGGATGATATTTCACTTTTCCTAATAAAAGGAAACATTCATGACGAGGGACGTTCCGGGTAAAGAAGATTCTCCGATTTTTGTAAATAGGACACCTCCCTCAAATGGGTCTCTTTTGGCACATTATAATTTATAATCTGATTTGATAACTTTACTTTGAAAGGCCAGAGAGATTTAAGTAAAACCATGCCATCCAAGACAGTGTGTTAGAGAGAGACGGAAAACCATCTATTTCATAGTGCAATCGATGGGAATACATTGCCTTTTATGGCAAGAAGTCTTTGAAGATAGAGTTAACAAACCAGATACGTTTATAACTTGCAAAAAAGACCCATTTGACAGACATATAGTATCCCTCTAACAAAAAATGAAACTCATGCTGCTATCTTGTGAAATTGTTAGTGCTTTTTAATTACTAGAAAAAAAAACTTGCTAAGCAATTTTACAATTTGACTTTTAATTCATATGGCTAACTTTAAAACTAAATGAGTTATGCAGATTAAAATGTTACCAAGATAATTTGATCGCACTGTACGTAACCGCTGAATGAATTGGATAGCCTGAGCGACGGTAACAGTATAACAGGGGTCATAAGATAGACAATGGAAAGACGTATGAAACGTTTTTAGGTAGACAAATAAAATTGCTGTTACCTGTTACCAGTCCGAATATCTGACAGGTAGCATTATGGTTATTATAACAAAAACCCAGGTAGGACAAGAGTCCTACTGTTACGGTATTTGAAAAAATTCGATGCCGCTTTGATGTGATAATACACCAGTACAATCCAGACGCTTGTTGAACGCTTTCAAGGGGGCAACTTTCGTTCAAAAAAATTTTTTCATTCTCGTTAACAACAGGAAATAAAATTTTTCCTTCGGAAATGCATCATTTCCGTTTTCCACACTTAGAATACCTGAAATCAGTTACATGAAAACTTTACTCATTCCGAACACTTTTCCAAACACTTAAATGGCAAAATATTCCAGCGGAAATTTGTCGTTTCGATTTTCCGTGAAAATGTTGTACACTTTAGAATACTCAAAATAAAAAAATCTTCTTTTATTGCCTTCTAGAAGCCCTCCTTAACAACAGAAAATAAAAAATTTCCAGCGGAAATACATCATTTCCATTTTTCACACTTTAGAATACCTGAAACCAGTTACATGAAAATTTTGTTTTACTTTGCATTCTAAACATTTTTCTGGACATAAAAATGTAAAAATAATCTTGCGGAAATATGCCATTTCAATTTTCAGAGGTAATTTCATTTCCATTTTTCAGACTTTAGAATAGCTTAAACCTGTTACATGGAAACTTTGTTTTGCTTTGAATTTTACACATTTTTCTAAACATAAAAATGGAAAAATGTTCCTGCGGAAATACGTCATTTCCATTTTCCGAGGACATTTTGTAAACTTTAGCTGAAATGTCCATTATCAATGACCTTATAAACAAATGAAATCCTGTCACTCACATCTTGTCAAGGTCAAATGACCTAAATGATTATTTCATTAATGTAAGCAAAAATGTTACCTCTGGTATCTCGCCAAGTTTGGACCCACTTTTGTCTCTCCGTCCTTCAAAATATGTTGCTGATAGCCTTTTCTTAAGCCCTGTTAGCAGCTTGGAACTATTGAAAGAAATGAATAACATCACAAGCAAATCTTCGTATAGCACTGATGGCCTATCAATTAAAATATTCCTGAACCTGCCGCTCCCAGTCATAGAGGCCCTTACAACACTAATAAATGAATCCCTTATAAAAGGTAGATTCTCTGAATGCCTTTAAACAGCTATAATTATTCCTCTTCATAAAGGGGGTGAAAAAACTAACTCTTGCAATTATCGCCCAATTGCTCTACTACCAGTGCTATCAAAAATCATTGAAAGGTTACTGAAGAATCGTCTTATGCCATTTCTCCTTAAACTTCAGATAATATCCCCGGATCAGTTTCGATTTTTACCCAACAAGTGCACCAGTGACGCCATGTTCTCGTTGCTTAGCTACGTCTACTTTTCCCTCAATAACAACCATCCCACCTCCTCAGTTTTTTGTGACTATGCAAAAGCCTTTGACTGTGTTAGTCATGAAATTTTGATAAGCAAGCTGAATTTTTATGGAATCCGTGTATTTCTTTAAATTGGTTTAAATCTTATCTCGGGAATAGGCAACAATTTGTAAGGGCAAATGGTTCTGATTTTAATTGTAAATTGATTACAAGTGGAGTCCCTCAAGGTTCGGTCTTGCGACCTATTCATTTTTTGTTATACACTAATGATATCACCAACCTAAAAATTAATGGCAAAATCTCTCTCTTTGCTGACGACACAAGCATAACATGGAGTGATGTTGATACAACGTCTTTACATTGTAATATTTCCAACTACCTTGTTATGATTAAGGCTTGGTCCGATTCCAATCTGCTTTGCTTCAATGTAGATAAAACGATGGCCTTACCTTATAAGGGGACTATACAACCACTTCTGCTATATTGACACCTTAACTGACAAACTTTCTACCGCCTGCTTTGCCACTCGATCAGTTTCAAAAGAACTGGACGTGTCTTCTGCCAGACTTACTTATTTCTCTCTATTCGAATCCCATCTCCGATATGGCCTTCCTTTTTGGGGCTGCTGTACCACCGAGCAATTTCTTAGTATTTATTAGGTGTCAAAAGAAAGCAATTTGCTATATGTTTGGTCTAAATAACAGAGCGCACTGCAAATACTATTTGAAAAAACATGAAATATTAACACTTCCTGCATTATTTATTTTAGAAACCGCCTGTTTGATGAGAAAACATATAAACACATTCCCGGAAAGGCCACAACGCGTATTTGCTACCAGAAACTCTAGGCATGACATATACCTTCCCATTCCCTCCACAGAATTAATAAAAAAATCAATTATTTACAAGGCCATAAAACTTAACGATCATCTTCCAGAACATTTAAAGACAATCCCTACGTTTGCACTCTTTCGAAAAAAAAACCAAAGCGTACCTCATTGAAAGACCTTTTTACTGCGTTAATGATTTTTATAATGAATAAGCCTCTCTAAATTGTTTTTTATTTGCTTGTTTACTTAAATATTTTTGGGTGTCAAGTTGCTGCATAGCTTTTGAAAATATTTTAGAAGGAATGAACTGTCTGATAGTCGGTTAACATTAATTATTTTTGTTACTTATTAGATTAAAGTTATACATTTTCATTTTTTTTTCTAATACACTTAAATTTCCATATTAGTTCAATACACTCTTTGCTTAACTTATTTTGCTTATATAACGATAACAAAATAGAGTTTAAGGTCGCGTAATTTTAATTCCAATGTCGTCGAAATTATTCACTTCGCATATGTATTGTTTATATCCTTTTGTTAAGGACACCTGGATTCATTAACCGTATGGTAATGGTAGTGTTACGAATACAACGAACTATTATATTTACAGTTTATGTATTTGCATTAACCTATCGAAAATATAATTTTTTTTCGATTAATATTTCGTTTTCTCATTTTTTTGGTTTTAAGGCAAATTTCGCTTTGTCCACAAAATTGTAACAATTTTCCTGCGACAATAAAGTATACTTTTGTTTGTTTGTCATATCCACCAAATATTTTTTAACTTCTATAAAGCCTCCTAAATGGAGTAAAATAAAAAATTTCTTTACGGAAAATCTCAATTTTTATTTTATCTGTTTATTTATTTATTTTTAACCTTCTTCTTCTCTGAAATGTAGTACACTCACAACACATTTTTTTTACTTCGATCAAGCCTTCTGAATGTGGAATTTAAAAAATTAATGTGATTTTATAACTTAAATGATGGTTTATGTCTTTAAAGATGACGGAATAAATCCACCTAACAGTATAGGTTTTCTTTAAAAAAATCCTTATTTTAGTATACCCTAACCCTAACCTAACCTAACCTAACCTAGTTCGCATTTTTATTATAGTTTGTGGCTTTAGTGATGGTTCTATCGACAAACCTGAGCTCTATCTAGCGAGATAGATCCACCTAACACTACATGTTTTGTTAAAAAAATCCCAAATTTAATATAGCTCGGAATTTTGTGGACGCGTTTCCGCGCACTTTCTTTATAATAATATACATTTTTTTTCATTTTTATATTCAGAACAATGTTTAGATTGCGAATCAAGATAAAATATCGATATGAATCTAATTTGCTAAGAAAATCAATATAATGAGGAATTTCTGCAAAAATATTTTTGCATTTTTGTGTTCACAATAGTGTTTGGAATGGTAAACAAAGCAAAATCTCCATGTAACTGATTTAGTGTATTCCAAAGTATAGAAATTTCCTGGGAAAATGGAAATAACACATTTTTGCACTTTTATGTTAACAAAAATGTTTAAAGGTAAATCAAAGCAATTTTTTTATAATAACTGATTTCAAGTATTCTAAAGTGTAAAGTATTTCCTCGGAATATAGAAATAAAACATTTCCGCAGAAATATTTGGGATTTTTATGTTCAGAAAATTGTTGTTTTTTAGTTCATCTTCTTTCTTTCTTTCTATATGGAGTCGGCTGCCACTTTTTTACTTTCAGCGCCATTCTCCAGCCCAATAGGTAACAAGCACAGGTTGTCGAGCAAATTGCTCTCCGTAAATTGTTGAAAGGTGAGATTATTTTTTATCTATGAAAAGGCACATTGTTTCCGCTATCAAAGGGTACAATTCCCATGTCTCCTAGGACTCTCTGCCTCCCAGCGAATGGCCCGTTATATAGGACGTTCCCCCAGTGATGTTCCTACAACGGTCGCTGGACTGCCCCTCGAAGCACCGCGAAAAACTACTCTTCCTTTCCGTCGTCAGAGAGCCTTTCAGGCACGTGTGTTTAGCTCCATAATCCGAGAGGAAGTACACATTTTAATTACAGCTCTACAATTTTATTTTTGTTAAAACAAAACGAACTAAGTCGTTTTTAAGAATTTCAAAATTAAAAAAATGCTCACGGCCCTAACCTGGCTCTGTTTAGAAATTTTCTTCTTTATATAGCCTTAATTATTGTGTTCAAAATTAAAATAGGTGTTTATTCGCCCCATTTGCAGGAACTTATTAGTTTGAATTTTTTAAGCACATACACATAACACTAGATCTAGTAACGACTTTCATATCCAACATGTGGCAGGTAAACATGCTCAAATATCAGTATTTTATAACGGTTTAGTAAGTTTTAATCAACCGTCAACTTTTTTAGAAACTATCCAATCGCTCCCATAAAAAATGAGCAGGTTACCAATTCGATCCTACGTATTTTTCATGTATGCACATCGGTTACTCCGGGATGGTTTGATTAATTTGAATAAAAATTTTAGGAAGCATTGAGGGTAGTACTGAAGAGATCCCATAGTAGCATATTGAAAAAAAAAGGCGGAATGATGCCATTTTGAATCTCTTTTAACCTAAGAGTTTCCGTGATCAATTTGAAATGCCTTAATTGTAATATATTGTCTTGAAATTTGGTGTATGAAGTGTAATTAACCAAAAAAGTAATTGCCGCCTGCTGAGGTACATATCTATTTTATCTTCAGGTTATTTATTTTTACATCATTTACTTACTTCGGTTGCTATAAATGTTAATGAATGTAATTTATATGTCAAAATTATTTTATATATCGTTTTTCTTCTTCTGCATTTTTTTTCTTAATAAAATATAATGATACGAACGAAATTATTCTTTAACTTAGAGATCAATGGTTTATTCCAACCTTTCTGACTGTGGTGTTCTCTCCTCCTTTTTAAAATACAAACTTTTTTAAAGGATGTGAAAGGATCGTAGTTTTCTTTATAGAGGTAACAACCAAACTCTTTTACACTGGTCTTACGCATCTTACTCCAGTCGTTATACAATCCCCAAATGGTATTTTTTCCTTCAGTATATTTGTCTTTTTGTGAAAAACTTTTAATTGAACTTTTAGGTTATGAGTGTAATGCAAATGTTATATCCGTGACACGGTTTTGTTTTTGGAAGCCTCTATTATTAGATCCCAGTACGAATCAAGAAGAAATATCGTGTTATGTTTTTTACCACTTCACAATTCATCGGAAGTTGGTATTTGAATTTAAGAAGGAATGTCCGACTTTGGGTGGTTTGCAATCAATCACCGAAAATTAAAAGTTTTTCTTTTGTCCGGCGAACGAAAAAATCAGTCCAAGCAACTAGATGGTTTTTATCTCTAATTACATTGCTCTTTTGTTAAAAAAAAATACATACAATCCACTCGTATGTCCCGATATTGGGAATAGAGAAAGGCTTTCGAAGAAGTTAGCGTTAGAAGGGGGCATGGTCTGTTGTAGATCAACAGTACCTAATGTATATGTTATGATTACTAGCAGCAATTTTTTTATCCTTCCTTTGAACTTGGATTGACGAATTGGACTACACAAAATAATAAATGTATAGAGTAATAAAATGGGGAATTCCGTCCAGTTTGGCTGAATTTCGGGGTCGTCCACAGGGGTAGGTAAACTTTATTTATAGAAATAATAATAAACATCCTTTAAATTCCTGTCCTTTTCCCTGTTACATATGATAGTACTTAATGGAGGCAGGTAATAAAATACAGATTATAAATAGTTCTTAATGGGGGTCAAACATGTTAGTATTTGCTGTTACTCCTTACTGTTAACAGTATTAAAAGAATATTAATAAAATGGCTACATTCACTTCAACGAAAAGAAGTTCTAATAATTCTCGATTATTAGTGAGTAAAAACGTTATTATTCTAAATGTACACGTTTGCATAAAACACGATTGATACTAGTTTTACTGCTCAATAAATTGTCGAATTTCCGAATGACTGGAATTGGAAAGTCCACCGTTTTCAAATTATTGCAGGAGGGAAAGGTAGCAGGTCAAGTGGAACCTCCCAAGAAAATTCCAGGAAAACCAGCAAATGTCCTGGATGAAGGCACCAAATGTCCAATTCAACATGACATGAATTCAAACGTTTTCAAAGACTATTTTGGTGAAATGATAAAATATCTTCCGGCTGGTTCGGTAGTGGTTATAGATAACGCAAGCTATCATTTATGGCGTATAGAGTAGATATCAACTTAATCTTGGAGAAAACAAGAAATTATTGACTGGCTGGCTACCAAAGGTATTAAGTTTGAGATCAATTTAATAAAGAAAGAATTTTTATACAAAATTTATGTAAAAATCGTTTAATGAAATATGCCATGGACGATATAGCAGAAAAATATAATGTAACTGTGCTGCGCCTACCGCCATATCGTTGAAAACTAAATCCTCTAGAATATATATAGGTGTAAGTGAAAGGATTTGTAGGAAGACATAACACTACATTTAAAATGAATGAAAGATGTTAAGCTACTGTTTGAACAAGCCGTTATGGAAGTGACGCCAGAGAACTGGTCAGCGTGCCATTAAACAAGAGGAGACAATGTGGGATCGATCGATCGGACGGTCGACCCTTTAATTATCTTATTAACAAAATATTTGACAGTTTTGCCACATTTAAAAACTGTGTAAAAGAAAGCACTTATTTTTTTTTTCATTTATTCTTTTATTAAATTTTACATCAAACACGATGGACAACCTCCGTATATTAAGCCTTGTTGGCTCTTACCATAATATTTTATTGTTTTTCTATATTTGAATACGGTGTATAATATAAAATACATGTTTACCTTGTTTTTGTATTTACTATCGCGCGAATATTAAAATCTGAATATGACCTAATATTGAAAGGCATTTTTTGAACCACTTACAATGTATGAACGTGAGTGTAAGCTACTTTCAATGCTTGAAGGCGTTATGTGCCCAAACTTCTGCATCCACTAACATTGTTAGTTAGCCGTGTGTACATAACACCTTCTACTACTATATCAGAAAATTATGATCTGAGACCTGCAATAAATAGATATAATGTAAGAACGGCTTTTAACACTTTTTTTCGATAAAAATATCAAAAATACATACAGTCACTTAAACCTTTCTCCACGCGCCGCTCCAATTATTTAACAAACATAAGCTGTAAATCAACGTTCTATTTCTATTTTGATGGAAACCTCGTTAACTAACACGTTGATTTGGTGAGCTGAAGATATAATCTCAAAAGGAACATTTTGGAGATGAAACCAACGTTTCGGTTATAATTTAATCATACTCTGTTAGAACTGGGGTGCAAGCTCTGTAAAAATGAGAGGTGCAAAGAATACTTAGAGCCATATTAAAAATATGAAAAAAAAACCATAGTCAATATATGACAAAACAAAAAAAGTCAGGTAAAACCTAAAATTACAATGAATATATATCATTGACCTCAATAATAGAATTGGAGTTGCATTAAACGGCAATACTGAGTAAAAAGGTCGCAGAAAAAAAACATGTACAAAATAAAATTTAACTCATCCATATGTTTTGTTTCTTAAAACCAAACTTAAGTTTGTTAGATTGAAATAGGAACATATAAGATTAAACTATACACAGAAAGTATTACCAATTATACAATACTTATTAACTATTCAGCTAGAAAACGGATCCTAAAAATTATTTACTTACTATGTTAAGAAATTATTCAAAATAGTCGACTTCGATGTGACCCAATTCGCCTAATGTGATATTTTAGTCGATAATATAATCTGCCTTAAAGCCCATATTCCATACATTACATATTACAATGTTTTTTTCTTCATTATTTATATTATTATTTAAATAATAATTGCTCTCTTGAAAACCAAACATTAGATTAATCATAGCCCAGTCTTAATTACGTTCGACAAACATTTTGGCTGAGCTAATTATTCATGAACGGTTGTTCTACGGGATAACAATAAAAGCAGATGGTAATTTAGTACCGCGAAGTTTTAGCAATAATTATAGAGAAATGTTCTTATATGGTTGTTAAATAATTTGTTACTTCCTCAACAATGGATTCTCTATAAAATCCGACTGGAGATGCAGGGGTGTTATTAGAGTTTTTCATATGCTCATAATTTCGTAAAGCTTACTATAATGAATGAATATTCAATGGGAATTTCATTTCTACTGAAAACTTTTTCTACCAACCATTAAGCGATGGTTGTAGCTTTTTGATAACTTACTAAAGTAATCTAGCACAGCTAAGTTCTATTTATTGTCTCAACAGATTCTGAAAAAAAGCTCATCAGATTATATTCTTATTCTTTCTAAACGCAAACTGACCTCATATAAACTCCTATACAGATGAGACGGATAATCAAACATTTTGGTAGTTTATTCATTGTGAATATTTTCTTAATGGAAAGAGATATTAAGATGTGCTTTTCACATATCTGTAGTAAATTTTGCACGCGTATTTCAAATCCGACTTTGGATGATTTGAGGTGTGATTGTATGACTTTAATGATGAATTATAGCTTTAATGATGGGGCTGGGCTAAACTAACGCTAACGGGACAGATCCACTTAACAATATAGGTTTTGTTAAAAATATTCTTGTTTTAATATAAACTCAAAATTTTGTTGGCGTGCTACCGCTATAAGATTAAATTTTGCTTATGTAAAGAAATCTATTGTATAGGGCAGGGCCTGTCCACATCCAACATTAGATAGCTAAAGAGCTGCACAACAGAAAAACAAAATATTTACGGACCACACTCAAAATCTATAAAATTTGAAACATTGGAAATTTAACATACAGTGCAGCTATTTAACATTAAGGACATCCTCTCCCCCTTTTTATTTGTTAAACATGTCATGGTTCAAATTTCAAATTTGGCGCAGTTTAATAACAGACTAAATATTTTTTTTTATATTTCGTGATGCAAAATTTCAAGATAGCGGCTAGACTTCATTTTGGAGAAGAAAATTAAGTGGAAAGGGGTCGACTAGTAAATCTTTTGAGAGGTCTTTTCATCCTTAATTTATAACCGAAATATGGGAACATTTGAATGAACCATTTCAAAATGCCGGTCATTGGTAGGTGTGACAGAACCTAAAAAAAATATAGTAAAAATTCTAATCCATAACCTATAAATAAAGAATTTTATTCCTCACGTAATCCCTAATTTGAATATAAGAAGCGTGGGGTTTTTACAGGGTGTTCTAATTTTAAATAGAATTACATTTTTCTGCCTTATACAACACCCTGTAGCTAGAAAAGTACAATAGTTAGCTCCTATGCTCATAGGAATATTCAAATAAAGGAACATACAATACTTTAGTTTTGGGTGTTTTTAAGAATTTTTTACTCTAAATTATTTTAGATTCTGCACAATTTACGAATTGCCGCCATTTTAATGTCCATATATTTTCCGAGCTCGAAAATACCTTTCAAAAAATGTGCTACTCGGTCCTCTTTTCCTTTCAAAGTTTTTTCTTCCAAATGGCGCCTAGCTGCCACCTTGAAAAATGTACTCACAAAATACGCAAAAAGAAGCATTTATTGTCCTATTGAAGTGTCAAAAGTTAAAAATTTGTATCTTCACTGGTACAGAAAATAAATGTCGCGCCTTATATAAAATAAACCTAAAAATAATTAAAATAAATGTGATGATATTTTAATGTGAACTTTGTTAGTTGTGGGTTTTTATTAACCAAGTTATCTATATTGATATTAATATTTGTTGTTGACAAACGAAGTAAATGTTACGTTACCTCTTGACTTTTTAACAATCTCAGTATTAAAAAATCATTACGGGTTAAACCGCGATTATCGCTCAAAAAGTATTTGATGATATAGGTTGTTATAGATCCAAATAAACTTAAATTAATTTCTGGGCGCCCTGTATATTGTGCGCAGACTGTAGCTCTTACAAATCATAGAAAAGTGAATGCGAAATCGGAAATGCCTTAAAAATATGGAGGTTAGTAAGAATATATTTCTGTACAATATATTTCTTATCATAGGCCTAAAGCGGTCTGTTTACAAAAATATGTGTAATAGATATGCGAAAACAGCATTTTAATATTATTTCTCGTTACAAATATATTCACTTTAAAAAGCCACTAAAATTTTTGATTACCGATTTCATCTGCCTAGAAATTTAGTTTCATTAGACCGAACGATTTATGATTGATCCTCTTGCTAAAAACATGTGTCATATTTTCGGCATCATTCCTTAACATCTTTATTATATCAGTTTAGTTATAGTTTTGTTTGCTTCAAGAAAGGCTTCAGGCTTTTTAAGTTTAGTAAACCATTCTCAATAATCAAACAATCACATTACTGTCGAGGAAAAGCTATCATTAGTCTCCTAAACACACAGGTGGCATTTTCAGCTACGGTCATAAATATTTTTCTCTTTACTAAATATTGTAGTAAAGCTACTAACTTTGTGAATGTGTTTACAAAATAAACGCGTTTCGTGCTTGTCTCTGGGTGTACCCCAATCACTTATTGTTACCAGTTGTTTTCACCTGCCCGAATACCTTTCCGAACATATCTTTGGATTTAACTTTAAATGGGCATTCCAAAAATGGTTGAAAAAATTATAAAGCAGTTTTTTTAAGTAAGATTTTTAGAGTACATTCCATCCCAGTGGTGTATTTAAGAAGGGGGGGGGTGGTGTTTAGGGCCAAATTATGAATAGGCTGGAAACTTTACCAAGCAGATAACTGTCAAGGATGCCATTGTTGAGACAATAGTAACTATGGTAAATATCTGTTTGGTAAAATTATCGGCCTATTAATAATTTGGCCCTTAAAGTTTACGTGTGTTAATAGGGAAGCTGTCTTTTAGGTGATGTCATTAAGATTTTAGTAACCTACCTAAAAACCTATTACTTCCATCTTTGTTACAAGAATTACCGAGTATCAATGTCAGGGATAGTGGATCGCGACTAGTATTGGGATGGATGATCACCTGTGGAAGACCGTGCTCCTAAAAATAGGTAGTTGTAGCGATACAAAAACGGCCATGGCAGTAGTACCGCGTTCTCTAGAAGATAACATGAAATTCGAATGCAGTGTGGAGTCATTAAGGCAACCACGGCATAATATATAACGTCTGTCCAAACATAAAAATGACACTGCACACATTCACAAAATACATAATATGATAGTATTTTATCTTGTTGCGCATAACCCCTATACAAAGAGGGATGTCATTTAGTGTCAAATTGTGAATGTGTTTTTTTAACTGATGGAGTCTAGTTAGAATTCATCAGAATCACATCTCTTGTATTTTGATACTTTGGAAAGATGTGAACAAACATTTTACAGTCTATTCCTACTATAAACTTTTCCCAAACAACTTTTCAACGACCATACAAATGTAGGTGATTTTTAATTTCTTTCGAGGTTTGGGCGGTTTCGGTAACGTTAAAGCGGACTCAACAATAGTACCTATCTTTCTATCCGGGCTAAAAAATATCGTAATAAAACACAGGGCTTAATACTTAAAATTTACTCTTATAATGTTTTAATATTTTTAAGATATGTAATACACTTTACGATATTATTACAGGTATAGACTGCAGATTGTAAGCAATATGGAATCTGGAAACAGTAAGCCTTGCCATCAAGTACGTATGGGACCTGCGCCATTTGCCTCGTTCGAAGACCTCTCAGATGAGGTGAGATCTCGTGTATGTATCTCAATGAACATTTAGGCTCTGTATTAGTTGCTTATCTTATCATGGCTTATTTAAAATATCCTTTTTTATACACATAATAAACAATCTATTTCAATTGAGAACAAATATTTAAAGATATGTTTATAGACATAATACCGTCTTTTCGTTAATTTCTCATTATTCATTATTCTCAAATTGTTTCGTAGAATTGAACTTATTTTGTTTTTGTTGCCTCAATAGACAATTATTATTTACGTTGCTATTAATCACCATACGAATTATAAAGTTTTAACAGCTCAAGTAATTGCATTTCGAGAAGTTATATTTTTAGTGAGACAACAAGGCCATTATTAGGCAGTATAAGCCATGATGGGTCATCAGCAAGAAGTGGAAGAATTTAAAGGCTTCTCTACACAATGGACGAAGATTCATCCGTAGTGGCTATCTTTATGATAACTGCACAATTGTCCATTCATATTATGAAAATGAGTTAAATTAACTTATTTGCTGGATATCGTTTAGGTATCACATTAAATGCAAACCTGGTTAATTCACGCGTACAAAACCGACAACAAGGCCATCGTCAGTCCATATAAGCTATTATGGGTATGGCAAGTGGCAATGGCGCATTGTGTGGAAGAATCCTTACAAGCATTTCACTATCAAGGACGAAATTATCCTAAATTGCATAGTTGCCTCATGTCTAAAAAAATCCGTAAATTTCCTTTACCCTGAACATCCCTCGTAATAAATATTCCCTTTTATTAGGAATAGTATAGAATAGCTCCTTTCAATATTTTACCACCTCCATGTTGTTCCGTCATGTTGAATTCGTACCAGTTTATCCTTATATCTCATGTAATTTTTCTGCAAAACTTAAAGTCCATTGAATAAGAATATTTTTTACGTTGATTTTTTTAAACAATTTATTTGCCCGCTATTTTTTTCACCATCCTAAATTCGTACCACAACTTCATGAGTTTATCTCTATATAACACTTAATGCTTGCACAAAATTTGAAATTATTCTCAAAAGTAGTTTTTCCAGGTTGATTTTTTAAATAATTTATTTGGCTGCCATTTTTTGTATAAAATTTGAGGTAAATTGGATAATCAGTTTTTTAGTAGTAATGTTTTTAACATTTTACAGACAGACAGACCGACGGAATTGATAACATATATCATTTAGGGAAGCTAAAACGTGAAGATATGTTAAAACCTGGTGATTTCTTCACGGTTAAAAACATTTTATTTGTCTGCCATTTCTTTCCGCCATCTTGAATTCGTACCAAAATGTTATCAGTTCATCCCTATACCATAATTAATTATTGCACAAAATTGAAAATCATTCCATTAAGTAGTTTTTTTCAGTCTTATTTTATTAAACCGCCATTTTGTTTCTCCATCTTTGATTCGTACCAAAATTTTACCATTGATATTCTATAATAACTGATTTTTGTTCAAAATTTGAGTTAAATTGGCTAAATAGTTTTTTAGAAATGTTTTTTAACACTTCACTAGGCCGCCATTTTGTTTCGTCGTATTGGATTTTTACCAAAATGTTACAAGGTCATCCCCATACGTTAGTAGTTTTTTAGCCATGCTACGAACAGACAGACAGGCCGACGGAATTGAGAAAACATGTTTTTCGGCATCTAGGGACCCTGAAACGTAAAGATCTGAAAAAATTTCGAAGGGTGATTTTTTCACGATTACAATACTTCCCTTTAAGAGGTAAGTAAAGTTTCCAGCATGACTCTGAAAACAAATCTATTTTTATGAGTCAAAGAAACGTTTTTTTTACTAAACATTATAATGATAGATTATATGTTTAAAAAAATTCCAAACATTGTGTTCATGTAAATTAAATTGTAATAATATTATTATGTGCATTTTATCTATTTTATATTAAAGGACTGATATTGAATATGCCGAGTGCCACCCGCAGAATGAAGCCTCACCTTTCTAAGTGTTTGTTTCTTTTTTAGCTTTTGAATTGAAATTTCGGTTTTTGGGTATTTTGCGACATTAAAAAATATTTATATATGCATTAAATGAAAAGTATTTTCACTTTCTCACTATGAAAATCTATATAATCTGTACAGCATCCTTGCATTGAAAATACCTCAGTCTGCCGTGATGCTTCCTTGTAGCCAACAGCTTAACTAGTTGCTTACAGTCTGCAGTGAGTTGGATACAGTGTGGTGTCACGATAGGCTGTAAGAAATATTATTTTGCATAGCGTGACGTCACATCGTGAGAAATGAATAATTTTCAATGCAAGGATCTTATGCGGATTATATGCATCATAATTTTATTATTAATTTAATTTTCAAAAAGTTTCCTATACGGTCGTAGCAAAAATATAGTGTGAAATACGCACGAAAAGAACACTCAAAATGTTCAGTAGAATTATTATATTTTATAATTTACATATTTCAACACTAGTGTTGAAATAGTTATTTACAATATTTTTCCTACGATCGATATAGTCCTCAGATAAACGTCAATTAGGTTTGAATTCAATAATAGTATACTGTAATTAGATACATTATTGAGATTCTTTTTTATTTCCACCTAGCTATATGTTAACCCCTAATCTAAAATACTACTTACCCTGGATTTATATTGTTTTTCTTCAAAATGCACCTTAACTATATATATAATATAACTGGCACTTGCAAGCAAATCATATTAAACATAAACAAAGAATACAAAACACGTTCTTTATAGAATAATATTAAAGTGAGCCTATGTTTAAAACACATGTGTCATGCTAAGCTTTGCTGTCATATGTGAAATAGCTAAACATTAAATGCTAGTATAAAATGTCGAAAATACAATATTTATGCTTAAATAGGACATAACAGTTTAGCATATGTATTATTGGACAATTTATGCTAGGAGTGATTTTTAGGGACATTCTAATGTTGTACACATATTGGCAAATGTGTGCGAATCCAAGGAGTAAAAAAAGTGTAAATGTCAAAATTTGCAGTTATGACCTGTCATGTTAGTAGGGCAGTATAGTAGTGGCGGCCTGGTTTTCATTTTAGCCGTGAACAACCAAATTTTGATCATACTTTTTCACTTCACATTTCAACGCTTCTTACCAACTTTTATGCATTATACGCCACTTACTACTTGATTAAAGTAAATTAATTAAATGTTATTTACATTTTAACTAAAAGTCTACATATCAAACGAAAAGCAAAAAATTAGTTAAAAGTGAAAAGGTAAATCAAATTAGATTTTTTTCATGTAAGCCTTGAAAATCCAGATACCTTTCAAATATCAAAAACGTTTATAAATATGGTTCTTAGTAAGTCTATGGCATATATATCATGAATCATGAAATATTTCTTTACGTCACAGTCGCCAGTGAAATTTAATCTTTTTACACACTATGGCGTAAAATCCCTATGAACTTACCAATACATGCGAACGGCAGCCAGTCATCTTTTCGGAGAGCTGTAGGTTGCAGGTTCTCGGGTACACCTTTCGAAATTAAAATGGGCGCCACATAATTGACTGTGACTCAATTAGGAAGAAATCTATATTGATATTTAAATGCAGACAAAATAAAGATTTGGAGGGCTTTTCAATAAAACACTATATTAAGTGCAGACTGTCAAATTTTAATGATCACCTTGATCTTTTGTTTTTTTTTTAAAGTTGTTTTATAAAATAATTTTTGACATGTGAAATTTAGCTTACATTCAAAAATTCAATTAACATGAAGATATAAAAAAATAAATCAAGAAAATGTAAAATATATAAAATATATCAAATATATGAAATGTGATAGAACGTTATTACCATTATATCATCAACCTATGAACATCTGGCGAAATGTCATGTCGCAAATATGTAAATATGAAAATTAAATTAAATAGCGCACAGGGAATCAAAAATTCATGAATTTTCTCTTACCAAACCAAAAAGTTATAAAAATATAAAGTGTTTAGCCAAGGCTGTTTTACAAAAAATAGTTTACTTACTTCCTTTCTGCTACCTTATATAAAATTTATAAATATAAAAATTAAGAATTAATTCCTTGTACTCTTACAGGAAGGAACTCCAAAACCATTGTAGAACTCTTGGTTTATGTACCCCAAAAATTACACCATAAACTTGTAACTATATCCCAAAACCATATCTTGAATTCTTAACCTGAAACCCTACAAACAATTGTTTGTCTTAAATTAAATATAATAAAATCGACATGGAATGTGCAAAAACAAGTTATTTACAACACAACTATTCAAAGACATTGCCTTACTGTTACTATAAACTAAATAATTATACATACATTTGAAAATGTTATACTACCCCCCTCCGAAAAAAAAATAGACTATCTCGATAGGCTATTTAAACAGAGCTTAAAGTCTGTACACTAAAAATAAAAAAATAACTCTTACGATCCTATTAAAATCAAATGATCATAAATTATACTAAATATCAGTAATTTTTGGATAAAAGGTCGTCTGAGATAATTTTTGGTTTGATAGCTTCGTGTATCACTCGCCTTAATAAAAGGAGTCAAAATCAGTAAGGACACAATCAGTAAAAGTCATAATAGATAAAACTCATAATAAGTATAAATTGATACCAAACAACTCAGAAGCCAAAAATCACAGTTTACATTCAAATGTAATTAATGTCATACTGATACAATTGTCTCATAGGGACAAATGAGGATATCCTAGACACTTAATAGTCAGGTTATCGACAAAAATAGGTTTCGACTCTTGAGTTACATAATCAAATAAAAGTAATTCAAGCCAAGAGTCATTCTGAACTGCAATATGTTTTATATAAAACATAAACACAAATTTGTTTGGGACAGGCAATCCTAAAACAAACTTATTAACCTATCCTAAACCAGATCTTATGCCATTGCCCTCTAAACAAATGACACTAAAAGGTCCGAGCTACGACTCAATAATACAAAATAGCCTTCCTATATTAGGATAGTTTAGGCAAAATATAACTGAAAATAATATACAGAGGTACTGTATCGATACAAGAAAGGAGCTCGCAATCTATGCAACTTAGCAACTTCTCAAATTTCACTTGGGCATTTATCAAAATACAACCCAAAAGCAAAACAAGAAAAATTAATAAATCAGTTACTGACATTATCGTATAGTAATATATACAACTCTATAATATTGTATACCGGTATACCTTTATCAAAACAATATAAGTCAATATCACGAAAATATGGAAGTGTTGATCAAACACTTACATACAATGTTTCTTAAACTCTAATGTTGAAAATGCATTGTGCCAAATTCTATAAAAAACTCAAAACATTATATGATGCATAGGCCATTAGCAACCATATATACTTCAATACTCGACAAACTCAAAAATGGACAAATCCAAAATATGCTTTCATAGTTCTAAATACATTTGTCAAAAATACTAAAAGAGATTCAACAACAAAATTATTGAGAAATAAGGAAAAGCTCTACAAATCTAATGAACAATTTAGGTCCTTAATCTCAATAAAATAAATACTTAATCGGAATTGTCAGAAACAGAACTAGATGAATCTATGTCTACCCCTGTATAAACTTTAAGATCTTTAATGTGCCATCTTCCGGCCTTTGAACCATCTATATTTTTTAATTCATAAACTAACTTTGAAATCTTTTTATGTACTACACAAAGAATATATTTTGGAGCTAACTTTGCACTAAACTGATCAGCTGCACTTGACAATATTTTGTTTCTATGCCATACATAATCTCCAACATTAAAAGAAAAATCCCTCTTTGTAAGATTGTATGCTTTAGAATTACGCTCATGAGCTAAATGAATTCTCTTCCTAACATCAATAAAAATATTTCTGAGATTCTGAAGGTTCGAAGCATAAGTATACCTGTCACCAGGAGTTATTTCGAAATCTTTATGTTGTTCGTTATGATCTGAATAAAATTTGCCTGATAATGGTGGGTGTCTACCAAAAACAAGAAAAGCTGGTGTAAACTGAGTAACTTCATGCTTAGAAGTGTTAATAGCTTGTTGAATTTTTGGTAGCTCAATGTCCCACTGATTATGTTCAGTAACATAACTCCTAATGGCAGTACCTACTGTTCTATTATTCCTTTCAACAAAATTACACTGAGCTGAATAAAGAGCATTATACCAAATTTTAATTTCATACTTCTTACAGAGACTTTTAAAACTTTTTGAAATAAACTGAGAACCATTGTCACATATAATAATTTGTGGACATCCAAAAACTAATAAAATTTGATTTTCTAAAATGTTTTCTATTTGATGAGATTTAGAGGTTCGCAATGGATATAAAAGAGTGTATTTAGAAAACCAATCTTCTACTACTAGTAGCCATTTATGTCCTTTCTTCGATCTAGGAAAAGGACCCGTAAGATCAATAGCTATGCATTCGAAAGGAATGTAAAAGCCAAAATGTCCTGAAGTTGGTGGAGAGTGACAATGCTCAATGACTTCATTCACTTGAGGTGATGGAACTACCAGTTTCCATTCTGGAAGATTAGAATTCATTGGCATAGTATCTGGTACAAATTTAAAGATAAAATCATCTTCAACCTTCCACTGTGGATAGTTTTCAGGTGTCTGAAGAATTTTCTCTCGAAGGTTATTATACCAGGGATCAATACGATCAGTATCAACACTAAAAGGGTTCAAAACAGAAATACATGGCAAACTATTAACTTCATTATCTTCCATATTAGAATGGATACGAGAAAGGGCATCTGGTATAACATTATCCGCACCTTTCCTATGGGCAAGATCAAAATTATGTAGTCTAACTGACCAACGAGCTAACTTTCCTGTGGGATTCTTGAGGTTTTTAAGCCAAAGCAGAGAATAACAGTCAGTAATGACTTTAAATTTAGGTGCTCCCTCAATCCACATTCTAAATTTCTCTATACAAAATATTACAGCAAGACATTCCCTTTTTACAACTGAATAATTTCTCTCTGCCCTGGAAAGTGATCTACTAGCATAAGCTATGACATGTTCTTCGCCATCAATTTCTTGAGTAAGACATCCTCCTAAACCAGTATTACTAGCATCAGACTGAATAACAAAAGGTTGTGAAAAATCTGGTTGGGTCAAGATTGGAGCTGAAATCAATAACTTTTTGATCTTTATAAAAGAGGTTTTGGCAGCATCTGTCCAAGTAATAGGCTGGGATTTCCTACGTCCCTTTAACAAATCATTAATTGGGGATACTAAAGTAGAAAAATCCTTTATGAAACGCCTGTACCAGGAACATAGGCCAATAAATCTCTTGACCTCTGTGGCAGTCTTTGGACGAGGATAATTTACCATTGCTGACATCTTCTCGGGATCAGTACGCAAGCTGTTAGATCCTACTATATAACCCAAAAACTTAAGAGAAGTTTTGAAGAACCCACACTTTTCCAAATTAACAGTAAGGTTTGCCTCTTTTAATTTATCCCTAATCTTTGTATGATGTTCAAAATCAGGACTACAAACCAAAATATCATCCAAATAGGTAAAGACAAAAGGTTCAAATTGAAGACCAAATATTGCATCAACTAAGCGTTGTTGCATCTGTGCAGCATTACACAGTCCGAAGGGCACAACGTAAAATCTAAAAGAACCACGTCCCACGACATTGAATGAAGTTTTGTCCTTTGACTCATCATCTAAAGGTATTTGCCAAAAAGCTTTGCGAAGATCTATCGAAGAAATGTACTTGGCATTACGCAGGAAATTTAAAATTCTATCTATACTAGGAAGACAATAACTATCAAAACGAGTTAGTTGATTGACGCCACGTAGGTCTACACAAAATCTATATTCACCACTAGACTTTAACTAGAAGAACTGGAGATGACCAAGGACTGTGTGAAGGTTCTATCACACCTAACTTTAACATCTCATCTATTTCTTTATTTAAAATTTGTGACATATATGGTGACATAGGATAAGGTTTTTTATGAAATGGTTTAGCATCACCTGTATCAATAGTTAAAGTTAGTTTATTTGTTCTACCAAGACGTTCTTCGCTATTAATTTCACCAAAAGAAGAAATCAATTTTTCGGCTTGAGACCTTTCTAAACTAGTGAGACTATCTAAAGTGCATAATGGGTTAAATTTACTACTTGAAAAATGATCAGTAGTTTTAATCTCAGAAACTAGATTACTTTCAATTTGCCATGAATTATTTTTAAAATGGGTAGTGAAGGAACTACAAGAGCTGTAATGACCTGACAAATGTTACCAACCACAATTGGTAGATCAACTAAGCCCTTAACAGCTTGTTGTGTTCCATCAGCAGTACTAATATTTTTTACATTTGTGGGGTAGACCTTTAAATTAAAATTTTCCAACATGTCTAAGCCTTTTAGACCTACAACTGAGGCTGTGGCACCTGAATCAAGTAAAACGGTAATATCTTGATCAAATAACTTAACAGAAATGTAAAGGCGGTTATCTAAAGGTTTTTTAATAAAAAGTGGAGACAATTCATTTTTAGGATAAGTTTTATAAAAATCTGAAACAAATTTGAGCCAATTCTTCCACTGAGTACTATTACGAGAAAATTTTATACAAAGTGAGGACTTTTTATCTGACATGGTGCAACTGCCTCTCTGTTGCACTTGATTTAGTTTTTTGAACACTTTGGGCAAGTATTAGTTTTAACATTTTTCAAACCACACTTAAAACAAAATATTTTACATTTTAAAGTACAACTATCATAAAAATGATTCGGCATGTCACAATTCCAGCAAGTAATTTTATTTTGATTTTTGGAAATATTTGTATCGCTAGACTTACTAGGGCCACAATTACTACTAACTGAACTATTCCTATATTTTTTACCTTTAAAATTTTTATTTGAAAACTTAGTAAAATGATTATTTTTATTGTCCGAAACATTGCTTCCCTTGTGGTTATTAAAATGTTTATTAAATCTATTAGGATTATAATTTGAATTTTTATTATGGTAATTAGAATGGGGTATAAATGTATTACTGTTAGATGATTCTCCAATCTCAAAATTATTTATTTGATTTACTGAATGATTTTTATTTTTTAAATAATTAGCCTCTTCTAATTTCCGGCAAAGTGTCAACAAATCATTCACACTATTAATTTCAGCCAAAGCTAAAGGAGTTATGTAATCAGATAAAAGATTTTTTCTAATATGCTTAATTCGAGTTACTTCTGCTGGAGGGTGTGACAAGCGAGAAAATATAATTTGCATGTGTGCAACATAAACAGCTACAGACTCTGTAGGTTTCTGTTTCCTATGTTTAATTTGCTCCCAAAGGCCATCCTTAACATCTGAATGAAGAAAGTCTTTCTTTAAACGAGAAACTAATGACTGCCAACTATCAACAGAACATTTAATACTTTTATACCAAATAAAGGCATCCCCTATAAAAAGTTCAGCGGCAGAATTGAATAAGTCTTTATCCTCAACTTTACGAGATTGTGCTAATTCTGTAATACGCTCTAAAAAGTTATATAGATTTTTACCATCTCCATTAAATTTTACTTGCCAATCTCCAATGGCAGGAATATTACCAGAACAGTTAACAATAGGTGGTGGAATATGAATAATTGGTTGTTGAGACGAACTAGAAGTACTAGGTTGACTTGGATCTGGGTCTTTACTAATTTTATCATATAGGTCTGCTTCTAGAACAAGACACGTTGCAAAAGATTCTTGTTTAAAGAGATCTTGGTCACTAACAGATACATGTAACCTACGCACTCTATTTGAAACATGAATCAAGCGAGATGTCATACGTAAAAATACTGAATCTTGAGCACTTCCTTCGAAATCTGAAATAATGTCTGAAATTGACTTAATAGATTTATCTATTTCACTTTTTTCTAACTCAAAATCTAAGGTTTCAACTATAAGATTTGGTATTTGACTTTTCTTTGATTCTTTTTCTTTATGAAGTAAAGTAGTTAACATTTTTCTTTTATCAGCTACATTTCGTTGTGTGACAACTAATCTAATTTTAAGTTCATAATCTAATTCAAAATCTAGAAGATGATTAGGTTTATATGATTCTTCCATGGCTAAATAGGTTATAAGAAACTTAAATGGAACTTAAAAAGATATTTGAAAGGTTTGACTGATAATACAAGAAAGTTTATGTTATTAAACAAAGCCAAAAGTGTGCTCAAAATTCAAAATATAAGACCTCTTCACTATCCTGTATGTGTTAACTGATACTTAAATTATTCTATCCTGACAAATATTCAAAAAAATGAAACCAGTAGTTTATTGTCTCCAATAGATAATTTAAATGTTGTCAACAATAAGATATCCAAAGTATATCCAACCAATATAAGAAATCTCATTGACAATATAATAAAAATATTTGCCCTTACACTTTAATAAAAATAATTTTCCAAAACAAAGTCAGATATCAAAATAAGTGCCAAATTTTGTCAGAGATTAATTCTAATTATGCAAGCTATAGCATAAAACAAATATCACTATCTGACCAAAGGCTATACTGTATTAACCGTAATCTGAATCTGTCCCTTTAAAAATTCAAGATAATTTAGATCAAAACCACACTTAAATATAGTTCGGGTAAATATTTTTAGAGTCAAAAACCAGTTTAAATGAACACGAAATAATAAACAAAATATCTGTAAGTAATTCAGAAGATTGATATGGTAATAACAAAAATTTATTGAGCCACCACTCCAATTTTAATGAAAAGAGAAATGTGTACTCGAGCCTTACACGTTGGGCGCAACTTTTGTATGGTGTAAAATCCCTATGAACTTACCAATACATGCGAACGGCAGCCAGTCAACTTTTCGGAGAGCTGTAGGTTGCAGGTTCTCGGATACACCTTTCGAAATTAAAATGGGCGCCACCTAATTGACTTTGACTCAATTAGGAAGAAATCTATATTGATATTTAAATGCAGACAAAATAAAGATGTGGAGGGCTTTTCAATATAACACTATATAAAGTGCAGACTGTCAAATTTTAATGATCACCTTGATCTTTTGTTTTTTTTTTTAAAAAGTTGTTTTATAAAATAATTTTTGACATGTGAAATTTAGCTTACATTCAAAAATTCAATTAACATGAAGATATAAAAAAATAAATCAAGAAAATGTAAAATATATAAAATACCTATATCAAATATATGAAATGTGATAGAACGTTATTACCATTATATCATCAACCTATGAACATCTGGCGAAATGTCATGTCGCAAATATGTAAATATGAAAATTAAATTAAACAGCCCACAGGGAATCAAAAATTCATGAATTTTCTCTTACCAAACCAAAAAGTTATAAAAATATAAACTGTTTCGCCAAGGCTGTTTTACAAAAAATAGGTTACTTAGTTCCTTTCTGCTACCTTATATAAAATTTATAAATATAAAAATTAAGAATTAATTCCTTGTACTCTTACAGGAAGGAACTCCAAAACCATTGTAGAACTCTTGGTTTATGTACCCCAAAAATTACACCATAAACTTGTAACTATATCCCAAAACCATATCTTGAATTCTTAACCTGAAACCCTACAAACAATTGTTTGTCTTAAAATAAAATCGACATGGAATGTGCAAAAACAAGTTATTTTCAACACAACTATTCAAAGACATTGCCTTACTGTTACTATAAACTAAATAATTATACATAAATTTGAAAATGTTATAACACGTCTTTACTACGCCCTGTATAACCGGCTAAACCAATACTACCGTTTCATTCGGTAATATCAGCTGTAGGTAATTACAGAGTGCATGTTCAACATATCCTAAATTTAAATCAAATTACAAGAAAATAGGAAAAGTAGTTGTTTGAAAATTGAGAAAAAAATAGTCGTTCCACTTAGAAGTGTGAGTGAACACTGTATAATTATAAAAAGTCTATACAGCACTCGTGGAGCCTTATTTTTTCTTTAATCAAATGTATTGTTCAGATAGATATCCCAACTTGATCTAATGTTTTATTTTCTTATTTTTTACACATCTAAGAGCATCAAATTGGACAAAAATTTAGTTTATATGAAGTTTAGAACAAAAAATATTTTTATTTCTATTTAATACGTCTCTCCGCACTATAACAATTTGAAATAGCATTTAACATATCTTCGTTTCCTCTGTAAAAGCACCTTTTTCTCTGTTTTAAACAAGGGACTAGAGATTATAGGCGCCCAGGATTTTAAAAAAAGTTTTTTTTTTACTAAGTATCAACACATATAAGTGAGTGGTTACATATATTTAAGAAATAAATTTTATTTTTAACCGAAATTCGTTTCAACCCGGTATTAAAAAAACGATCGTCCCATTCATTAGGGATTCATGTTGCTTTTCTGTTACTAGATGTCTTCTAGTATTTTGCTCAGTAAATTTATTTGCAGATGGAAAGCCCCGGAGAAAAAGAAGTAAACGTTATACGACTACCTGGAATAACGGAGCAGGATGTTTCAAGTATATCGCCCGACGTCGATTTGAGAAATAGACATCACCCAGGCGTGAGCTTGGTAGGATCTACGTTGCGGAATTCCTATTCGTCATCTCCCAACTCTTTAACGCACTCTCCACTTCCGAATAAAATAAAGCTAGTGAATACTCCAAGAATAGATATTTCCAGGGCAAGCAGTTCTTCTCATCATGACAGTCGCGACAGTACCCCTGAACGCGAAATTTTTGAAAATGCTGATGCCAATACGTAAGTAAGATGTCTTTATACCATGATAACGAATAAGATGATAAATTCTTAGATAAGTACAAAAACTTAAATGTATAGGCTTGATTCATTTAAGGAAAAACAAAACTCTTAAAGGATCTAATTTGTCTGTTTCATGAAAAGGCGCCGAAAAGTATTCAAAAAGTGCCTTTCAAATAAGTATAAAATAAAGGCTGTTATAGCAAATTTCACGAAAAATGGTTCTAACTCAATAACTGCAATAAAACTACCTGGGTCGTCCCTATTGGAGCTTCGCAATAAATAAACATAAATAGTTGAGAGGGCCGGATTGTAATAATTTCTAGGCATAAAAAATAAAATTTCTTCTGTTGAAGATTCAAAAAGATAATATGAAATGTTTTCAATGTTTACCTATAGCAGGTATTTTAAATACATTTTAAAAAAATTGAATGTCTTTATTACTCAAGAGAAATGTTGGGTTCAATTGCGATTAGTGATGCGGTGAGACGAGACTAAGAGTTCATCTCGTCTCGCCTTTTACTAATCTCGTCTAGTCTCGAAATTTTGGTTGAGACGAGATAAGATCAAGGCCTTGTCTCATATCGTCTCGACTTTAAGCATTTTAATTTATCCGGTTAAAAGTTAAATAAATAAATATGTTCAATGAAGATGAATTAATTAAAAAAATACTAATTTGCAAAATATCAGCTTTGATTAAATAATATTTAGGCATTTATTTTTGTTACAAGTCTGAAGACAACCTGTTCTAATAGTGTGGTGTTTGCTATACCAAGAACTGTATTTTTGTGCTAAATAATAAATACTTCAATATTTAAAAAAATGACATTTTTATAAAGTGGCCCCATTTTTTTTCTCGGGGTATACGTAGCCTTGGCCAAAATAGGCTGATACCGAAGAGTTGAGTATGGACTGATACCACAAAAATAATTTATTTCTTTTTCTTCTACCTTCAATTGCGTGACAAATGCAATAAAGCAATAAATGGCCCTTTTGTAGCGAAGACCATAAACGATTATTAGTTGGTTTTTCTTACATTTTTTAGGTTTTTATATGCATTAGAAAGGCGTAAAAAGAATCCATCGTCATTTGAATTGCCCCCTTGTTTGAAAAATAAAGCAAAAATTATAATTTATTTTTCCTACAACCATTATATAAAGTATACAAGATTTCATTCATTTCCATGCATAAAATACATTTTACACATAAATAAAAAGTGTGAGAAAACTAAAATCATTAAATAAAATATTATAAGCGGGTCACAATGAACTAAAAATGCTATTTAGTTCATTGGCGTGTCATTATTTCACGGTTTGAAGCTTTTAAAAGGTAGGCTTTGGATTTGTAGCTGGAGGTTTTTGCGTTTTATTTCAGCAAGTTAACATAGTTTATATGAGAGTTTATTAAAATTATTAGCAAAATGATATAAATTTAAAAACCAATATCCACTAGATTGTATCGTGTAAATATTATGTAAATTATCTGGGCATGTATAATTAGATTGTGTTAAATTATTATTATACTAAATAATAAACTTTAACATTTAAAATATTAATGATAGGTTTTGCGGAAATGTTTTAAATGAAATATACACTTAAAATATGAATTTCAAAAATGTATGGAAAATTTTGCTCATATTGCGAACTCGTTACAAGAAAAATGCTTTCGTGGACAACAGTATTGAAAAACTAAGAAGTATCTGGCTTATTTTTGAGGTTTTTGACATATTTCCATGTTTCCGTAAAAAATTAAGGTATTTTTTCACTCCTGTGATTGCGGTTTAAAATTTCCAACTTTGCTACATTAATTACTATTATCGGGATAGTTATAGTTATATATATATATATATATATATATATATATATATATATATATATATATATATATATATATATATATATATATATATATATATATATATATATATATATATACGACAAGGACTTGATAAGGCGAAAAGTCTACACAATCCACGAAGAGCAACGTACACCTACATTATAAACTCTGAAGCAACAACTAACGAGGAAACCCAAATAAGCTCTAGCATCATTAGACTTTGGGAGAGTTTCGTCTAATTTAGCTTCAGATGTCGTATAATTGACAAAAAACGATTACTTATGGAATGCCAGTGATTACAAAAATGGCGTCTCGAGTACACAACATCGACAGTCATTAGTTCAGAACCATTAATGTGAAATTTACTATACGATAATACAATAAGTGCACCTGCCATCGAAGGACAGAAGTGAGGACCTTTTTTAATGACCAGATTTTTCCCTTGGTAGTGTGTACAGGCGCATGTTAATATTTGTATGACGGCGATATATTGGCTTGGAGCGGGCGCGGCCCTGGAACAAAATTATCGTTCTCTTTATTCACAAAGCAACTTAACCCAAAAATACTCCGAGTTAACTAACTACATATGATTTTGAATAAACATTTTTCAAAATCCTTACATGGCTAATACAATATTAATCAAGAAATATCAGACTGAAAATATTTTTATAATATTTAATTATTATTATAGTAAACTGACATGTTACAGTGTATTTAATGTTTCAAATATTCTTGAACGAGCTGTCTTGTTTTGTCTTCAAGATTATGATGGCCACATGCTTTATGCAATTTTATTTTTCGGCACTCATTTTTATTTTGTTTTCTTGCAAACGTTTCGGCAATGCCTTCATCAGTGCTATTTGACTGAAACTAAAGGAACAGTACTATTTCGCAGGTTGTTAATATAGTAAAATGGTTTTATTTAGAAACTTATCCTTATATATACACACACACTTAGTACGAAATACAAATAAAAATTGGTTGCTTACAGTAACATTATACTTTAACAAACATTTCTTTTAATATTTTATATTTCTAAACTCACCCAGGTAGATAACTTCCTGTGTTCTTTTAAAAAACAAAACTTTTGGCACCTCACATTTGTTAAAACATATATTCGACGAGACAAACATTTGATTTTTAATATTGAAATCACCGTTGCATACTTGCGGTACGGAGTATTTAGACTGGAATTACACCTCGTTTTGTCGCAGTTGCTTGTATTATTGATAGTTTTTATTGGAATAAAAAAAAGAAAACATTTTATGTTAGGTGTATGGAATGAGGCCTTTAATAATATTTTATTATTCATTATTATAAATAGTACATCTATAGGGTGTTACTTTATTATTATTTTTTTATGTTTTTTAATTTAATTTTAACTATGACAAATATTTCGGAACATGATTATTTTATTACGTTGTAATATATTTGGTTTGAGTTTTTTATTTCAGTTCTATCATTTACTGAATTTTTATATTGCTTAATATAGAGCATTTCTAAGAATTCCCTTTTTTTGGTTGGTTTCCGTTTTTAATATTTTTGTGTCTTCATAACTAAACTTACGTGATGTTTCAATTTCATGTTTGGTTAATGAAGTTTTATTTTTTTTATCATATTTATGCCCATTTAAGAGGATTTTAAGATATTGAGTAGTTCGCCCGATGTATATTCCTGGGCAATCTTTACAAGTTATTTAGTATATAGTATGTGTTTTTTGATTGGTTGGGGTAGGTGTTTTAAGAGAACTAAAAAAACTTTTTTGAAGAGTGTTGTAACTTTTGTGGCATACGGTTATGTTTTGTTCTTTGAAAATAATTTGGATATTTTCTGAAAGACCCTGTATGTAGGGAATTGAGAGGAATTTTTATTTTTATTTCTATCTCTAGTTTTTTCGGTTGGTAACTTTTAATTGGATTGGTTTGATGTCATCTAGAGTTAAATATTGAATTTATTAGTTTTTTTGGGTAACTATTCTGAATTAAAATATTTTTTGCCTTTTTTATTGCTTGTGGTTGATAAGTTATATAACTTAATTTTATTTTATCTATCAGCTAGGCTGGTTCATTGGATGTTGAGAGAAGTAATTTATGTATCTGCCTGACCATGTTTTTTTTGTGTACCATTCTGTTTCGATAATATTGTTTATATTATATGTATAATGTCATATCTAGAAAGTTTATTTTGGAGTTGTTTTCAGTTTAGATTACAGGCATTTAGGGTATAGTTAAATTTATCTTTTGGAATTAAGGTTATGCAATCATCGACGTACCTATAGAAAAATGGGAGAGGGAGTCTAATTGTTCGATTACATTACTTTCTAGTTCTTCCATTACTAATTGTGCAACAACACTTGATATTGGGGAGCCCATTGCGCAACTTTCTACTTTTCTGTAAAAATTATTTTTGTATAAAATGTGAATTTTAATGTTAGTTCAACGACCATTAGAAATTTATCCGTAGGTAAATCCGTGATTTTTTTATTTCGTTCCATTTTTTTGATAAGTAGGAGAACCAGGTCTATTGGCATATTCGTTTACAGAGAGATGAGATCCAGTGATGGGGTATGGTTTTGTGGTATTTGAAAATTGTTTATTTTTTCTTTGAAATCCCATGAGTCTTTAATACAACTTCGGCTTTTGTTTATTATGTTTTCGAGAATTTGTTTTAGAAATGTAGAGAGGTTATTTTTGGTGATTGTATACAGGAAGTAATTGCTCGCATTGGAATTCCATCTTTATGTAATTTTGGCAAGCCGTATATTTTTGGTTTTGGGCAATATACATTTTTAATTCTTTTGCGCAATTAGGTGATATATAGTTTTTCTTTTCTCAGCATGTAACAAGTTCGTTGTATGTTTTTTAAAAAATATTTGTTGGATCTGTGTTTATATTTTTGTATGTATCCGTGTCATTCAAAAGCAATTCCATTTTATTATCGTATTGTTTTGTATCCATAATAACCGTTCTATTTGATTTATCTGAACGCCCAATTTTTAGATTAGGATGATTTTAATATTATGTTTTGTATTGTTTAGATTTTAGTTTGTTTTGAGAGTGTTACAACAATTTGCCCTAATTTTTTCTTTTTCATCACTAATAAGATTCTTAATTCATGATTGATGGATTTGTAATTGGAAACGCAAAATTTAATCTAAGACTTAGTATTCGAACTGCATATTCCGGAATTTCTGTCTCAGTCAAATCTTCGAGCCACTCTTTTTGTATATTATTTTTTTTTGAATTAGTTTTATTTTTTTTCGCCTTTAACAAGTTAATTTTATTTATGTTTCTTACTTTTTTTTTTTTTCGAATAAAGCTTCATATTTTTTATTTTCGTTATTTAAGAGATTATTATCATATCTTATCTTATCTATATATATACATATATATATATATATATATATATATATATATATATACTTTTTTATTGCTACGGCCTATAGGGAAACGGAAGGGAACGTGGAAAAACTGACCAAAATCACCCTTCAGATGGGCTAATAATACAAATCTTGGCTACACCTCCACCAGTGGCCGCTATTCAGGTGAAGTAGGTGAAGTGCTACTTCACCAGGAAAAATAAACAAGCAAACATCTAACTATATTTATTATATATCTCTTAAAATTTAAATATATTTTGGGCTCAAATTTTAGGTAGTTTGGATTGTTTTTTTGGTTAAAAGTGCCCTTGTACACGAAGAAAACCGGGCGGAGTCAATCGGTTTAGGAAGGTCGGCCAAGAAATCTCTTTAAACCAGGGGTGTCTCGTCGTTCTTTAAATAATATGGCACTCCTTTTTGACTACACACTTCAGATAATTAAAAATGTAACTATGCTTAATGAACCTTTATCTATATTTGTCTGTTTTCTTTCGTGTACCGCACTTCTATATCTTTTTTGTGTTGCAAAAACGGAGAGCTTTCGAATTTTAAAATGATTTAATTTTGATTTTTCTTGATCGATTTACCTATAAATATATTTTTTTTTGAGTTCTGTCATTAACGGTTCCCGGGCTACTGCCTACGTCCACTATTATTGGACCACCCAGTATAGTGATACACGATTTACAAGTCTAGATTTTACAAGGGCAGCCAGCATCAGATCCAGTGAACGAGATTTATCAAAATTTTTATTTATGCAGTTCGACTTTGGGCTACTGGGGTATGCCAAAAGTGGCCGTCTGTCTCCGTTTGTCATATTACTTTATACAGGGGCCGTCATTGTGAAGTACTATACAAGGCGTTTCCTAATTGCGTGCTGATGTTAAAGGGGGTGTTTTTATGTCCTAAAAGTCTTAACTTTTGAGATACAGGATGGTAAAGTTTAAAAAGAAAACTTTTTTTTTCATCTTAATTCTGATGCTATTGTCGATAACTGCATGAAATTTGATACACGTCTTCTATGCATTAAAGAGCATACGGATTTACCCAAGTTAATTACATATGCACGCCACTGGTAGAAATTTCAAAAATTGATTGTTAATAAAAATGCCCTTTTATGCATAAAAGACGTGTATCGAATTTCACACAGTTATTTATCTATAATAGCATCAGAATTAGGATTAAAAAAATGGTTTTTTAAAACCCTGTATCTCCAAAAGTTAAGTTTTAGGTTCATATTAAACTTCTTTCTTAAAAAGGTCCAAGAATCACCCCCCTTTAACATTAGCACGCAATTAGGAAACGCCCTGTATAGTACTTCACAATGACGCCCCCTGTACAAAATATTTGGTCTCTCAATGAGCAATTTTCGTTTATTTTGGCACTTGCGCCAACCAAAACCATTTGATCGTAAAAACCGATTTAAGGTTTTCTACCGGTACGGAAAGTCTATTTTGTTCTTTACAGCACAAAGTAGGGGTTTGCAGGTCGGAACCTTCTTCAAGTTTATATAAAAATCCTCTATTGTTCGTCGAATTACTTGAAAATCACCATCGTCAATTTTATCTTTGTGTGATAATCGGGGTCTTTTTTTACCGGGAGATTTTAAAGGTGAAGTAGAACATAAGCGATCATTATGTTATTTTGAATTGGAATAGTCAAACTATTATTTTCAGCTTCTCTAATATAGGCCTCTATAACGTTCGCAATAACTTCACGTGCACCGCTTCGAATTGTTTTTCCTCTTTTGCTCGCCATCGTTACTTCGAAATAATAATACAAATTCAACGCAACGTATTTATATAGAAATGAAAACAAATGCTCGAAATGTATAAGCGCCACTGGAAATAGCTAAAACCTTCTAGCGGCAAGTGCATGGAGACTCTAGGTACATCCAAATTACAAGTGGACCAGTGCGAAATTTTCTAAATCCTCGATTAATTTTCCGGACCGCTTAGCTGGCGCACTTTATAGGTGAAGCGGCAAACTATTACAACAAACAAAATAACATAACATTTATTTGCGTACACAAATTTTACATTTCCGCTTGCTTAAGACTATGAACCTTTGTTTTAAGGACTGCCCGGTTTTCTTTCGTGTCCAGCACTTTACCTATAGATGTGTTACACACTTTTTATTGATTTTTTCTATAATTTTGTACATTTTTTATTATAATTTTCAGTTGTTATTTTAAAATGGTTTTTACCTTTAATTTTGAGTGAATGTGAATTTCACAGTTACTTTTTTCTTTTTAATAATATTATTTAGATTTTTTTAATAGTTTATAAAACAATATCAGATATGTCTCATTGAAATAATAAGTTAAAATTTATATATCTAATTTTATTTAATATATTTTTAATATGTGTAAAAGGTTTTCAGAAAATGGTTTGTTTTGTTTTGGGATAGTTTATCAGGTCGTAATAAAGTTTTCATCAAAATATAACGCATTGAAAATCCTTGTACTTCAGACTTTTTTGAACATTTTAAATTCACTTTATCTACTTTATAATTTATTCTTTTATTCTCATACATATAACCCATACGTTTGGTTAGTGGAGTAGAATTTAACTTACACTAAAAGAGTTAATTGAGAACACCTATTTATAACTGGTATTGCCATAGGTTGCTGATTCTGTAAAGTAAGTTTATCAATATGTGAATTTCTAGAATTTTTTTACTATCAGTGACACTCAGCTTTTCCAAAAACAAAGACAAAATATATATTGCATCAGTTAGGTAAATTAAAATGTGATACATGGGAAAGCAAATGAAATTCTTAATCTAATACTTTCACTCATGCATTCACACAACTAACTCTACTTTGCATTACTTTAACTAATAGATTTTATAAATAATCAATAAAGAAGTATTTCATGTTCACTCAATGTCACACAAAAGAACATCAGAAAGGTCTTACTTTCTCTCTGTTGCAGGATAAATGTCCTTTTTTAGCCCTGGAAATCACTAATGCACTTTGAATTTAAGCTTTACTGCATAATTAACAATATAAATACAACATAAATACAACATAAATAAACTAGTTAAATACACCTATTACTGGCTCATAAAATACTAATAAGTTACTTTGGTGCAACCTTGGTCCAATAACAAAAGAAGCCTGTATGCCTTTAATTAAATTTTTCTCTCCCTTCAAATCACCTAATAAGTATATTCTATATTTTTTTTGTGTTAATATATTTGTTGTATTCCTATTAACTGTTCATCTGCCATATTTTTAGCAAAAAATAAACGGAAACATCTGTTGCAAGAATAATCTATACACACGCGAAGTACGAAAAACTGTGCCTCAACTACAGCGGTACGCACTGATCAAGTCACGCGGATCGCGGCGCGCTTTTCTTCGTTGCCAATTTGTGGCTGTTCTATTGTCAGATCACCTCACACGCGATATACGCGACTTAATTTGCGCCTTGCCTTAGCCTGTCACTTGGAGGTCTGCGGTTCGTAGATCGTCTTTTTAATCAAAAGTTCTGATATATATATATATATATGTGATCGCGTTTTCATTATCGGACTGCGGTTTTGGTTAGACAGGGTTAGATTTAACTGGTTTTGATGTAAAAAGTGTATCAAACTCGCACACTCTTATTTCCCAGCATCCGCGACGCATCTGCACATACGCGGACATTTTTAAATGTGTTCAGATTATTTGTTGCGTTTAGATTGACAAACAAACATTTTTCGCAACTGAATAAAAATATTTAACTTTAAATTGATTGAAGCAAATATTTAATAAAATTACATATCTCAACATGTAGACCAGTCTCTCTACGGAATGTTTCGATACATAATATAAACAATATTATTTACGCAAGCATAAGAAATTATGACATTTACCTCAAGTTTTTATTATTAAATTTCATAATATACTATTAGGTTCATAACACTTTTTCTTTCTATTGTGTAACAACTTTAAGAACTCATCTTGTTATTTGTATAAACTTTATTTTGGTAACTAGTTGGGGCAAATCCACTTGAAATAAATATGTATATATTTTTCATGGATGTAACTGATAACTGACAAGAGGACAAATGAACCAAATAACCAATTTTTTGATTCATTGGTCCTCTTGTCCAAAAATTGCATTCTCGTTGAGAAACTTCCAACTTCCTGTACAGGACACTAAAAAAACCGAAAATATCAAAATCAATTAAAATTAAACTTACCTTACATGTCATTTCAGAAGAACATGTTACAAAGAAAAGTTGTTTTGTTTAAAAAAATGTTAATGCGAAAAAGGAAAAGTTGTTGTATATATTCTTATGTAATCTGGGACTTGATCTTTTTATTATGTTATAAAAATATTATATTTGTTTCAGTGTAAAACTGGGTTTGGGATTTAGAGAAGATGACGCCTTAGACTTAAGACTGTCAACTGAAGAGTTAGACTTTCAAGATACCGCTGAAACAAAAACGCATAAATATAAACATCGTTCTGCGTCTCCAGATTTCGATGAACTATACACTAATAATAACAGAAAAGATTCTCAATGTTCCGATATTATTTTACTTTCGATATCTGGTAGAACTTCTCGTCTTTCTAGCATAGGGAGTCAGGGTTCAGCGCAAAGTCGCCTGTCAAATGCGAGTCACATTTCGATCACGTCGGGACAATCAGCATACTCACAGTGTTCATCTCCTCATAAAACGCTTTTAGAAACTTCTTTTTGTGGCTATAAAGGTTCGCAATCAAATATCGATGCCGATCACACAGAAACAAAAGACGACTTTGAAAAAATATTGTTGTCGAGAAAATCTAATCCGGCGGAAGTGGTTTTGGTCGAAGGTTTAAGTCAGTATAAAACAAAAGTAAAACATTTTGAAGTACCGACTATCGTAAAACATAAAGTTAGTAATACTGTAGTGAAGCAAGAAAACAAAGAAGTAGAAGAGAGACCGAAATTACCAAGAAAGATCATTTCAAAGAGTGGCGTTGAATACATTTATATACCGCTAAAAGGTCCATTACCGGCTGACGATTCAGATGATAAACATCGCATAAAAGAAGATACGCGGTCAGAACGCAATAGTTCCAAAGCAAGTAAGCATAAAAGAACTGTTGAGAAGTCTAGTCAAAGAGAAATTGGACAGAAATCACAACGTCCACCAACTAGGAATTTAGACAAATTAACTACACACAATCAAGAACCTAAATACATTAGAATAAAATTAAAACCAGACCATTGTTATGATGATGATGGAGGTTCGTCCATCACTGCTGCCAAACCTGTAAGTTTAAGTCTACCTTTGCAAAAAGAGAACGGAGCCTTAACAAAGGTTATTTCCGATAACAATTTTACTAACATACAAAAGCATGCTAGGAGCCTAACCAATAGTCCGAAATTATTGAGAAAAGAAATGGGTGGTTCAAGTCCATCTCCATCAGTACCAAGGAGAAATTCATTTGCTACACTTTTTAGGACAGATTCCGATTCACCTGGTGCATCAAAACAAAAGCGAAAAAATACGTTAATAGGTTGTATGAATTATTCTAGTTCCCGTGCCAAAAGTGTATCAAAAGGTTCTGACACAAAAAGTATCTCAACATGTGTTTCATCTACTGAAAGTGTAGACAGCAAGGGTAAACATAAATCTGTTCTTTCGTTGTTCAAATTCCCAAAAGATAAATCTAAAACCGTCGACCCTTTCCAAGAAAAAACAAATAAAAGTAGGACACATGATGTAAAACCTAAACGTTATAAGGAGGATAAAAAAGAATTACCCCTTAATAGTGAAAGTATCAGAATACCTCTTCATTCTCCAACCTACTATGAAAATAAATCAATACTGCAGGAACTTCAAACGTCAAGCCAGGACTCTCAGGTGACAGTTGTTGAAGTAGTGCCCCAAAAGTCAAACACGATAGTTGCGTCAATTTCCGAAGAGAGCAAATCTAAATTAGATATAACTCAATATGAAATGAAAACTACTTCAAATGGTTTTATCGAGAAATCAGAAGTTTTAGATACGAGTTTACAGGTTGAATATGAAATCGAACACGAAAAAAATAAAATGCCTGAAGACTTAGTTGAAGTACCTATTTCCTTGGAAAGCAATAGAACAATAATCACCACAGCCGAAATAGAGCGAACCAGGATTCCAGAAGATCTATCTTGTCATAGTTTAAAAGAAACTAAGATAAAAACTTTATCGACTACAGAAAGTTTATGTGAAAGCTCCAGAACACTGGAGAGTCAATCTAATTGTGGGTCACATGCTAATGATGAGCACAATTCGTCTGAATCTGAACGTGACGTAGAGTTAGAATATCGAAAATGTGATAAGCCTCTTCTTTCGAGCGCAGACAGCTCAGAAATTGAACGAAAAGCCATAGTCCTTCAACAAGATTCTTTTGAAGACGAATTACCTTATGTGCCTACTACACTTCCTCAAGAAAGATCTGCCGCAGTACCTATATTGCCGATTAAGCAAAGGTGCGTATTAGATATGAAAACTTTCCCTATAGAGCGCCCTCGTTCAACCACTCCAATTCATTCTAGCGGACTGGAAAACTATTTTGATGGATTTGCCGTAAAATCCGAAACAGTTTGTTCAGAAAAACTCAAAATTTCATTACCTCGAGGTGATGTTTCTACCAAACCAAAAAGTCAAGCAGAAATGGTTGTTAGTAGTTCAGTTGACAATACAAAGTCTAAAGAAGAAGTACCACCTCCTCTGCCTCCAAAGGGGATTCAGAAGAGTTGGATTAATTTTGAGGAAGTGCCCGAGCGGAGAAAACCTCCAAAACGTATTCAAACTATTCCTTCACGGGGACAAATTGATATATCCGGATTAGTAAAAGAGAATGTTATATATACGTATGTGAATCCAGATGAGTGTAAATGCGAGTGCCACGAACACAAAGAGCCTGAAAATAAAACTATGACTACACAAATTCAGGAAGATCAAGTTCCACTACTTAATCAAGACGAAAAAGGGGTGCAATTGGATAGATAGAATTAGTAAGATGATTTGCGTATTAGTTTATAATAGCTCATATTCTTTTAAGTATGTTTCATTAATCGCGAGTTTACATTGTAACGATGCAGTACTTGAAAAATATATGACCAGAGTTTCGTGGGAATAGAATGCGATGAATATTTTTTTATTAACCAAGTGCTGGATTATTAAAAAACAGAGTAAATGATACCGAAGAGCAAAGATAATCTAGATAAGACTGTCGAGTGTAACAAGAAAGAGGGTATTAATGCTAACTACATCTTCAAAAACATCCCTGTTTTTTCCTGGATAAAAATGTGATGAATATAGTTTGTAATTTAAAGTTTTAAGTCACAGGGACCAGTGAACATATTAGAAATGCGGTCCTATTTTAAGCAAAAACAATAAAAAATTAAAATGAAATCTTAACTGATAGACATATAGAATGTCAAACCTGAAGAAGGAAATCTCTTTTGTGTCAGCGCATATCAGTTTCCTATAGAAATCTTGATCAACTTCATCTGGAATATTTATTAACACTTTCATAAAAGCTTCAGTCCCTAAAATTTTCGATATTCTATATCCTTAAAAATACAGAAAAAGACTAATAATATATATGTATATATAGGGTATAGGTATTTTCCATTATATAAAAAAAACAACGTATGAATTAAAAAAAAAGAATTCTCCTTATTTGGCAATATATTTTGATCCAGGCTTATTAGCTATAATACGTTTTTAGGATATATTTTATCCTATATTTGCTTTTTTACTTTGCTTTGCTTATTTGCTATGTCAGATTGCCACCGTGATAAACAGGGCAAATATGCAAAGAAAAATTTCTGCGGATATGAAAAGTAGGGAAGAGCTAGGTTTATATCTTTCAAATGATATTGGTTACTATTCCTTTCTTATATAAATTTGAATTAAAATTTTTACATTTAAAATGCTGTATTTATGTTCAACACAACTCCATAGTTTAATCAGTCTAGCCAAAATAGTCTAGAGCGTCCTATACAGTTGATTTTTTTTACTACTCACCAATATTCTGTAATAATAACTGGGTGACTGGTTTGAATGACATATCTAGGCTGTCCTGGGTTCCTTGTATATCTTCTGTTGAAACTTGGCTTATCGCTTACTCTGTTTCCACTAATCATATATTTCAAAATGATGTTTAAATCACATTTCTCTTAAACTAGCATTTCTGGGACATCCTTCTTGCAAAATGAGTTCCTAGAATGATACATAAAAGCAGTCGCAATATCTAAATTTATATTTTAAAGGCATTTGCTTAATTTAGAGATTTTCTTTGCACCTTCAAATAAGTTTCGTATCTATATAGGTATAACAAATAATAAATAGAAAAGTTTCTTTAAATTGTTTTTGTTTTGTAATTTGCAGATATACATGGTGTTTTATTTTTCTGAATACATCAAATTTGTTTTTTTAAATATAAAACCCTGTATATTATGGGTAGAACACATTATTTTTTGATTCCGATTCCAAAGATATAGCGTTTGTTGTATTTGTTGCTTGGCACTGGCGATATTATTATAAATATTAAATATTAAATTAGGGTAATTAAAATCTAAATATCTTAAAAACTATCGAAGCATAAGAACTATTTCGATTATAATTACCAATATTTAATTCAAGCATTGTTCATAATAATGTCAAGCGTCAAACCAAATTATTGAAATTTTAAAACCATTGTATCGTTGGAATGGGGATTTAAAAATATTTATCTATTATCTATATTATTCTAACGGACAATATACAGAGTGTCACACAACAGTTTTGTTGAAACAAAAGTTGAGGTTGATTCCAGAAAACCACACATTCTGTATATCTAATCTACAAACTACCCTAAATAATTTGTTCAAATTAAAGACTTTTTGTATTTAACTTTTCTTATACCTTACAAAAATATGAAACTGAATGAAAGGGCGTTAACACATTAGCAACCAATATCCCTGTACAATATGTCTTTAAAATCTTTCTAACAAATTGGCAGCTACAAGTTTCATTCTAGAATTTCCTAAATTGTTTTGTGTTTTTTATATATAGTGTATCATTAATTCGCCAGTCAGTTCAGTTCGCCAGTCCGACAATTCCACAAAAAAAATGTGTGCTTCCACAGCTATATTATTTTTATCAACGGTGCTAATTCTCTTCTTTTCATATAGCATCTTTTCAAGTCCGACGTTTGGACGGTGGCAGCATAATACGTCTCCATGGTTGTTTAGTTGTTGTAGAACGCATTGTGCCAGATATCTTTAGGCTAGCCGCGCCCTTGCGATTTTCTTAGAAGCAATTTCAAAATAGCGATCGCAAGAAAATCGGGGGCTCTTGCGAATATTGTGAATTTCAAATCGTTGCTACAGAAATCGCATCTGAAATTTTAAGAAACAAATTTAAGGTGAATCTTCGTTTTTATTTGCCCAAGGATTTCTCAATTTGTCTCGGGCATAGATGAAAAGTATACTTCCTACTTTTACAAAAACAAAAGTAAAATGTTAATTAGGGATCGAAATAAAAACGAGGAAATTTACAATCAAAGAAAGTTATAATTTTATAAAATCCTTGACTTCGAAAATTTTTGTTTCTATTAATTCTTGTTTGAAGTATAAGTGGAACGAAATCATGTACAGAAAATGTTCACTGGTTCCCAAAATAGTCAAAGGAGTTTGTTTCGAGTTATATCATGATCGTTCTGAAAAGTTGGAAAAAAAAATACTACTGATCTTCTTCAAAAAGATCATACTTTTTTGAATACGCATATATATATATATATATATATATATATATATATATATATGTATATATATAAATATATAATTGTAATAACATATTTTATGTATTACTTGACAACTGGATACATGTTTAAAGATTTTTTTAATCAGTTTTTATCCCGGTTCAGACCTTTAAAGGTACTTTTTCAGATCTATTACTACTTTAGCGTTTTAAATCATTTCCAGAAGGTGTTATATCTATGTTTAGTGTACAATATTACTATTCTTCCCATTTTGCTTTTACATTGCTTCGTTGTCTAATACTCTTGCACTATTCTTTTCACATTTACCATATTCTCTTTTAACTTAAACTTAAATTCCATTGGTTCCTATGATAATTATTAATTGCTTTGTTTCCAAAGCATACAAAAAACTACATTTTAAAAATAGCTTTTAAATTTAACATATATAGCGGAATTTCCTCGTTTCCGTATTACGATGGTTCAGAATGCATTGCAATCATTTATAGAAAGAAACTGAACAACTATTTTACTTTCCATACTCATTTTATGTTTGTAATTAGGGATACTGCTTTATTAAAACCACATGACTTAAACCTCATTGACTTCTTTGTAACAGTATACTTTTTCCAAACATATGTTGTTTAAATTAAGTAGAAAGTCCTCGCCTACAGGCGATATAAAATGCCTCCTTAATACCTGGATCATGTGTTTTTATTACTATCTGGCTGTAGTATAACACGTATGTCCGCAGCATGATGTTATATGTCATATAGAGACCCGAGCTTCCCCGTTCATATAGAAAAAGATTGTCGATATTTAATAAATAATTTTTTTATTTATATTCCTAGCTTAAAATCACTTACACATTGTGTCTTACATAAATAAATGTGCCAGAAGAGAATTCATAAAAAATCTAAACAAACATTTCAAAGTGGGAACTAATGACAATAAGATGAGTTGAAATTGATACCTAAGAATATTTTTTCTTTAAAAATAATTTTGGATGTTTCTTGGAATGCTCTTTGTTTTAATTTATTTTGTATCTTGTAACCCTTCTGTTCTTATGCGGTTGGTATCAGGTTGAAAATCAATAATTATTTATTTTATTCAAGTTGTTATTTAATTTGGATAGGTATTGACGCAAATTGCTTTTGCACGCAATACCATAGTTTGCTATCATTTTTGCGAAATGCAATATAAACAATAAATTCCTTCTTTAGAAAGTAAGTAAATCGAATGTCCGCTGGAATTGTGTTATAAAAGCAAAAAAGGAATTGTGAATAAATTTAAGAAAACCACTATTTTATCAAGATTTACATTTTAACTTTGATTCTGTAAAAGCAGACCTTCGGCAGGTGGATGGAGGATTCAGAAGAAAACCACAAAAGGGCTCGTATTATATGGGCCAATGAATTTTGAGAGATTTTTATTAATGATATACGTAAAAGCATGGATATACAAAAGAAAAAAGTATAAATACTTATGAAGAAAATTATGCCACCCATCCTACACTGGAAAAAATCTAAAAAATCACTTGACCTACCTAAAGTAATAATTTCTGCTATTTCTTTTAATTCGACCGCTTTATGTAACAAATAATTTTACTTCAGTACCAAATGTCCTATATTCTTACAAATCATGAATTATTTTTAATATCATTGTTGATTTAGGGCAAATGCAATTAAATGCCCATTTAATTTAATCTTTATTATGCCACAAAATTTAAGTCTAGTCTAGTCTCTATGTAAGTAAAAGACTTTGTTATAACTTATCCATATGCTCATTTCTTAGTTTTCTCTTCTCTTCCACCCAGTTATTGGCATAAGATAATTTTGCCCTGTGTAATACAGTAATATATTTTTTTCTTTGTATGTGAAACTCCTGAATTTTCGATTTTTTTTAATAGAAGTTGTTACAATCTGGCGCCAAACTGAACTTAATAATTTTATACATGGAAATGTTTGTGTACGCATAAAATCTAGAAGTAACTATAACCTTAGCTAATAAGCAACCATTATGGCTACAGGCAAATATACCTAAACCCCAAGACTCCCTACAGATCATAATTGTGATAACATTTATTTGAGTTTCCTAATGTAAAAAACCCAAGGTCAATGGCTAGGAGAACACGTACATACCTGAATATAGAACAAAGTCACACATTCTATATATATATATATATATATATATATATATATATATATATATATATATATATATATATATATATATATATATATATATATATATATATATATATATATATATATATATATATATATATATATATATATATATATATATATATATATATATATATATATATATATATATATATATATATATATATATATATATATATATATATATATATATATATATATATATATATATATATATATTGTATATGCATATATATATATATATATATTTATAATATATATATTGTATATAGATATATATATATATATATATAATTATATAATTGTAATAACATATTTTATGTATTACTTGACAACTGAATTAATAATTTTATACATAGAAATGTTTGTGTACGCATAAAATCTAGAAGTAACTATAACTTTAGCTAATAAGCAACCATTATGGCTACAGGCAAATATACCTAAACCCCAAGACTCCCTACAGATCATAATTGTGATAACATTTATTTGAGTTTCCTAATGTAAAAAACCCAAGGTCAATGGCTAGGAGAACACGTACATACCTGAATATAGAACAAAGTCACACATTCTATATATATATATATATATATATATATATATATATATATATATATATATATATATATATATATATATATATATATATATATATATATTGTATATAGATATATATATATATATATATATATATATAATATATATATATATATATATATATATATATATATATATATATATATATATATATATATATATATATATATATATATATATATATATATATATATATATATATATATATATATATATATATATATATATATATATATATATATATATATATATATATATATATATATATATATATATATATATATATATATATATATATATATATATATATATATATATATATATATATATATATATATTGTATATAGATATATATATATATATATATATATATATATATATATATATATATATATATATATATGTTTGTTTATAGAAATTGTTACAGAAAAGCACAGATGCATACTGAATTCTTTCTGCCAGGAGTATAAAATACAAAGGTATTCAAAACAAAGCTTACAATATGCCCTATACGAAACGGTATTACTTTCGTTAAAAAACAAACATGATGGAAGTAACATTTAAAATTTAATTTGAAAATTAATTAATTTTTGCTTCTGGGCTGCAAATATTTATTCTTATATTGTTGAATTATTTCGAACTCCCAAAAAGATCTGTCAAAGAATAGAATCGAATAATAGATCTATTGTTTTATTAAAACTTTGTCACTACCACAATATAAACTAGAGTTGTTAAGAAATACTCGTCACAGGTACGAGCTAGGAACAGCTTGTCACACAGGTATTGGATTTCAAATATATCTGTTACCGTTCTTACACCTAGTATTTTTACCAGCTTGGTGCAGATATTTAGGTACGCAACAACACATAAAAGCTCTTCGGGCTTCGGCTTTTCTCGGCGGGCCGTCGGGCGGCAGCGTGGAAAAGGCCCCTCCCATAATGTTTTATTTACAGTTGAATCGATCGGCTTCTGTGTGTCTTTCTTTAATACACTCATTTTTTAAACAACGAAATAAATTAAACTGAATTATAACAACCGCATTACTACTGTAGTACATTATCAAGTAGTGATGGGAACTATCGAATGAAATAGACTATCGAATAATTACTAAATGAATGATTTCAACTATCGAATATTTTTATTCGAATAAAATCATTCATTCATTTACATGGCAACCTCGCCGTGCAGCTAAGCGGCTATCGATGCATTCGTGCCGCGTTAATTCGTAATATTGCGATTTGCAATTTTGCAAGACGTTCGACTAAATACCTGATTTAGTAGTGGTAGAGAATGTAAAGTAGAGCTTTAATACTTTTTTATTTTGATGTGTCGGGAATTGTATATCGCTGCGTTGGTGTTGTTATTGTTTTTGTTATTGTGTAGGTGTTAAAAAATAATAGTTGATTATTGATTATTGTGTGGTGTGCAGGTAAACAAAGTTTTTCCGAGTTTGTGTGACTTTGATTTTCGCTAGCCCGCTTCTTGTTTTTTAAATAGTAACTGACAATAAAAAAAGACTTTAGTAGACTGTTAAAATGAAGCGAAGTGGTAAACGTTCCATAATATGGGAATATTGTACAAAAAAAACTGAAAATAATGTAGTTTGTGATATATGCAAAAAAGATTTTAAATATTCTGGCAATACTTCAAATTTACGAGACCATTTACGCCGAAAACATCCTGGTTATTTGGAATCGACATCAGAACAATCAGAAGAACACAATAATGATTTGGAGAAACAAAAAGATGTAGATGCTTCTAAAAGCGCCGCTACTAACTCGAATGTCGCCGATACAGTAGAAAGTGTAGAAACACCAACAAAAACGATCTCAAACGAACCGACTCCCTCTACGTCTTCGTCTGATACTTTACCTAATCAAAATAATTCAGGGAATAGAAATATAATACAAAAAGACAGACAATCAGCACACTTCAAGAAACCTCGACAGACAAAACTTTTTCTAACTGAGAAAAAGTCTAGTTTAAGTGACTCAGAAATACAGGCAATGGATAGAGCTTTAATAAAAATGATAGCATTAGATTTTCAACCTGTATCAATTGTCGAAAATACTGGATTCATCAATTATTCTAAGCTTCTGCAACCCCTTTATAAGCTACCAAACAGAAAGACTTTATCAACTAAAATGATACCTAATGCTTACAATAAGATTCGTACTCAGCTGATAGACATTTTGACACAAGTAAAACATATGTCAATTACAACAGATATCTGGACTTCAGATTCTAACAGAGCCTATATATCTGTTACAAGCCATTTTATGTTTAATAATAAACTCATGAATTCTGTTTTAAGTATAAGGGAAATTCCAGTAGCACATACCGGTGAAAATATAGCTTCATTTCTATTAGATTGTTTTAACGAGTGGGTGATTAATTAAAAAATTACTACTATAGTAAGTGATAATGGAGCAAATATTAAAAATGCCATAGTCATACATTTACAGAAAAGGCATCACCCATGCGTAGCGCATACGTTAAACTTATGCGTAACAGATGCTCTTAATAATAAAACAATGGAAATTGTAAAACCTCTTCTTTCAAAATGTAGGGCTATTGTTGGCCATTTTAAGCACAGTGTAACTGCGTGCGAGAAATTAAAATCAATGCAACTACAAATGTCACTACCCGAATTAAAAGTTGTACAAGATGTTTCCACGAGATGGAATTCAACCTTACACATGATCGAAAGGCTTGTACTGATCAAAGAGCCTTTATCTGCCGTTGTAAGTTCTTTAACAACAGGCCCTACATTTATATCTGCCAGTGAATGGGAGATGTTAAGCTATTGGGTTCCGATCTTAAAACCTATTGAAAAATGACAATTGAAATGTCTGGAGAACAATACCCTACAATGTCCATGATTATTCCACTTGTGCGAGGTTTACAGCATGCAATTAAAAACATACCAGCCAAAACACCGAGTGGAATGTCACTGAAAACAATTTTGATAGAAAATATCAGCAAAAGACTGGCTATTTTAGAAAGTAATTCAATATGTGGGAAGGCAACATTTTTGGATCCACGGTTCAAAAAAGCCGGATTTGGATTAGCGACGAATTCTGATTTAATTCAAGAAACAATTGAAAAAGAAATTGCTTGTTTAATGTCAAACACTCAAGTTATTGAAAAAGTTATTGAAAAACCGACTATGGAAACAGAAGTAGTACCAAATTCAGCAGAAGGAACGACAACAAAAGAATTCGATATTTGGTCACATTTTGATGAGAAAGTCTCAAAAATTAAAACAATCACTACCCCAGCTACAACAGCTAAACTAGCTATAAGGCAGTATTTGGAACTGCCGCTTATTGGACGTTTTCAAAAAGCGGCGAAATAACGAATGACCGTAGAAGCCGAACATCCCCAAAGATTTTGGAGGCTATCTTATTTTTAAATAGTAATATACTTAATTTTGATTTTTAGTTTGTTCTCTCTATTATCGATATTTGCTTTAATTATACTAAAATATTTTTACAGGACTTAATGTTTATGTTTCAATATCCTAAATGTTGTTATTATTAATCACTTTATATTATATTATATCATATTATTATTTATTTATTTTTAAAAAAGTCACAAAACTAGATTTTTTCTATTATTTATTAAAAATTGAAATCACTTTTACTTTTAATATTAATAAAATGCACACAATCTGGCAACAGCTCCCTCGTAGACTCCACCGAAAAATAAAATAATAAAGCAAAAAGCAAGCCACGTCGGCTTTCCTCAAATCCGGGCGGCGGCTTCTTTAATAAAAAATATAAATTCTTTCTAGCCCTAGCTATGTATTTCACTTATTTCATTCAGTCTTTTAAGAACGCCGACCAGTGTTACGCCGCGCCGCTCCGCTGCCGGCCGTCGGCGAGAGAACAGATAATATTTATTTACAAATAGAATTACAATTGAAAGCATACCCCTCACGAATAAATAAATGTACCGAATTTACGAAATGAATAGTTTTCGCTGTCGAATAACTAACAGACTAATACTAACATTTTAAAGCAAGCATCGGTTTTTAATTTTTTATTCGATAGTTTTTAACGAATGATTTTAGTATAACCATCGAATTATTCGAATGAATTGCAACTATCGAATGTATCGATAGTTTTTATTCGATAGTTCCCATCACTGTTATCAAGTATATTCGCTGTGACTGAAACGCTTGTCAAAGGTATCTTATTGTATTCTACTCCTGCTCCGCTAAAGTAGTATTTCTATATGACTAGTATTTTTCCTACAAAAGGAACGACATCGTAATTAGAAATAAGAAATCTACGAATTAGATTATTCGCAAATCAGGCGAAAATATTAACATATTTTACAAAGCCAGTTTTTATGACAAAAATACCAAGGTCGTTTTCAATATAAAGAAATTTATAAATAATTTATAAGCTTTTTGCTTCAGACCATTTTTGTCTATTTTCAAAAATAAAGTTGTGGGGGAAAGTCAAACATTTTTCATTCAAATGTAGATATCTGTTTGTGATTTTTTTTCTCTACTCGTGGAGCCACAAACTGTACCATAATAACTTTGTTAGTGGTCACTAGATGGCGTTGTTTCGGCATTCTCCAAATAATGCTGATTTTCTCAAATAAATCAAAGGGTACTCTATGACTTTTGTATCACAATTTATGTTGTAGTTATGAAAGGCATTGAATAGTCAAATAAAATATCCGCGTCCGTATTTAAATTAAGAAAGTTAATGATGGTCTCTCGAATCCGAAACGTCGGAATGGAAGATTAACCTTGTCTTTTTGTTGAGGAGAAAAAGTGACAACAACAAAATGGAAATTATTTTTATCTCTCATCTCAGCTAATCCTAAAATTTTAGGAAAACCAAAAAACTGGAGAAAACAAGCCTTCAATAGAAAGTTTAGTAATCTTGCATAACTGTGAAGAACAAAATTTAACCAAGGAACAAAACAAAAAAAAACTAACTACAAGAAACGATATGGTGGACCGTATTAGGAATGCCATTTGAAATATCTCTCCAGTAGAAGTGGAGACAGCAGCCCAATCGACACAGGAAAGATTGCAACTTTGTATTGACAATGACCGCCGGCATTTTGCGAAAGTGGTTTTCAATCATTTTAAATGTTTTTTTTTGTTAGTTGTTAGTTCATTTCGCTGTCTTCCATTTATTGTTTCACTGAAGCAAGGTAGAACTCGGTTTAATCTTTTTCCCCAAACCGAATCCTGCCCTGCCTCGCCCTAGCTTTATTTGCGAAGCTTATGCGATTATAAGATAGTATTTCTTGTTTTGTTCCTTTGTTAAGTTTTGTTTCTATTGGATCCTGATTTTTTTTTTCAGTTTTTTGGTTTTCCTATAATTTTAGGATTAATTGAAATGAGAGATGAAAGTAATTTCCACTTTTTCATTGTCACTTTTTCTCCTCAACAAAAAGGCAAGGTTAAATTTCCAATCCGACGTTTCGGATTGGAGAGACCATCGTCAACTTTCTTAATTTAAATGCGGACTCAGATTCTTTATTTGACTATTCAATGCCCTTCATAACTATCAAATAACTTGTGATACAAAAGTCATAGAATACCATTTGATTATTTTGAGAAAATCAGCATTATTTGGAGAATTCCGAAACAACGTCATCTAGTGACCACTAACAAAGTCATTACGGTACAGTTTATAGCTCCATGAGTAGAGAAAAAAGAGCACTTTTTTTAGACACCAAGTTGAATAAAATCGGTTAACTCAGAACAGAGATATCTACATTTGAAAGTAACCTTCCACTACCACTTTATTTTTAAAAATAGACAAAAATGCTCATAAGCAAAAAAATGCGTAATTTGGTTGAAGAATACAATGCTTAGATTTCATTTCAACATACATCAATTACGGAAATTTAAGAAAAAATTGGCATTTACACTTTTGTGTTGCTGTTACGCCCTCTAGCGGCTAACTTTCGAATTTGAAAATAATTTAAAGCAATTTCCCTTGACCGATTGACCTATAAATATTTTTTTTCTTAAGTTCTGCCATTAACGGTTCCCGAGCTACAGCCGAGCGACGTTCTCTTTTATTGAACCACCCTGTACAATGCAATTTTCACCGAAGTGTAGAGAATTTTGCACAATATCTGGAAATATTTGCTTAATAATTACCAAAAACTTTGAAAAATAGGGCGTTGCTTGAAAACTGTATAAGTTGTTTTAGTTATTTCGCAACCAAAATATTTATTTTATGCATTTATTATTTAACGTTCATTTTATGTTATCAATCCATCTCTATGTTTACTTTTTTATTTATTATGATTGTAAATTGCGCATTTATTATAATTAATTTATTATAATGATTTTGTTGTTGCCATGCGACCAAAATTTAAATTTTTCTGTGACTGACTATGATATTTAAGTAATTAAATTTCAATCGACAGTGACAAGCTAGTGTCAAAATATATCTTTAGGTGTTAAAAATAATATTATACCTTCGTCGCATTAGTTATGTATGTCATAAGGATCGAAATAACGATCATTATGAGACTAGCCGTGAAATATCACACGAGGCGTTAGCCCAGGCTGATACCACGGTCTCATAATGACTGTTTTCAGTGTTTTCGGTCCGAATAATATACAAAACTTGTGCAAATTTTGTTAAAATAATATTCCCGAAAGGCAGTTGTTTTCTCGTTGCTTAGCAGTTTAAGGACTATAATAAATTTATTAGGGTGCTAGGACTATAAGGAATCAATTATAGTACTTTCAGGACTATACATGATATATATGAATGACATTAAAAAATGACGATCAAAATGATGTCATTACGACACGCCAAAAGATAAATGAAATTATAACGTCATCGCAGGCCAATTTTAGTACCGGCGAATTTTCAGTTAGATATTTCACCAACTGGGGTGCTTCGACCTATTAATGCTGAAAATACCACACACCTTATGGATATTCTTATTTACGAGGTGAATTCTCTTTAGAACTGCAAAATGCGAAAATTTCGAATCTACATTTTTAACCCATCGGAAGCTTTATTTTGGCATGGTAATAAAAAAAATTCTGGAAACATTCGCCCATCAGAACTTCCTTACACCGAAAATTTCCATGACCTGTCATTTTAGATGTCAAAATATGATATAAGCACAGATATAAGGTTATTATTAATATTGTTCTTCGCATGAAAATATATTGTTGACAAATTTTATTTAACGTTTAAAAACAGAATTAGGAACATTTTCATTCATATGTTTTTCAAATTCGAACAAAAATTCTACTCGCTTTAAGGAAGAATAAACATGATTATAAAAGCGATTTTCTAAATATCCGTCTTTAACAAAATGAATAAAATATTTAAAGACAATTTTGTTTAATTTTAATTTAGATATTCTCTCAAATTTACTTCAATATTTTAGTACATGTTCTTATAAGGAATATCTTAACGGGTAATTGTGGCAAATAACCAAGTAAGTGACGGTATTTTCCAATGTCTAAATATTCTTTACACAATCCGTATATTTTTAAGCCTAGAATCCTTATTTGTGGTGTGCAATTTCTGATCTCTAGCTGGCAGACGAATTTTTAAAACAAATTAATGTTGTATAAACAGCTGTTATTTTTTATTATACTGGGTGACGAAGTTGGAATTTTGTATTTTCCATATTTTACGCAAAATTTTTATTTTACTTTTATTTTAAATACATAATATGTACTCAAATAGGTCATACTTAATTAAACGCTAATGTATGTAAAAGTAAAAATAATCTTATACAGGGTTAAGCTGTATTCCAGAATCCAATCATTTTTTATATTCGACTGCACCGAAAATACTAAAAAAAATCCAATTTTTACTAAAATCTTTATTACACTACATCAAACATTCAAGTTTTGCTGAGTTTTTAGTATGTTTATTAAAATTAAATGCAAATTAAAGAATTGTATCGGATATTTTTGTAAATAGATGACATTACATTGGCCATGAATTTTAATACACAAGTTGTTTGATAATATTTCCCTTTTCTTCATCTAATAATTTCAATAATATCGATTATATAATACATTTATTACGTCATTAATAATAAAGAAAAACTGTAAAATAAGTATGGATTGTAACGCAAAACTTAAAAGTTAGATGCCTACGTCTGTAACCTATTGTTAATATGCTTATATTTGGTTAATACATATGCAGTGCGTCTCTTGAATAAGTCTCCTTTTATTATTTGAACTAGTCAAGATAAAAAATTAAAATTTGCAAGCTTTAATACCAAGCTCCTTTGTGATGCATGTGTGTTTCGTAATTAAACATTTTAAGATGGAGGCTGGCCGCCATCTTAAAAAAAATTAATGGAAAAACGGACTAGCAGTAGTAGCACATCGTTTTAAAGTCCTTTGCAATTCTAATTTATCCTCAGATTATGGAGACATCAACATTGCACAATTTAAAAAGACGGCCATTCGTAAATATTTCAAAACCTAAAAAATATGAAGAATAAAAATTCTTAAAAAGTTGAGGTGTTTTATTCCTCACATGATTCTTAATTAATATTTTCCTATAAGCATGGTTGTATTTTTTATTTATAGGGTATTTTTTATCTTTATAAAACACCCCGTAAATATACATTTATACATTTTTACGTTCCCTCACATTAATGAATTACCGCCCTTTCGAACTGTAATTATAATGGCCGCATATTTGGAGATGAATTATTGTTAACAAGACTTTTTAAAAGATGTTCTATCCAACCGCCTTTTCTATTAGGTGTTTCTTTTATTAACACAGGAATTATTATGAAAAATTAGGAGAATCTGACGTAACAGTAACAGCATAATTTGGCTAGAATTTTATGAAACCTCCTGTATTATTTTATTTTTAATTACATTATTAGAACTGCATTTAATGATGATATTCGTTCGATACCTAAATTGTGTTAATTTTATTGACAATTTAAATATTCCAACTATAAAGTGATGATCCTGATTTTCAGATAATATAATACGTTACGAAACTTATGTATTAAAATTCATGGCCAGTCTAATGTCAGCCATATACAAAAATGTTGATTCCAATTATTTAATTTTCGTTTAATTTTGATAAACATCAACAACAAAAATTCACCAAAATCTGACTGTTTGTTTGAGTATAACGGAGCTTTTAATAAAATTTGGGATTTTAGTGTTACAGGTGCAGCCGAATATGAAACAAAAATTTCCGAATTCTTAAATACAGCTACACCTTGTATAAGTTTATTATTACCAATAGATACCTTAGCTTCTAGTAAACATATTATAAGCGATTATCATATTTAAATGCGTATTAATTAATTAAAATCAAAAAAGTAAAAATTTTCATAAAATATGGAAAATGCAAAATTCCATCTTTGACTTCGACTTCCTATTATGAAAAACTAGAGGCAGGATTAATTTGCAGCCATGAGAGCTTTTGATCAGAAGGTCGAGAACTATAACATATTAATGTTTCACAGAAACTGACTAAAAGGCATTCTCCATAAGAAATGAGCGGGCTCCTTTAACATATAATGGGAATACAAGATATATTTTTAAAGCTTTATGTAACAAAGGCTGCAAATATGACTTGATTCGTAATCTTAATAAGTTGTTGTTTAGCCACTCCCTTCTTGCCTAAATTTGAAATCGCAGTTGATCTTCCTGAATGGTTTGTAATTTTTTTCTTTTACTACTATACCAATTTTTTGTACTCCAAATTTAGATCACGTTGCAATAGTCTTGTTTCCAAACTCGGCAATTTGTATACCAACATTTGTACTGATGAAAATGTTCATTAGCCTCTCCGCGCTAAATTGTGTGATGCAACGAAAAAAAATCTACGTTGAAGACCATCAGAAGTGTCACCATCACTTCAATAATTTTTTCATATTCTTGATTACTCAATGTCGCCGAACTTAATTTTCTCTTTAAGGGGTTCCATTGAACTCGCCGTCTTTTGGTATCTCGTGTTGCCTTAGCTGCTACAAACTCAGCATCACAAAACGGATCACATTTTCGAATACATTTCTGAAAAAAAAATTGTAGTTGTTTCGCTTATCTGGGATCAGATAGTAGAGATAGTATAACAAATATGTTTCGAGCATTCAAAATGCTCTGAAAAGTTTGCTTTTAAAACTTGCACTGTGTTGCCCTTGAGAAACAACATTCGTTCATTTTCATTGTTTTAGGACTAAAAATCAAACAATAAAGTATCTATATATTTAAAACACTAAGCAAGCTCGTGAGAGAGTTGTATTGCGTCTGGTTACAGAGACCTTCCAACACTATTTTTTTTGTATTGTTTTATTGCGTATTTTTTCTATAAAACCAATATGTATTGCTTCAATAACATTTCTGGATGGTGAATGCGCCACATACTCTTATAATTATACTGGAAACTCATCGCACCATCTAACAGAAAAAGCAGAAGAAGTTCTGCCGGGCCAGCTAATAATAATCAAGTCTTTTAAAACGCGCTGTGTATCTCGACATTCCCTACGAGAAACTCTATAGTTGTCTGGGTGTTTAATATATTTGAGCTGTCAGTTACTATAATTTAGGAGAAAGCTACCTGCCTACGTAATGACGGACCCGTTGTACAAAGATTATAAAAAAATACCAAAAAATATGTACAATTCGTATTGGCTGTTGTTAATAACCTGATCCTATTAACAACGGATCCGTGATTATGTATACGTAGGTTTATCTAATCACGCAAACTAGATTTACATTGTATGTATTATGAAACGACCTATTGTTTACCTAGACCCTAGATCGGATGACGTAAAAAAATCCTACTAAGTTAAGACAACCATCTACATTGACGGCTAATAGAGCTGCTCGTGCCTCTGTGATAATACTTTATTGAGCATTTTTATTGTCAATGAATTTAAAATTTGTATAATTTAAAGGCTAAAATATTGTTGTACATTTTGTTATTACCATAAGTGAGCATGATTTAAATGTTACCTATTACCAAAAACCGATTATACTTGGAATGGAAAGTCCATCAAGCTTGTTTATAACTTCGCCACACTAATTGCTCGTGTTAAAGTTTAATTGGAATATTAGCACGCACCCGACAATATTTAACGCTAAGTTGCCAGTTTGTGATTTTTACCTGTTTAGAAATACAATACATACAATACAATACTTACACAAATACATATATACATATATATTATATATATTATACTACAATACAATACTACAAACAAATACAATACTTTAAAAAGACAAATAGGATTGTCGGGTAATAAAGAAAAACTGATCTGAAAAGAATTGAACTAGTAGGCTACGCGGAAATCTCTTGATACAATATAAAGTTGAGATCCATTTAGGGGATTTTTATTTTCCATTTGTTGGATCGTATCTATTCGGAGTATAATCGAACTTTGCTATTATCTTCGTATCATCTCATTGTAATTAAGTAGATTGTAGTATAGTAGACACATACGCATACCTACAGTGTGCTTTTTAAGTAAGTGTGTAGAAATCGTGACGTACATCGTCAATCTTACAGTTTAATAACGGGATCTCTACGGATGGAGGTTTGTCATCATATTGAAATATTTCCTTAAATTTTATATACTTACTTAAAAAACAAAGAATATATATAATTCGAAATCATTTAAGGTTAAATTAAAACATATTGAAAAAAAATAAAATTATATCAGTTGCGGACTATAAAGTAAATAAAAGACAATAAAATTAATTAAAAAAAAACTTTAGTAATTGTTGTTGGTGTTGTAATTAATTTTTGTTGCTAATCGACTATTGCACTACATTTACACATCAAGTTTGTTACTTATGCCAAGCAGTTGCATGATATTAGTACATATAAATCTATAAGAAATGTCACTAAAATAATCATTATATTTTTGTTGCCAATAAAAAGTTGCAGAGTAAAAATTTAAATCAACAGGAGTTAAATGCGGATAAACTCTTTATATTGTGTCAACAAACTTTAAAGAATAAAAGAAATACTTGTAATATTGTTGCTAAATTCACTTGCACAAAAAATGTAAATTCCCATCCTGGCAAACAATTTCCATTTAAACAGATGCGGTTTTAAAACATCCTTACCTGACAAAACGACTCTTGAACGAATTGTCTTGCATGCATTTAAGAATCGACTTCTTCAAAACTGACCAAACAGAAAACACGTTATGTTTCACATTGCGAATGGTTGGTGAAAAAGATAAGATATACTCTACAATGTTATGAAGATACTGCAAAAGACAGAGAGCAAAGGGCAGAAATATGCAGGTTACTATGAAACTCCTATCCCGTCTTCCAATTAATGGTGCACGCATACCAGCTTTCCTTAGTGTCTCACATTAAGAATTGGTTTTTTGTACAAATATTAGGTAGAGGGGTTAATAATTTATAAATGAAGGGACGCAGTCAAGCAAGAGAAGGAACATTGCCCGCCTTGATCCAATAGACGCTACGCCACTGTTTGGTAGGCTTCCAAGCTAAAAAAATATCCTTCCTATATCTTACAGACTGGTCAATAACTTTCCATCTTTTAACCCACTTTACTTAATAGATAAATTATTGCAATCTTGATGAGAGTTAGACCAGGCACATTTAAGATGCCAAAGAAGTGCATTTTTGTTAAAATCTGTCACTATTCAATGTCAATGTCAAAACGAGTCAATTTTTGGAAATTGATAAGGAGGACCTTTTATCTTTAAAAAGGTCTGAGCGACAAAAAAAGGAGTTTGTAGTGAAATATCTTTACCCAGATAAAAAATTGTGTAGTAAAGAAATTCAAAACAGTAGTAGGTCCTTCTCGAAACCCCCCCCCCCGTTCTGCTACCATTGACTCTTAACCAGATTCTGTTTGATTCTTGCTTTTGTTCTATGTTGAAATCATACTTTTCGCTGCATCAACCTTACGTCATTATCAATGACATCTACACACATGCAACATAATAAACGTTATAGCTAAGTTTCAGTACAATATTGATTAATTCATTTTTGATCAATTTTTTTTTCATATCGATATCTGAATGTTTACGTTTTTTTATAAGGTATTCAATAATTTTTGGCTATATTCTATGCATGCCATTCGGGTAGCGTTTATCGAAGGACTATTTAAACTTATCTGTGTACTCATGTCCAGAACTTCGGAACCATGCAGCGGCTCTGCAGAGGTTCTCCTACGGTGTTGGCTTCATAGATCATGTTGTAAACCTGTTAACCCCATTGAGACATTTCGACCTTTTTAGAATGAACCGACCTGGACCATACGGAGCTTGCATATTCGCCGATTAAGAAACACAATGCCTAAGCCGTGGCTCTGAAGACGGTTGGCCTGGCTTACCATTTGTTGGTGCTGATTCTACTACTCTAAGAATAAAAAAGGCACCTGTTGCTAATTGAAATGCATAATGAATACTACTTCCTTTGTCTACTTTACTCTGGTGTTTTTGTACAAGGAATCCCGTGAGAGAACAATTTAATGGTTTGCGCTTCCCTTCTACGCAATTTTTATACATGTGACTTGACGAAACTATTACAGCACACTAGTTCGTCGCTGCTGAACCTATCATCCTATCCCAACGCCAGTAGTGCCTCTGAAATATCCGGGGGAGGATTGATTTAATATTAATTTAACTGACAGAAGAAAATTAATGGAATTGCAATATTTAGCTGTTCCATGTAGCTTTTTCCATTTTTAAAATGTAAAGTCGCCACTTACAATAGATATTAAAGAAAAATATTTGAAGCAACTTTTTAATGGATAGAAATAACGAACCCCTAATATAATTACAAAACTTTAGTAACTAATAAATAATATTTTAAAGAAATTATACTTTTTGGTCCGCTTGTCCTTTGTAAATTCAACTTAAGGATATATTATAAAATCTACTATATACGTTTTTATTCGAGTTGGTGTAATTCACTAAACTAAGTAATTCCTTAATAAATAGAAAATTACTTTCCTTAACATTTAAAATATATTTTCTCAATGCAATTAATAGTTTTGGCTTGTTTCTTAACTCAGAATTTACCACCTGAACCACTACATTGAAACCTGTAAGGTTTTCCAGTAACAGTAATATTAAAGTAAAATTTCAAGATCGAAATCATAACCTTCAGTTTAGATTGTCAAGTTTAAAGCATACGGAAATAATTTCTCATGGGAAGCAACTTTTTGGAGGACATTTTTATGCTTACGACATAATAAAACAAAATGGGGGTTTTAAAAATCGATTTACATAAATATTTATTGTAACGAATGATAACTTTCAATATCAGCTTTGTACTTTGAAGCAGAATTAAAATTATCTATCCGTTTTTACTTTTCTTTCCCTTTTCTTCTGTATGGATGTTGGTCCACATGCCTTTATTAATTGATATCCCAAATTATGGCGTAGATATAATTCCTCCCGTTTTCTAAGTTTGCGTGGGCAAGATATCCACAAAACCCTTTAATATCTGGCTGTCGGTAAAACGATAATTCTATGAGACGTCGATCCTCAAGAATGCTGCTGATTTAAACCACATTTGAAATAACAAAATACCTGCACGTGTTTAATTATAGCCAAAAGAATCTTGAATTGAACGTTAAAGTTTAATTTATAACGATTTCTATTTTTCTTTTGATATACTTTTTGTTGGTTAACGCTAATGCTCGACCACTCAAATCAGATGTTCAATTTAGATGCAGAACCTAATACCTGTATTGCCTTTTAACAACGTTTGTGTAATGTAATGAAAAGTGAATCACTACAGATTTTGCAAAAAATTAATGAAGATAAAATTAATCTGTCCAAGCCATTGCTATTGATCATTTCTTGGTAAAATTGCATTTTTATATTTATACAGGAGTTACTAGAAAAAAACCAGTAAATACAATCAAAATGTATTTACTGGTTTAAATATTAGTCAGTTTTTAGTTCATACTATCCACCGTTTAACTCTATACGGTATTTGTTTATTATATAATTTGTTTTAAGCTTAAGATGTTAATTGTAAAAAATCAGAAACGTATATTGAAAATTGTTATTGCTCGAGAGGATTTTTTTATATACTTGAAGCATTTAAATTCAAATCGGAAATTTAAAATATTTTTTGTTGATATGTTTTAGACTGTTAATTTTAATAAAATAATCTGAAGAAGATTAAAGTCCTTAATCGTGTCCCCGTATTATATATATCACCTGAATCATTTGAAATGTATGTCTAAACGCAAATAAGTACGAGAAAAACTACTTGTAAATAAATAAAACTGTAAAGATAATTAGCTCGTTTAAACTATAAATTTTAAAATAATTAGTCTACTTCAGATATTCTTGTTGTTAAAAAAATACTAAATAAAACCTGCTAAAAACAAAACTTGCTTTGTATCATTTTAAAACTACCATTTCCTAAATATATGCAAGATTTTGGCGAAATTATAAGAGAAAGAAAAAATCTTAGAGTATGAAATAAAGGTAGAAATCGTAAGTCATTCATAAATCACATTAGAGGTATGCAACAATATGGTTCCCATATTTTTCACATTGTATCGACCAATGTTTACAATAAACAAGAGGTGGGGATGGCACGTGGCCATTTGTTCACGACTACCAGTGGCGGCGTGAGTTTTTACATCCGGCCTAAGAAAATATCATTAATCGTGAAAAAATCACAGTTTAAGGTTTTTGCAGATCTTCACGTTTTAGAGTCTCTAAATACCGAAAAACATGTTTTTTTTTCCGTTTCTATCGGTCGATCAGTCTATTCCCTGTATAGCTAAAATATCAACTTACTTTAATTTTATTTCATTTTGCACAAATACGAAATCAAATTATTTCCCCAGATATCATCCGAAATTTGTTATGATTTGCATCATAACAGACCCAAGGTCAATTATTCGGACACAAGAGTTATAACAAATATATGGTGATAATTCGAAAAAGTAATATATTGTTAAAAAATTTATTAAAAAGAATATAAAACTCTATATTCCCAAAAAGTACAAATAAAAAAATATCACCCCACTGCTAAATCTTACAGAAAATATAATTTAAACTTTTCTCAGCGTTTTAAATGATTTGGTAGGTTTTGTTTCTTCAGTATTTCGAGCCTTACGCTTTTTAGACAATAATCCCTCTAATGTCCATGCTACTGCCGTTGCGTAAGTACAAATGTTAAGTATGTGAAGAGTTATTACATAATTGTTAACTGCATCTCGGATCCAACCTGAAAAAGAAAATACAAAATTATTCTTACAGTGGTTGAATTGCTTTGTCGGATATCAGGGTAATTCACTTTTTGAAAAATATGTATGCGACGAAGTAAAAAAACTGATAGTCCTGGAGCCCATGCCCGTCTGATAAACAGATACATGATTGATTGATAATGATATTGTGATACCGCTCCTAGATTTTTACCAGTCCAGTTAGTGCTATAGTATGTAGAAGAAGGAAGTTGCAAAGAAGGGTGTAGATGTGGACTTATTGCTGCGTATTTGATATCCTAGATTTAAGAAATATGAGTCACAATCCACCATCAGACGCGGAGTCTAGTTGCTGCCGCGCCAACCCAAATTGGCGCCCTCGTCAAAAGTTTAATTGAATTAAAAATAAATGCGTTTCTAAATAGAAATGCTAGAATGATTAACATATTTTTGTTATGTATAGGCGTACAGTGTGACGGTAAATTTAAAAATTGCTTCTGTCCAAGTCTTCCTCACGCTTTCTTTCGTTAAGCAAGGTTTTGATATCCAGAAAGTTTTTTTTTTGTTTTCTTGACTCACCTCCTCAATAGATAACAAAGAACCGCGACGCGACATGTCTAATACTCTGAGATTTTATATATCTAGACAAGAAAATAATTTGCCGGTCTTACACAAATAAGGTATCCATTGCGACGTTGTGATGGGCAGGAATGCCTACGGCCGGCGCTTGTAGCGGCAGTGCCGTAAACCTGGGGTAGACGGGCGCAACTCGCCACGGCTAAGGCACTAAAGTCTAGTTTATATTGGTCAAGTAGCCGGGACTAGTAACTGGGCCGAGTAGTTCTACCCTCTAGCGTTTACGCGGCTTTTAATTAAACCGACTATTTACATTGGTCCAGTTGGACATGCTTTTTATGACTTGTCTTTTCCTCTACCCTTTATTTGACTAACGATTACTATACTTTATGACACCCGACTTTCGATCGGAACGTAAACTCCGCTGCTACTTGAATAGTTGGTTGCGACGTCGCTGCAAACAAATTGTGGTAAAGTTATAATTTTCACCACATAACATTCTCTACTATTTTAATTTTATTTTATTGTGGGGTAGAAATATCTGGGTAACGTAAAAATAATCTTGTTTTTAGTATATGCACAAAGAAAAGTGATCACTGCGTGTCTGATAGGTATTTAAGGTATGTCAGATTGTAGGAATAAGTTTACAAAACACTCCATTTTCTACAACCTCTCCCCTCAATTATACGAGTAGACTCGGATCGTACAAATAGTATTACAGGGTTACAATTAACCATGTATCATGGTTCATCTGGCGCAACGATGAATACACATTTTGGTCGTGGGTTCCACACCTTGGCGGCGTTGCCCCAAGCCATCAATTTATACAATAACACCGCATTCACCGATACATAATAAAATAATTTAAAGGAGTCCGGGTCCACATAGTCTTTCAGCCTTAGCACTGCGTAATTGTATGATGGCAACTTATTGCACACTCGTTCAATATGAGTATTCCAAGAGAGATTTTGATCGACCAACACTCCCAAAAACTGAAGTTATTCGGTCTGAGTAAGATCTCGAATCAGTAGACTCTGTCACGAGGTATAGGTATATTATTTTCAGAGCAACAATCAGATATGCCGAGAACGTTGGTATTTATCTCAAACCAGATAAAAAATAGACGCTCCCACCCATTCATAAGTAACAAAATAAAACGAGAAAACAAGTCATATCTTCGCACCGACCTTCATTAATGAAATACAAAACGTTTAAAAGAGTTGGCGACCACGAGTTTTTGTTGACACACCGTAGTCCACAGACGGAGTATAGGAGGCTACAAGTCAGGAAAATTTGATTTAATGTGGAAAAATATAAAACCACTTATTTGTATGTTACATTACTAATTTTTTTAAGTTTCGAGAATTGTGTTAAGTAAAACATAAATTGACCGAGGCTGCCTTAGGAATGAAGAAATATTGCATTTCTTGCGTTACACTCTTCAGTTTTTTATTTAACTTTCGAAGGCACATTAACAAATCCTATAATAAATTTTCAATAAAAAATATTTAAACAATTACATATGAAAGTTATGTGTGGTTTAGTATTGTAATGGGATTAATTGTTAACTATAGATTAGTTATGGGAATTTAATTTAAATATACAAATTATCTATGCTATCTAAAGTAAACAAATTCTTTAAATTAGATATATACTCTTAATAACTATCCAGCATTCACGTTTACTATTTGCGTTATTAAATATGACATTTATATCAATATTTTCCTATTTTATAGCTATTACAAACTACCGCCAACCATGGCACCATACTTAGAGTACATATTATTGAGATACTATACTACATGATTTCGTAAGGGGGATGTATTCTATGGTAAAAAAATCACCCTTCGAGATTTTGGAGAATATTTGCGTGTTACGGTTCCTAGATCCCAAAAAACATTGCTCTTCCATTTCTGTCGGTCTGTCTACACGCGGCATAACATATCAGATTGACTTGGTATGCTAACATTTTGTTAAAAATTCAATATCGCAGCCTCACAAAATCTTAAGAGAATAATTATTAAGAAACTTATCGTTAGTACTTATCGAATGGATTTCAAATTTTGCGCAAAAATATGTAATAAATCATATAAAGAGACACTGGTAAAATTTTGTGATAAAGCCATTATGATGGAATGAAATGGCTGCCCAAAATGTTTAAAAATTCAGTATGTACCACATTAATCATTAAAACATAATGGCGGCTAAATAAAATGTTTAAGTATTCCGCAAACTCCATTTTTTTAGAATTACTTTTTATGGAGAAAAAAAGAAAAATAATTTTAAATAAGAATAATTTAAAACAAATCGATAAATTCGAATTTTCTCACAACTTCCCTCTTACAGAATTCCACTACACACAGCTAAACATTTTATGAGTCCATATTTGCTTGGTAATAACACTATATCTGTGAGTAGTGGAATTCAGCATAAGGAGAGTTATGGGTAAATCTTTTGTATTTTGTATATCATTATTTAGCACCCATTTTCTTCCATTAATTTCGAAACATGTCGACCGAAACCTTATTTTCGCTATACATAATCTTTTAATAGTTTCTAGCTAAAAATTAATTAAAGGTAGTCTGTTATAAAGTATAACTTTAATCAATACTTGAAACAGAGAATTTAATTTAAAAAGCTAAAATAAAGAAACTTACTATTAAAACTAAATTTTACGGGGCCTTTGTTTTTTCTGAAATATCTGATATTAAAACAAGATTTTATATTAATTTTAGATATCATTAACATCAAAATATAAATAAGTTAAGTTTGTTTGGGTATTTCTAATTACTAACTGAAAAATGTATATTTTTCTTTTTGTTAAAATTAAAAAAGTTCAAAGGTATTAACGTAAACTTTTATTTTTTTTTTGAGCGAACCATTGTTCCTTTGACAGACGGAAATTAAAGTGGTTTATGCTGTTGTCATGTGTGAAATGTCTAGTTGCTTTAAGCAAATGGGAGCCCTAGGTTCATTTATGGAGAAACGCAAGATTTGGGCTCTATGGTTAGAAAAGGTTATATTTAATGTTTTGATGTCTGTATATGAAGTAATTGTTTACGGTGCAAGGTGAACCTTGTGTCCTTGAAGTTTCATAAGATGGTATTAGGCCATACGAGCTGAAAAGTTTAAAATACATTCAATTTTGTTATTTTTACAATTAAAAAAGTTAAAATCGCCGCATAGAAATATAATTACCTTACGGTAACATAGAAGAATTAATAAAGTTTCAAGACGACTACAAAACACGGCATGATTACCATGGGATAAATTAATTTTATTTTTTTACAAATAGCTTTTGATGCGTCGATATATTTGGGACAAAATTAAAGAAAAGAGTCCCCACTTTCATATAGCGCTCAATTTTTGCTTGTAAATATGTAATCCGTTTATCCATAGTTGTCGATATTCTCGGCTACCAATTGATGTGCTCAATAATAATTTACTTTTCCTCATGCAAGACTTGTAGGGCCAGGCCTCCTTACATCGCCAGGGTCAATCTCCTTGTTTTCTTTTTTGATGGGTACATAGAAAAAAATCACTTTTCTTGATTCTACTAATGTATCCAAAACTCATTTCTAAAACATTGACCTAAAATATTATTTATATTGCTTTTCTTATTTTTTGCAAATATTTGAGTCCGTGTTTATCAGATTGGCTACCAGAATAGCCCGTAGTTTTATCTAAAAATTATGAACATAGTACCGCAAACATAAATCATATAATTATATAGTCCAGTAATTAGGGGGTAGGGTACGTGCAAATACTAAATTGCACTATTTTTTTGCAAAAGGTACCTCTTGAGGGTGAGAATGTGCACACGTAGACCGTCTGAATCACAAAAAAAATGGCCAACAAGAAAAAAAAAACCGGAATAGAACAAAACCTTTTTTTAGGTAATAATCTGCACTACATTTTTTTAATTGAATAAGTTTTCTCTATTTGCGATAATTTGGAAGATATTGGCTTTTTTTGGCCATTTTCTTTTTTTGAGCCGGACGTACTTCGTTTGAGCACTGTTAATAATATAAAAATACATATTCATAGTAATCTAGAATCTAGATCAGTAGCTCAGATCTGATTCGTTAGCAGCGTACCTGGCGGTATAGTAGCGAATCTGAAAGATAAGAGCATTTTCTTAAATCAAACTACAAATAATTTTCTTGAAATTACTTCTTTAATTAGCCAATAGATATTATTTTTTATTTAAAATACGTAGCAAATCTGATCAAGAGAAAATGTACGGACCTGTTTTTCTACTTGCAACCTTTTCTATTTCATGGAAGAGCGACTACTATGATTAAACCGATAAAAACTGGCTCCATCTAAAGGATAACACGACAATTATCGGCGGTAGCGAATCAAATTTTGTAAAAGGATATTTTTATTTTACATGGTTTTGGTAAGTGAATCTTAACGGTAAAATCCTTACTGAAGTTTGACATCTGGGCTGGTTACAGTAGCGAACATGATGTTCATGCTACTTTCAAGTACGAAAAAAATAGATACAGTTTTAATTGCTGTGCATTTCGAGCCTAATTGTAAAGGTATATGAGACCTATTCACCCTCTACGAAAAAAATATTACATTATTGGAGGGTTTTTGCAAGCAAATATGATTTTGCCTTGCCTGGATAATCGGCTGAGTTCAATGCGATAGAACAGATGGGAACAACTTCAGAGAAAGAAGAGAAGTCTCAATTTTCACAATCGAGAATAACTGCGGTATAAATAAAACACTTGGAGGCCGTATTACCAATAATACTATACTAAGATATATTGTGAGCACCAGCGTGCTGCTTAATGTTAAGAATTTTGTCTTTGATTTTGTTTCTGATATTAAATATGATTAGCAAATGTATGTACGGCACGAAATTCTATCTGTCATAGTTGCCCCTCAATTAAAATATTTTAATTTACACTAAAAACCTTATTACACTGAACTGAAACAGTATATGAAAGTAAATTATTGAAATAATATCATTGATTTTTATATTAGTAATGATAAAAATTGGTGGTTAGATACTTACCAACGACTGGTCCAAGAATAATAAAAAGTAACCCACTTGTTGCAAGTTGTAAGCCGGACGCCGCTGGTAATTTTTCCAAAGACACATACGAAGGTATAACAAGAGCAATAAAAATCGTTCGAAGTCCTTTTCCTGCCCCTATTATCATTGCTACTATCAGTCCCCATGTGTAAGTTTGTGTGTGAACTAAAACTGCATTAAGATCTTCGTCAAAAAACTAATATTAAACAATAACCGAAATACAAATAATTCATATACTAAAAACTATTATTGCTTATCGGGTCTCGGTTCAAGATAATATTGTGTTAATATTTATGAGCTGGAACATATACACAAAAGCATTAAGCAAATATTGTAAAAAATATTGAGTGACCAGGCATACTGCTAACCACTTTTAATATTTCTATTTTAAGTGAGGAAAAATGTCGTAAAAACGGGCATAAAGTAGTAACTAACATTGATATATATATATATATATATATATATATATATATATATATATATATATATATATATATATATATATATAAAGTATTGTATTTACAATTGTGTAAACGGAGGAACTTAAAAATTTAATAATGCCAAAAATAGCGCTACACGATAGTCTCCTGTATATGAATAAAACATCTGGATATTTAATTCTTTGCTCTTAATTTTCAAAGGAAATAACAGGAAAGATACATTTGGCTAGCGCAGTAAGACTACTGTGTTTGTTATTTAGGAATACAAAAGTTTAAAAAAAAATACATACAATAGTTATTTGATGTAAAGTTGATCTTTATTTTATATGGAATTCATGTTGCCTGAAGATTTTTCGTTTTCAGCTGAATGCCAATACGTTTAAGGAAAATCTCGTCTTATTTTATTTGAATCATACAGGAGGGCCTTTAACATGCTAAAGTGATACCTTTTAAATGTCAGTAAACTCGGAAACAAATGACTTATTTAATATTAGATAAAATAATATTTCAAATCCGTAGGGATTTCTTTTTGTTTTCCAAGAATAAAATACATATACAGGATGTCTTATTTAAAAATAGGAAAGTAACTGATAACTGGGTAAATCTGTGAATATTATGTAGTGAAGGAAGGTGGTTCATCAGGCTACAATATCTAGGCTCCACTGGATCCCTAGTACATTACCTATCACCTGGGTTTATCGGTTTATCCTCTGATCGATAAGACAACAGGACTCCTCTTAGTGGAGTCAATCTACCAGAAATTTTCGAGAAAAGGAAATGGCTCTTCCCTCTCAGGTTTTTTTGTTTAAATACGCTAGTGGCATCACAAAGAAAAGAAATCCTGAGTTTGACCATTGCACGACTACCGAAGGTCATATGTTTTTTGGCTTTTGCAGAGAAATGGTGTTATTGATAAAAAATACAGCGGCTTCTATTGGTCGGATTGGACTAAAAAAATGTCGTTTTCAAAATTCCAATGAAACTGAGCTAGTTTCAGTAGCTTATCTAATACATAACTTACAAAACATGATTTTAGATAAAATTTGAGAAGAAACTTCTAGTGGTCATTAAAAAGCATCCTAAATTTTAAGACATTCATATGTAGGCTTTTTATTCTTTTCAAAATGGCACTAAAAACACTTCATTAAATAACAAAAATCCATTAATTTTTTTAATTAAAACAACTACACTTCACACAAACTTTGATTTTTTTGTTTTAAATATTTAATTTTATGACTAAATGTAAAGAGATTATAATCAAAATGAAAACCAGATAATTAGGCAAAAGTCGTGCAACATACAATGAAAAACTCAAGATTCCCTTTCTCTTGTTTATACAAAAAAAACCCAGAGGGCAAAAGCAGTTCAATTTTCGGTAAATTGACTCCACTATACAATTAAACTTATTGACAACCTCGACAAAAAGAAGTGTGACTTAGTCTCATATAGTTTCCTTATCTGATAAAATCCAGTCAGAATTTCTTGTTACTAACCGCAGCTATTAACTGTGGCTGTTTTCTCTAATAATTCAAAAGATGGCGTCGATTGACATACAAGTGTTAACTTCTAAGCTAAATAGATTAAATAAAAACGAACTTATTGAAATAATAATTTGCCGTAAAGTGCCTGAGAGTGTTAGTAATAGCCCTTACTTGAAATATATAACATCAAAACAATGTGAACATTGTGGTGATAATAGTTTAAGCAGTGTTGGTCCCGCGAACTTGGATGACACGTTGAATGACACTGAGTGCCAAACATCTTCTTGCGTTCGTCGCAAAGCCCAACTTGAGAGCAAAGAATGTGAGTTTAATACCCTTAATAAATTAGTTAATCAAATGGAAGCAAGAATAAACGATTTAGAGGAAATAATTAGATTACTGAAGGTCACTCCGACCCATGATATGGCTAAAAATTCTTTGAATTCCTCGAATTCCAAGAATCATAGTCCGAAATCAGATTTTGTGCAGTCGGTAAAACAGCAACCCACAATATCACGTGCTCCGAATAATCACGTGGAATCTGCACAATCCAACGACGTTCAATTCACCTACTCACAGGTGGGGAGGGCAATAAGCAGTGCAATGACCTCGTCAGCTGTTAAATCAACTCCTAACATAAATAACAACAACAACAACAATATAAACAAAACTGCGCTTATATCGGATAAACGTCAGGTTAAAAATAAACTAATAATTTGTACTAGCCATTGTACTAACAAATCTATACAATCTGTACCTAAACTTGGTTACTTGCATGCATACAGATTCCATCCAAGTACATCCGTGGCCGATCTTCAGAAACACTTGAAAACTGTAGCTCCAGATATTGACTTCATATGCGAGGTCTGGAAAAAAAAGGAAAATACCATGTCCTTCAAAATATCATTTCCCATGAAGGATGTCAAACTGGTTTACAATCCGGAACTGTGGCCTGAAGGTACTGTAGTACATCGCTTCAAATTTCCCAGTACAAATTTTCAAGAGACCAATCGTCCCCAGCAAGAAATCTAGCGGCCCCTCTGCAGGTACACCACGGGCAAAGCCAGCTGAATACTACTTCAATTTTTCATTTAAATGTCCAATGTCTAAATAATAAGATTAATCAGTTACTTTTATTTTTAGATCATAATAAATTTGATATACTATGCTTTAGTGAGCATTGGGCGAATGATCTTGCTCTTAATCAGTTGTACGTTTGTAATTATAAATTAATGAATTATTTTTGTAGACGCGAAACTGTACACGGTGGCACCTCCATTTTCATTCACGAGGATTTCGCGACTGGAGCTAAACCCTTGAACCTTACATCACTTTGCAAAGAAGTGGATGCCGAGTTTTGCGGGATTTTGCTGGAGGAATCAAAAACTGTCATAATATGTGTGTACAGATCCTGTCTTGGTAATTTTTATTCCTTTCTTGATCAATTTGAACAAGCCCTTAATTATATTATAACGATATCAACTAAATTAATTGTTCTGGGTGATTTCAACATCGACTTTCGTATGTGTCAACCCAATGACAATCTTACTGAACTAATTCATCTTATTGGTTCTTATGGTTTGCACGCTACAATATCTGATTATACTAGGATCACTTCCCAGTCACAGACTTGTATTGATAACATCATGACCAATTTGAGTGATCAATGCTTTGTCACTCGAGTGGTCGACCCATGTTTATCTGACCACTTGGGTTTAATTATTGATGTTAGTATGAGTGTTAGGAAGGAACCGGATGATATCAATATCAGGAATTTATGCAAAAGAAATCTTAACGCATTTAACCTATCTCTCATTGAGACTGACTGGGATGTTTTTTACGGCCAGTCCTATGACTCTAATTATCTAACTGAATATTTAGTCAGAACTTTCTCTAAACTGATCGATAAACATTTTCCTTTCAAAAGTATAACATCAAATAGTAATGGTTGCCAACCTACGATGTGGTTTAATGATAATTTGCGTGGCTGCAGGAATACTCTGTCAGTTTTAAAAATGGTTGCAGATTCAACTAAATCTCCACTCGATTATATAAACTATAAAAACTATAGATCCTTTTATCGACAAGAAATTGATAACGCCAAAATGACATCGATAAATAATTATTTAATAAATTCCAGTAATAAATCTAAGGCTTCTTGGAAGCTCATTAGGAATGAATGTAATCATAATAAAAATAATATTCCTAGTAACGTTAGTCCAGAGACATTTAACAATTATTTTTGTACTATTTCTAGTACAATTATAAACTCTTTACCAACCACGAATATTGACCATAATCAATTTCTATACAAAATGCCTCGAACATTATCATCCTTCTTTTTATCACCGGTGTCTGAATGCGACGTCGCATGTGCTATAAATAACCTTAGAAATACACATTCTTTCGATATATACAATATCAACACTAAAATTATCAAATACTGCTCACATATTGTGGCTCCCCTGTTGGCCATAATTATAAACAAGTGTTTTTCGGAAGGTAAATTTCCTGATTCGCTTAAAATCAGTAAGGTGTTGCCAGTTTTCAAGAAGGGTGATAGGGCGGTTGTAGATAATTATCGACCGATCTCTATTGTTCCTTTGTTTGGTAAGATTATAGAAGCAATTCTAAAAAACAGACTTATGTCCTACCTGGAGAAATTCAGCTTGTTGACTGACCGGCAGTTTGGATTTATTCCAGGACGATCGACGATCCAGGCTGTCTTGGAGGTGGTGGGTGATATGGTTGAGGGCCTTGATGAAGGTAAATTGCGCTCTGCAATTTTGTGTGACTTGAGCAAGGCGTTCGACTGTGTCTCCCACGCCATTCTCTTGGATAAACTGGAATATTTGGGTATAAATGGTCCAACCCTATCTTTGATCAAATCCTACTTGTCAAATCGCGCTCAGGCTGTTCAAGTTGGAGGCGTAATGTCGGGTAAACTTCCAATTGATAATGGCGTGCCTCAGGGCTCCATCCTGGGGCCGCTTCTTTTTGTTATATATATAAATGACTTGAGTCTTAATGTTCTACCAAGCCGTAGCGTGTTATATGCAGATGACGCCACTTTACTCATCTCTGCGACAAATTCTGATGAGCTTGAGGAAAATACATTAGATGGACTTGACGTGGCTGAAAACTGGTTCACTAATAACAATCTAAAAATGAACCCTAACAAAACACAAATTATCAATTTTAGTTTTAACAACTCGGTTGTACGGGGTGATAGTGTTAGGCTGCTCGGAATTATACTGGATGATGGTTTGAAATGGCATCATCATATAGATGATCTGTGTATTAGAATGAGCAGTCAGATTTATCTTTTACGTCAGCTAAAAAGATCCTTCCCCAATCATATATTGTTGACTGTATATTACGCAAATATTCATTCCCTTTTAAGTTATGGTACTGTCATCTGGGGCAGATCATCACATATAGATAAAGCTTTTAAAATGCAAAAGAGAGCCATTAGGTTGATCGAGGGCGTTGGCCCTATGGCGTCTTGTCGGCCTCTATTCATTAAATTGCAAATTATGCCACTACCATGTATTTTTATCTTGCAGTCCTTAATCGAGATTCATCGAAACTTCGGCAAATTGCCCACACTTTCTCGTAATCATGAATACAATACCCGATCCGCAAATATATTACTTTTAAACCGCAGTCGCCTCGCAAACTCGGATCGCAATACTTTGAACCTTAGACTCTTTAACAAACTTAGCAACAGCGTAAAATCTTTGAATCCTGCTCGCTTCAAAGTAAGAATTAAACAATTCTTACTTGCACATTGTTTTTATTCGGTAGTTGAGTATATGGAGGCGCCAATAATTTGACCATTTTGATGTATTTTACCTTAGTTTGTATTATGATTTTAATGTTAGTTTTTTTTAAGTAGATTTTTTTGTCATATTTTAATATTTATAACGTTTGTATCAACGCGTGATGACTTTTTAAATTCATGTTTCTTTAGTCTTAGCTTAGGTTTGCTTTTTTTAACGTACATTTTGACTTGCATTAAACCTTTTTTTTGTGTAATAATGTCAAATAAATATCTATCTATCTATCTATCTATCTATCTATCTAAATATCTATCTATCTATCTATCTAACTCATATCATATGTACAACTGACAATTGATTATGGGATAGATCAACAATATTTAGACTGATCGCCTTGTAAGGTTTTTTTGTTACCCTAGAATGATAGAGTGATTTAAACCAATACATAAAAACTCGGTTTGAGAGACGTTTACCTATGTTTCATGACATTCCCATGCAAACCTTGTAACATTTTTATAGCTATTTAGAGCTAGTAACGCTTGTCTGTACTTGAAAAATGCTGAAGTGATTTTCTGTTGGCCAGTCAGCACATTTACAGACCCGAAAAAATACGTATTGTTCCTTCGCATTTCAATCAGTTGTGAGAATTATATAGGATCTGTCAAAATGGAGAAGACACTTTACTCAACCTGGTGTTTTGAATAAAACTGCAGACATGTTTTCTACTAACAAGCAAGAGAAAATGGTTGTTGTGGGTCCGACACCCACTATTTTTTCCATCCTTCTCTTAGTTTAATTGCAAATATTTTAAATTTATATATAATTAATTTACAAAATAAATAATATTACTTACTTACTCTACCGAATGCCATCGCTAATACACCAATTAAAAAGAAGGTCTTGTTATCCCATCCAATTTTATCAGCTATAAATGGTATAAAAAATCTGACAACAATGTCGGTAGCTCCAAGCAAGGACATAAATGTGGCTATTTCATATTGCCCAAAATTAAATTCCTTTAAAACCATAGGTGTCAGTATGGAGAAATTAAGTTCAGCAAAATTGGCAACAGTTATACCCAACATAAGATTCATATAAATTGGATCTTTAAATAGTTCAAAACCAAAAAATATGCATATCTTATCCCAAATGTTTAAGGGTTTGATTTCGTGAGATTCCACTTTTTCCTCTTCTTTCGATTCCTCTTTATGGATGTCTTCTTTTATTTCGTTTTCGCGTTTTTTCGTTTCTTTATATTCTCTTAATATTTTCACAGCTTCTTGAAGAACTTCTTTTTCTTTAGGAGGACTAGTTACTTGCTCTTCATGAGTCTGATCGTGATCGGGCTCGACTTCTTCAGCAATGGTTGGCTTGTTAATTTGGGATAGCTTCCTTTTTACCTGAGCTTGAGAATTAGACCTATCTCTGCCTAAAAATAAAATATTTAAGTATTTCTTCCCCTTAAAGTTTAACTCGTATTCGAGCGTTGGCGAACGCTTACACAGGATTTGTATTTCATAATGACATGGTTTTCTACATGATATACTTTTCAGACCGTAGAGAATTGTATCATGGTAATCTTAAAGAATATGTAAGGCGGCACTAGACGCTTTGGTAAGGTGTGTGACCTTTAAATATATTTTTACAGGGATATGGGACCTATAGTTTATCGCTGGATTTAAACAGAATTACATGGTAGTTTGACATTGGTTTGCATGAGATGGCGCCGCTTCACTTAAAATTAGTTAGCTAGGATTTAAACTCTTTCTAGACCTTTTTCACGCTAAGCGGATACACTACCTAATGTTCTTGGGTCGTAACTTAAAGCATTTGTATTGTTTTTAATTTTAAATAATACAGCTACAGTCCCTTCATAAAGTCTTGCAAAATATGACTAAAAATTGAGTTCTAAAGACTAATACCTTCGTATCATGCTGTCTTGAAGTAACGAATGCGATTTAATTTAGAATATGCCTTAAGAAAAAATAAAGTAGAATGTTTCTTTAGCTAGATAGTTTTTAGACATTTTGTCTGGCTCGCGTTGAGGTAGTACTACAAAAAGGCACTACCAACCTGACCATATTCAAATGAGGGATGATTTTCCATTAAAGATATAAAAGAGTCCATGAAGTAAACAGACTCAGAAAAGCAACTCTAGTTTTTAGAGGTTTCTATGGGGATTGAAGCAATATCCGAAAGGATGTTTTATTAACTAGTAATGCTAACTAGTTTTCAAAAATATATTACTCGTCTGAATGGTGTAGGCATCTGAATATCTCATGAGTTAAGATAATTTAGTGATTCGACAATAAGCCACAGGTTCTGGTAAGTGACATACTATCATGCTGTCAGAAAATTACTACATTCACACACACAAATCATAAACAATCGAATCACGAGTAAGTTGACACGTTCTCAACTTACCATGAAGGATAAGTCAGATATCACACATAATCATATCATAGTTGGTACCTGAATATAGATCTAGAGAACCATATATTTGTCTCAATACAGTAGTTCTTCATAAAAAATAGGAATTGTATTTCTTATAGGTAATGTTAAGGTATTCTTGATGATATACTATTCAGACTTTATAGGATTTTTTGAAAATCTCAAATAATACCTATATAAGCTTAAACTGGTAACTTTGTTAAGGTCCAGTATATTAAGTAACACATATGGATGCAAAGATTTGTAATTATATGCGTCTCTCTCTTTCATAATTTCTAAATCATCCTTAGTCTATGACTTGAAAAGTACTAAACGGAGATTTTGCCTGCCAGCGTTAAGTAAATATGAAAAAAAATGGTATGTGTACATTATGAACGACTTCTCATTTTTGAAGATTATACATTTCTGTCATATTAGGATACGATGTTGAAAATGTATGACTAAATTGGTGTTTATGTATTAAATAAACTAAGTTTGGAGGATATTAATATATACAAAATCTTTAATATTTTAGTAAATATAAGCGACTAAGTACATTTGGGTCGCTGGATCTTTGATGAAAATGTCAAAGACGTGCATTTTAAACATCGTATTTCTCGTATCGATAAGTATTCCATAAATCAATAATAAAAGAAAAGGAACAAACATGAAATATTCTCTTCTGAATATGTTAAAAGACATCATCATAGGCAGGCTTTTCACGTCAAGGCTTCAAATATCAAAGATTTGTTTAAAGTCTTGTATCGTTTAATTTTCAAATCAGTCCTTTTAGGAACCTAGTTTCGTTATATTTGTTATTGCTGGTAAATACTATTAGTTAGTAGCAATTTAATGTATAATTATTAGGTATATTTATACCTAAGCCCATAATAAATGTGGACTTTTTTTTGACTATTTAATCCAGGAAATTTTTATTTGATTGGTATGAATATGAATGATCGCGGACGGGTTGGGACATCCAACAGATTAACTATATCTTAACTACTGGGATCAATACTCCATAAGGCTTTGACTATCGTTTAGGTTCCTACGAGGGTGCACGAAGTGCTGTAAGTGGCATAAATAAAACCATATATACAGCATTTATTATTATTCCCTCATTTATTTATTTATTTGTAATCATTTAGCCACATATTATATAAATTCCAACTGGTATACATAAATGCAATTATGCATAAATTGGGATAAAAACTGAAATCATTAAATATCTCTCGACGTAAACTAGACTTGAAATCGGCATAGCTGGAGTAACGCAAATTATAGTTGCATAAGAGTATGAATAATTACTGTGAAAATATAAAGCTAGTTCTGTCCTGAACGTCTCACTGGAATATGTGTCAAAAAAGTGATGTGAATTTTGGAAAGTCGACAAGATTGTTTAATAATTTGTACAGAAGCATTGTCTCTTCTCGGTTCAACTTTCTTTATCACACAAACTAAAGTCTCGTCTTATATGGAACGTCATTGAAGGCATTTGACGAATTTATTCTGCACACTCTTAAAGTCTGGTTATGCGAATTTATTTAGGTTACTTGTTTTTCATCTCATTTCCAATTACTATTGACTGTATTGTTCTGGTCCGCACCTAAAATTTAAAAAAATCTGATAATTTTTTTTCAAAAAGCCCTTTTATTATTTTATTCTATTTTTACGCAATTTTATTGAAGTTATCGACACAAATATAGATTAAATAATTTTTGAGGTATCAGCCTATTTTAGCCAAGATTATTTACACCCCGAGAGACCTTGCGGTCATTTTTTATAAATGCGATTTTTTAAAAACATTTGATAATATGAGCATAAAAATGCGACTTGTAGAGTAAACAAAAACATATATTAGAACAAGTAGTCCCGAAAGAGTTTAAACTTGTCGCAAAATTGAGTGGCAAAAAATTATTTTATTGAAGCTGGCATTTTTTAAATTAACAATTTCCTTAATAACATATCATCAAGTTGTTTGAGATAACGCGGGTGTCAGAATCGTCTTAATATTGTCAAATAAAATTACCGCTATTTTATAAAAAAAATGAATTGATAGCAATTTTATGAAGTGATAAATTATGTATTGTAAATTATTAAACAAATACGTAGAACGCATTTTTAAGAGATAAATATTACATTTTATATACAGTATAGAATAGATAAAAAACCAACTTAAGAAAAAAAATCATATTACTAAGATTCGTATCATAAAAAATTATGAGAAAAACTATCCTAGTTAGATCTCACAGTGATATATTTTTATTGAAACAGAATATCATTAACACCCAGTATCTAAATTGATATACCCTAAAATATTCACCGTTGTACAAAAAGTTATACTTACCCCAAATATATCTGATATCTTGGAAACAGCGGTAAATGTTCACTTTCGCCCACCATCTTCGAGGATTACCAGCACCAAATATAAAAACAAGCAAAATTTCCTATTGATAATAGCAATTTGCAAATACGATTTTATTAAAGTGATTTTTAAGTGAAATAACATTATAAATTGAAAGATATCTGTATTTCAATTATGTATTTAATGGATTTAATATAAAAAATACAAAATGATGTTCAAGAAAAGTAAAAAACTGTGAGTATAAGATTGTGAACTGGTTGATAACTTGGAATCGAAATCAGGCCGAGAAAAATGACTTCAGATTTGTGATCAGTGTCTCAAATTCTATTATACAAATTTCATTAAAGTCGGTAGAAAAAAGTGAATATTTACCGAAATAACTATGCCTTGGAGAAGATCTGGTCTTGATTTTTGACAATGGTCAAGGCATTTTTTTTTGGAACAATAATTGTTGGCATTTTTAACTTACCAGTGATAAACAACATCATAAACAAAAATTGACACTTGTCCGATTTTGTGATATTTCTTAAGGTAGATTTATATCTAACCGTCGTCGTAAAGGTGAAACTTCATATAACTGATAGTATTTATTGTTTCACATCTTTTATAAGAGGGCTAGGTATAAAGTAATATTCAAATCATTCTTTCAGTTTTACCAACCTAACAAAACAATATCACGGCCATGCGAGATGCATTTAAATACATACGAAAAAATCTTGTATGCAAGTAATAATTTTCATGGTAAAACCCATATTAACGAATATTCCGATACGCCATTTCCTACATTCTATAGAATAGAATCACTAAAATTGTAATAAACATACACAAACAATTCGCCAAGTACGCCATAATGATAAGAAGTTGCCGCAATCGAAAATTAGAAGGCCGTACCATATCCCAGAAAAGCTGAATCATGATCAACATCGCCAAAGTGTTGCTAAGTAAAACAAAACCTGCCAAAAAGTCCCAAAACTGTAAAACAGAATGATGTGCCACATATAATCTACAGGATGTACGTATGGACAGAGATGCTGTAAAAATATTTAGATGAGTGATGTTATTAAACAGGCTGAAATATCGAATTCAAACTTGATATATTGAATTTACTTCGCGAATCGAAACTTCTGAACACCAATCAGAAGCACTAGGAATTGTTTTTTTTTCGATCAAGATTATAAAATTTTAAATGTAACGCAATAACTTTTCTTAGTAACATATGATTAGAAGAAATTCAATTTTGATAATGGTTTATATTTGCATTAACCTTAACAAACTCAGGCAAATTTGTTGAAGAACATTGCTTCTGAGCACCAACCAAAAGCACTGGAACCTGTTTTTTTTCGATCTAGATTGTAAAATTTTAAATATAGCGCAACAAATTTTCTTAATAATGTATGATTAGAAGAAATTCAATTTTGGTGATGGTTTATATATGCATTATGCATTAATCTTACCAAATTCAGGCAAATTTGTTGAGGAAGGTTTTGACGAGATTGGCTTGGAGCCTGGTTTTGAACTTGTATCTTTTTTACTTTTATTCGAAGCCAGTGATAATTTAGAACCCATTTGAGATCTTGAATACCATCCGTCATTATACTTAATCATCATTGGTGTACCAGGATCAGTGATTTCATAACCTGAAAAAAAAGTTTTAAAGATTGTTGAAACTAAAAATTGCTTACTAAAAGTGTTTAAAAATGAATTGCGTAAATATATGCAATAATAAAGAATCGTACATTTGTTCCGTCATCACATTTCCCAGAAGTACCTGTTATACTCGGATGAAGAAAATCTTTTTTGTAATCAAAAACAACTTTGGATTAAAGTTTTACTAGTGTATTATTAATAATACCTTACCTGTATGAACAGGATCATCTTCGTTATGTAGGTATTGACTAGAAAATACACTTCTATTTTTTCTTAATTTGGCCCATTCATCTTTTGCTTTATGTTCTGGTTGGCCATTTTCCAGTAATGCTGCAGATTCTGGATTCATATCCTAAAAGAAAACTTTTATTTGATAAATTATGTATTTTCTTTGATTGATTGGATTATGTGAAAAAAAGGTTGCTAACTACTTTAAAATAGAAAACACATACGGTATATCGCCGAACGTTTTAATAAAATGATCTAATCACTACACTACGAAAGCCCTAACCTCACCAACCAACTTCAACGATTAAACTCATTCAAGTGGGGAGAGAACACATGTCGCAGATCTCTGAAGTTTTTATCAGTTTATAACTATATAAATTTATATGAAATGCTATATGGAAAATTTATGAAAGTAAAATATAGAAAGTTAAACCTAACTTAAATTTACTACACATTACCTCGCAAGAGCAAATAAAGCTGAGAAATTGTCTTAGGAAACTCAAAACACTTCGTAAAGATTTTGGTGACCCTCAAAGTGGAATAAAATAATATAGCTATATTTGACTTTAAATTACTGTAGCAGTATACTGCCAGGCAAGCAGTAACAAATTAAACAACACAAATTATACAATAGCTTTCTACCAGTATTGTATTACAAACGTTTAATATCACGTAAAGGATTTTCATTTATATTTTGACACGTGCCAACTTGCTTTAACTCTAGAAGATACAAAAAAAAATAAATATAAAACTTGTAAGGTTTTTTTTGTATTGTCTCATACAAAAACCCACTTATTACATATATAATATACAATTTTTCGCTTTAGTTGTTAAAATGTCGTTCTTTGGCTTCTACATTAATTTTTGTCGGTCCTCAGTAGCTAGATTCAGTTTCTTTTCATTGCATTTAACTTCAAATTTTCAATAATTTAATTTAAAAAAATTAAAAATAATTTGCATGTCAAGATATATAATTTCTCATAGTGATAGCTAAACTATTTTCATTCTCATGTCGCCAAATAGCCAAAAAGTTCCTTTATAAAATAAAATAAAAATGACGTAAAATCATATTGGTGTATAGGGAAGATAACGATAAAATAATAAACCTAGAAGGTGATAAACACTGCAGTTAATTGTAGACAATTATAGAAAAAAAGTGGTTGGCAAGAAAAGATTTACATTCTGGGAAGTAGGAAAAGTGCCTAATTTTAGTTTCTTCAAATTACCAACCAGACTTTAGAATTATTAAAACACTTCTATACATCTCTCAACCATTTATATGATGGTAAATTACAGTCGCGGTGAAAATTCTATATTTCTAAATAAAGCTACAACAAAAACCGTTCGAATGAGAATAAATTGTTATAAGTGATAAAAAGAGTATGTCTTTCAGAGTAACAACTTACTATGACTATAGTAAAGCAAGAGTTGAGATAGATGGAAGTGAGACAATAAAATGCAAAGGGGAAGAGGGAAGAGGTTCCCTCTAGATTTACAAAAAATGAAAATTTATTAGTAAAATCGAGCTGCTCGTCCTAGAGAAAACCTCAAAAAAAATATATATAGCATGGCATTTTTAAAAGTAATCCCTCCCCGATTCACTTTACCCCCTCACCTATTGTCGCAAAAAATTGTATTGTGTCCAAATCAGAATAATGTAATTTCGTATTATCATTATTTGTCATAATTCGTACATCTTAAGAACCTATCTCTGCCCTTTCAAAAAGGAGAAGAGGACGTATTAGAAAGAATGTTTTCAAAATGGCGTGATTCCGCCATTTTATTATTTGTCGCTTACTTTGGATCAACCACAGAAACCTACCCTATAAACAGAAAAATAGATCTTGTGTGCGAATTGGGAAAAAAACAGAGGGAACTAAAAACCTCCTCATTTTTTGAAGTCGGTAAAAAATTGCTATAATTTGATAAAAACTTCATTACCAACTTGGGTTTACACTTATAATCAATCACCCAGTACATTTGCCTTTTTTAACTACTGCAAAAGCAAACATACCCTAAATTTCGTATGCCATTCAACTGGTTGCAACAATAGAGAACATACAAACGCATGCAGTGCAAAGGCTGAAAATATGAGTAATGTCCCTTCCATACCATAAAGCGAATTTAGGGCTACAATAATATAAGGCCAAACTATAGGCCCCAAGGCAGTGGTTGACCAGGAAAATCCTGTAGCAATACGTCTTTTTTCTTTAAAATATGTATTTAAAGCCAAGGCATTCGACGATTGTGTTATACCAATTCCGGAACCTGAAAAAAAAAACAAAATAAAAATGATGATTACTACATGCTACGTTTAATTCACTTTTGTGTTCTGTTATAAGTATACTTTAAAAACAGGGTGATTTAAAAAAAATTCAGTGTTCAAAAATTAAAGTTGTGCCGCCATTTAAAATAAAAAAAATAGCGACATAAATTGGGTTTTTTTAGTTTTTTTTAAACTGTCTATTGTATAGAAAGAATGTTGTCAAAAGGTCTTCCATATGCAGATATTATGTGCGTTTTTATTTTGGGTATGCAAACTTATATGTTCTGGCCTTTCCGAGCAAAGATGCTTCCTTTTCCTCAAAACCGACGTTGCCAATGTATGTTGTGTGTAATGTGTGCAAAAAACTTTTTCATGCAATCCTCCCACAATAGACATATGAACGAACTACACAATAAAATTCCGGATCATATTTGGGAAGGATAGAACTAATGTTCCACAATAAAATAAAAAAAAGCCTACTTACAAACGTCATAAGTATTGAATATTTCATAATATATACTTTATTTTCTCTTACACTTTGTGATGCAGGGGATTTGGAAAAACCAGTGAGTCACAGTGAATGAATACAATTTATAACACTATTAGTATTAATTAATTATTAATATATTACTTAGAGCTGGGAAAAACTCCGTCATATGGACGAGGACTCTATATATGGATTTTTCTTCTTTGAACGCTAACACTTATTAATATATTAAAAAAATACATAATATACTACACACATACCTTTTTACTTTTGGCAACTAAATATGTCCTTTAACTAATTACATTTAAAACATATGTATGGTCACTATTCATTACATCAACTACACTCTTATTAAATTATCTACTTTGTTGACTATAATTTTTTATACTATTTTAAATCTATGATTAATATAAAATTGAATTTTTTATTTTTCCTTACCATAAAATGCAGAATAGAGAATCATATAACCCCAAAAACTATCACAATACTGACAAACAAATAACGACGACGCTACTAATAGAGATCCAAACATTGCCACTTGCCTATAGGTAAACTTCCTGAATAAGGGTCCATTTAGCAAACCTAAAATGTAACAAAATTTGTTTCTTTATTTTTAATGCATTTCAGACGTACTGGTTAACCCTATTTAATAAAGAGGAAAATATTTTTATATAAAAATAAAAATAAAAGATTTGACGCGTTTTGCCGTTTTTTCGAAACTTTGTACTGACTTTTTTAAAAATATATTGAATCTAAAGAAAATCAAGTATCTAGGTCAAAGAGTTGTAGAATTTTTTATATCAGAAAATTTACCGCATAAACAAAAAAAAACAAATTGTGAGTATTCTGGTGTGAAAAAAAATTACAATTTTATTTTTGGTTATTTAATTAACTTACAAACGCGTTTCCAAATGTTTCTAACAATTAAGTCCCATGCAAGAACCGGTCAAGTCCATTTTTAATAATTTTACAGGAGACCGATTTTTGATGTGTTCTTGCACGGTTGTTATGAACAAGCATCAACTAAAACATTTATATTGTCCTTATTTTTAGAGCTATCATTTTGGTTCTTGTACAGGATGAAAGATAATTGTTCACTTTGTTAGAAGTAAGTCAAAAGTCAATTTGAACACTCAATTGAAATATTTCATTTGATTAACTGAATAAATTTATCAGTTTCACAGTACTTATTATTTATATAAAGAAAAATAAATGGAGAACTATAATAGATCCACTGCACTAACATAACACAAACTCTGTACAATTATGTCTTAACAAGAGAAGATGCTATCCACATGCGTTTATGAAAGCATGCTCGTAGAAAAAATACGGTTCCTAAATGCCTGCTACGTATTTTGTCAGCAGTGTTCACACTCGGCTCCACTTTGGTGCTGCCCGAACTCCGTTCAGCATCGTTTAGGCAACTGCAGCCATGGTGCGCTCAATACAAAATTTGAGCACTACTTAGGATATATTTACTAAGTTTTATTTATATATACATATTTCTAAGCATATCATTAACTGGGGATAGGAAAATGGTGCAAATTTATACATTTTATTTGTCACACTTTTTTAAATAAATAATATGCTCCATGTCCGACGTTCAAGCCTTTTGTTACATAGTTTTAAAATCACTTCTTTTAAGCATATGTTAAAGGGTTTGGGTGAGAATATGGTGGGAACTTGCATACAATTATCCCGCAACTTTCCTATGTTCTGAAAAGTTGAATGGCACGCTCTACACTCAAGCCATTATTTTTTTACAGACTCTTAAATTCATACGTTTTTATTGCAACTAATTTCATTGATTGAAAAATAACTGAAATATCGAAACAAATTTCCGTTAAATTATCCGTTATCCAAAATATACTTATCGATTCGCCCTACTCAATATCGATGTACTTTTCAACCCTCTTCGAGGCTTGTGTGCGAAAATGGGACACTTAAATCTGTCACTACCTAATGGTCTATTTATAATCATATCAAAATGTTACCAGTTCATTCCTATGTAGCAGTAAAGTTTTGTGCAAAATTTGAGGTAAATTGGATAATTAGCCTTTTTAATAATAATTTTTTAAAGTTTCATTAGGCCACCTTGTTCCGGCATATTGGATTTTTATCAAAATATTACCCGGTCATCCCATATGACCCCCAATGTTTGACTAAAATTTGAAGTCAATCTTTAAGTAGTCTTTAAGCTATATAGCAAACTGACATACAGACAGAAAAACTGAGGGAAACGAGAGATGGAAATGATAAAACATATTTTTTGACATCCAGGGACGCTAACACGTAAAGATGTGGTGAAGAAGGGTGATTTTTTCACGATTACAAACATTTTATTTGAACGCCATTTTGTTCCGCCATCTTGAATTAGTACCACAACTTTACTAGTTTAACTTTGTAACACAATTAGTTATCGCACACTATTTGAAATCAGTCCATTAAGTAGTTTTTCAAGGTTCAATCGGATAAGTAATTTTTTAGCTATACCGCGACAGATGACAGATAGGCAGACCGACCGACGGAATTGAGAAAACATGTTTTTCGACATCTAGAGACCCTGAAACGTAAAGATCTGAGATATGTAACATAATCCGACAAACCCCTTGCATTTAATTGTCCGGATTAAAAGGCTGTACTTTATTTTTTATATATATATATATATATATATATATATATATATATATATATATATATATAATATATTACAGAAAAAGTTTCTTTTAATAGCATGGTTATCAATAACATCTTTTAAACATCACTGATCGCTACGTTATCTTTGAGCGGGTTTTTACTATCCTCAATGCGGCAAATTTAAGGAAGAACTGTAGCTAAAGAGACAAAAATGTACTTATATATTATTTCATATTTAATATATAAAAGTGGAACATACCTACCCATGCATGCATTAAATGCAGAATTCATATTAATTATGGATGTTGTCTGTGCGGATGTTATCTGAAGTTCTTCAAATCTCGCCCTAAATACGAGACCGAATTGCTGGAACATTGGAAATGTGCTGAGCTAAAAAAGAACACTGAAATGAAATAATTTTATTAATAAAATGGTTTCAAATTTTTAAAATAAGGAGTTTAGACAAACTCGAGGGCACGACCCATCCTTATTAATTTCTATTAACTATTTTAATATACATATGATTTATTACCACTACAAAATTAGTACTTGCGAGTACCTATTCAGCGTAAATTTAAAAGATTATCTGCTATAAGTATTTACTTCAACAATTTGAAATACATGAATAATGAAATGTCATTTCTGAGCTAGTGCCTGTATATTCACCAATCTACCAGCTCCTAACTTATGACATGTTTTGCCAACACTGTGTATCATCCGATGAAGCCACAGTGTTGGCGAAACGTGTCATAAGTTTGTTTTGTTGAAAATTTGTTTTTTTTTACTTAGTGCCAATTATCTTAGTTGCTAGAGCCATTATATGTTACGCTAGATAACTCAAATGTGTAGATGCCTACAAGAACTTGTCCATAAGTTTTGACAGAAGCAGAAAGACACCTTGAATTCTCGGTTGTAGAGTAGAGAAACTAGAGATTAATGTCCATTTAAATTAGACGATTTGTCTAAAATTCTACGTGTAGTGTCTTCAAACAATCTACAAATAAGCTGTTTTACCAGAATTTCAAGGACTGAACACGAATATAGGCCAGTTTTATAAGACGATTTGTGGGAGTGAGGAAAGTTGGATTCAAGATAATGTCTCTTCAAGTGAACTCTTTGAACTCTGTGTTTCATTGTGTCTAGAGAGGAAGGAGTTGCGTTGGCTGTGAAGAAAGAACTTAAAGCAGTGCAAATGGATCCAAAGATTGTTCATAGCAATGTAATCAAGGTAGATATAGTGGGTTGCAAACTATTTGTAAACTACACAACACTATATGTATTCGTTATCTATATACAACCAAATATATCAAATAATGAATTTTTATCATTTATTGAGCACCTTGAAACTCTTAACAACTTATTGGCCGACTTTAACCTGCCAAACATTAATCGACAAAATATTGCTGATCACAAAATTGAAATCCCTAATAATTTTATAAATTTCCTTGCTCCTAATCAGTTTTAGAATATTCTGAACCAAAATGGTACAATACTTGATTTAATCTGCTCAAACATCAAACACAATGTCAGCTGGGGGAGGTATCTCCTTTGGTCATCGAGGAAGGTCATCATCCCTCACTAAGTATTTCTTTGTCGTCGCAGCCTTGTAAATCAAATGACTTCACTGTCAATTTAACACACAAAAAATAAAATTTTAGAAAAGCAAATTTTCCTTTTCTATACCAAACGGTGCTTAGTGTAGACTGGTCGGATCTTTGTCAGTAAAATGATGTCAATGAGGCATGCGATCAGCTCTATAGGACTCAATTTAATTTACTAGATACGTGTGTTCCTAAATCAATTATTCGAAAGAGATCATTTGCTATTTGGTTTTCTTTGGATATTATAAAATATAAACACAGAATTTTTAAAAAATATAAAAAATACCAGCATATAAAAATTATGTCTCTAAAGTTGAGAATTCTATTTTAGTTGATCCAACAACTTTTTGATCATCTGAAATCGTCTACTTCATCGTCAGAAGTTCTCAAGCAAGATTAGAAGCCCTTTTGCAGGCTTTTTAGCAATATATATAGCAACTATGACTACACTAAAATAAAAGTACCGATAATATTTCTTGCTTCTTAGTCAGGGACTGCGTCTCGGCATTGTTAAAACCATTGTCATATATTTTTAATACGTCTCTAAAAACTTGTAGGTTTCCGAAGATAAGGAAGCTAGAATCACTCCGGTTTTTAAAAAGGGCGATGTAAATGAAATTTCCAACTATCGGCCAGTGTCTATATTGTCTGCTGTTTCAAAAGTTTTTGAAATGTCTATATGTTCAGAATAAGAATACTATTTCACTGAATCAACATGGCTTCTTCAACGGTCTCAGTACAATTAGCAAATTTGCCTGCAATGCCCGATTCACTTGCAATGCCTTGAATAATCATATGCTGGTTAATGTAATCTTTAAAGATTTCTCTAAGGCTTTTGACTGAGTTGACCATTCCATATTTTTACAAAAACTTACTTGTACGGGGTTCAGTATTATTTTTTAACTACTACCTAGTAGTCGTATTAAATAGGTCGAGATTCGAGGGCACAAATCCTATAGACTCAGAACCATAAGTGATGCCCCACAGGATAGCAATATGGCACTACTTATATTTTCACTTTTTATAAATAACATTTGACTATTGACTATTTAAAGCTGTTCCGGGTCATTAATGATCCAAATTATTGCATTGCTTTACAGGGATATAGATTTTGTAAACGACTTGTGTGTTTTGTTACGACTTACTCAAACAAACTGACCTCTCTTCATTTTCGATATGTGCTTGGTAATTCTTAGAATATTTCTGGATCCCAAGCTCATCATATTGATGATGTTTGCAAAAAAGCCATGAAAATCTTAGGTTTTGCCATGCGTAACTCTGGTAGCTTTACAAATGTAAAAGCAATATAAACTTTATATTTTAGTTATCTGCAGTCACTGTTTGAACATGGTTCGATTATATGGAATCCAATCCATAACAAATAAATTAATAAAATGGAAAATTTCAAAGAAAATGTGTTAAGTTTTTGGTATTTAGAACTGATAACTACTTACCCCCATTGAACAAAATGGTCTTCTAGCAAGAATTTAGGTATTTAGAACTGATAACTATTTCCCCCCTAGAGGGGGATGATGATGAGGAAAATGATCTTCTAGCAAGATTTCTGATATCATTATTGAAAAACCGTAAACACTATCTTTCAATTCAGTTTCTCTTTAAATTATGTAGATACCTTATTGACTGCCCTACACGATTATTACAAGTTCGTTTTTATGTCCCTTCACGATTATTTAGGTTTTACTTATAGCAAAAATGAAGTAGTGACCTTTTTTTTGTTTGTCCATAATAGTTACGTTCCGAAACGTCCACTTAAATAGAAAGCAGAAACGATTTTTTTTGGTTGTTTAAATTTTTCAAAAACTATGTCTATATCCGCCACTGTCTCCAACTTTCTACTTGCCTGGTCCTTGGACCAATATTTTAATTAGAACACCAGTTTTTTAAGCCCAAGCAATGAGTAATTTCAAAAGAATCTGCAACAACGCTGATATGAACAACCTCTTCCACTCTCAATACAGCACATTGCTTAAAAACAAAATTTTGTTGGTATATAGTGTTAACTTCTCTTATCAAGAATGAATTCAACTTATTTGTTTACATATAACTTAGAATAATGCTAAATTGTTTTAAGGTACACTTAATTTTGTTAGAACGGAATGCTGTATTTGCGTATTTATGTATAATTTAATTATTGCTTAAATTTCCTAAAAATCATTTAATTTTATTAGAATGGAAAACCTATATTAATGTTTCTATAAGGTGGTTAGGAATAGGAATTCAAATTTTGATTTTTATTGTTTTATGTTTCCTTCTTTATTTGCTGTTTATGATTTATTATGGCATATTGTCTTGTAAATGGAAATTATTCTGTTAGACAATAAAGATTATTCTTATTATGTTATTATAAAAACTCATAACTGCAATTATTTATTTTATTTATTGGCCGTGTTTAGATAATTCACCTAATTAATTTTATCTTCATTTATTCCAACTAGTTCTATCTTTATTCAAAAAAAGTATCACTTAAATACTTTTCTATTTTGATATGTTTTAAAGTCTTCCTCCTATTAAAAATCGTTCAATTGTTTTTTTAGCTGTGTTATGTTTACACTTCCTGGATCACATCCTTCAAATCACCCAGTAAAAATACTCTGTAAACTGGCTTTAACCTAAACTTCGCTTATTACAAATCCCTTGTTTTGTCAATAATGTGACAAAAATAACTCAATTTTTAATTTTTAGTTAGTTAAATATTTATTTAGTATAAAATGCTACATACATGTATATGGTAATTAATAAATATAATTAATAAACATATAAACTTTAAACAATCAAAACCATTAATACTACTTATAATATATTTTTTATTTTAATTTTTTAATTTAGTTGGAGATCATTTCTTTGTCTTGTTTGATAATTATGGATTTCACAATTTTGAAAAAAAAAACTCTTAAATTTTGTGGTAATAAAATATGTACATTTAACCATTTTTATTTATATAACATGAAAAATATGTTTGTATTTTTATTCATATTTAATATTACATGCATTGCCTTGTTTTGTAAAATTTTTAAACGATCAAAGACATCTTCATTAGCCAAATATAAAATAGAAGAACAGTACAAAAAGCGTGGATAAATAATAGTATTATTATATTATATATGTTTCAAAAAGATTGACTCATTATTACAAAATATCCAAATTTCTTGCAGTCCTGGAACGATTTATTTGAAATACTGCGCGAAATTCATTGTTCGTTAATTTCCCTTGTAAGAACTATATCTAGTACATATTACAGAATCTAGATAAGCAGCCAATAATTAAAAAATAGTCAGATATAGTCGACGTTTTCGGGGTCAAAACCTAAAAGCAATTACTAGGAACATAGATAATATTTAAATAAAAATAGGACTTCCCCAAAAATGTTGTCATAAACCCATATATTTTCGTGACTCCAGGGGTCGAGCTAAGCCACTCTTGTTTTTGGAAGAAAACTAAGATTGCCTTGTGATTCTGTTTCGCCACATGAAAAAAAGATTTGTTCGTTGATCGAATCCAGAGCAACATCAAAAGCAAAATGAAAGTGCACTTCTTTCATAAACTTCTTTCGTAAAAAATGAATTGACGAAAGTATATTGAACAAGATGCTATCAGAACCATTATAATTACGGGTAGGAGTATATAAGTAACTGGTTACTTTAATTTAGTTGTTTATTATTAAAACAGTTTTTCTAATTTAGGCCTACAGCAGATATCCTATTTTCATCTATTCTAGAATAACCTTGCATAATTATATCCAGCAGTCAGACCCGTATCCCATACCAATTTAACAAAAAAAATTACATGTATCGTATAGGATTTGGAGGTCACATAAAATTAATCTGAAAATCACTTGATCTTTGATGTCACCTAAATTTAAAAACAATAAAACTTGAAATTGGAGGATTTTGAATTCTGCTCGACAATATATCAAAAATATTTATACTTACGTTACTAAATCCACATGCAAATACTATTAACCAGCCCCATCCTCCGTCTGGGGGTATAAAGTCTGGATCCCCTACTCGTAATCTTCTCCGTTTTGGTGTATTGTGTATAATTCTTACTTTGGGCTTATCATCGTTATTTTCAGCATTTTGTGCCATTATTCAAAAGAGTGAAAATCACGTTCCGTCATTAAAGTGCTAAAAAAGATCCAGCTTGTTATCAGAGAATGGTGATTAAGAAAATTATAAAATATACCACATATTTGTAACTGATTACAAATTAAACGCTAGCAAAATCCGGTATATGTTATCAGAAAATCATGGTCAATAAAATTATAAGATAATCTGCACATGTTTAACTCTTTAAGTAAATACGTGAATAAATTTACCAAGTAAATATTCATTCCTTATAAAGTTTAAAAAACTCAAGTATTATAATCACGTAATCCTTAATTGGAATATTCCTATAGTTTTATGAACTTAAGTATTGTATTTTTCTATGTTCTGATTTTACATGAATTGTTCCAAATGTTCCATAACACCGCACACTAGAAAAATACAATCCACACAGGCATATAGGCACATTTTAATTTAGAGTCATATGAAGACTTAAAAAGATACGTTTTTTTGGTATTTTTACTCTCTTCCTATTTAAGTTCCGACATATTTACGAATGGCCATAATTAATCTTATTCTCGATCTGGATTTAATAAATTCTACATTCAAATTCCTAAATGTATTAGATTATATATATATTAGAAAATGGATTTACAGAAGCTAAAAAAATATTTGGTGGATATATGACATTTCAGCTAAAGTTTACAAAATGTCCTTGGAAAATGGAAATTACGTATTTCCGCAGGAACATTTTTCTATTTTCATGTGTAGAATGCAAAGCAAAAGTTTCCAAGTAACAGGTTTTAGCTATTCTAAAGTCTGAAAAATGAAAATGAAATCTCCTCTGAAAATGGAAATGGCGTATTTCCGCAAGATTGTTTCTACATTTTTATGTTCAGAAAAATGTATAGAATGCAAAGTAAAACAACGTTTTCATGTAACTGTTTTCAGGTATTCTAAAGTGTGGAAAACGGAATTGATGCATTTCCGCAGGAAAATTTTAATTTCCTGTGGTTAAGGAAGGCTTCTAGAAAGCAATAAAAGCATTTTTTTTATTTCGGGTATTCTAAAGTGCATAAAATTTTCACGGAAAATCAAAACCACAAATTTCCGCTGGAAAATTTTTGCATTTTAGTGTTTGGAAAAGTGTTCGGAATGACCAAAATGTAACTGATTTCAGGTATTCTGAAGTGTGGAAAATGGAAATGAAGTATTTCCACAGGAACATTTTTATTTTCCATTGTTAAGGACGGCTTTTAGAAGGCAATGAAAATATATTTTATTTAAATAACCCATTTCAGGTGAACGAAAGTTGCCCCATTGTTATTTGTCAACATAACAACCCGCTCATGTATCCCCAGCACATATTGGCGCCAAAGTCTTGCTCTATAGAAGGGACTGAGTAAACTGAATAGCAATATTTCACATTTTAGGTCAAGAAAAATGGATTGCTGTTCATGGAATCAAAACCAGACTTTAATCAATCAATGGCAGAAGAGGCACAGAAGGGAAGAAATAAAAACTTTAAAAGTATTAAGAGGGATGTCCGAGAAAGTATTTTGGATCCAATGAGGATGTTTAACTTAATGTTGAATATATATAGTTGAATTTTCGCAGATATTCCGATGGCTGATAATTCAAACACAGATTGAGGAGTTCTTTCTCTGCATCAAACCATTCATAAAAAATGCTGTGGTATTTTGTAAGCACGTAATTACTGCAATAGAAATGTATGTAAATAATATGATTTTATTATTTATATTATAATGGTTGTAAAGACATTGTGGCACAAGTACTGAATATTAACACTTAATAAAATAAGTCGTCGATTTTAATAAGAGGATAAATATTTATACATATTTATACGTTCATATAAAAATATGTATTTTATGGCTTAAATTAATGGATTAATTATGTATTTTTTCTTAAATAAAATAAGTACCTGCATTGCTTAAGCCGTACACTTTGCATTGTTTCTGTATTGTTCTATTTTCTAATTAACAAAACTATCATTTTTTATTTTTATATTTTCTATTATTTCAAAATTATGGTCTTAGAAATTATCTGACAAGTACTTTCAATTTTAAACATCCCTCGTAATAAAATCCTTATAGATATTAATAATATTAGGTTGACATGAACACTATAACGATACGCGAGTAACGAGGAGTTAGCCGAGTGGTGTAATCACATAAGTTTCATTAACAAAGTTCATATCAAAGGTGTATCATTCAAAATTTAATCCTCCTCCAAATAGATTTTATTTGTATAGATTTGATTTATCCTAACAGACCAGAAAAATAAGGGTTATTATCAATTCATAATGGCTCCGAGGTTTATTATAAAGGGTATAATGACACCAAAATGAGGGTGTTAAATGTGCCATAATGACACTGTCGTAGATTAACAAAATAACCTAACCTACTGGACTAAAAATAACAATAAATAAAATATATTAACACTTAAAAATGTAATACTTGTGAAAAGTAACTAGTTAGAAGTGGTATTTTATATCTGATTAAACTTAAACTTGAGTACAGGTCAATAAAACTATTTTGTATTGACTAGCATAATTATTATTACTTGTAAACAAAGTTAAATTCTTGACCTCGGAAATGAATAAACTCGAGAAAACTTGTAAGAAATAAAATATCAGTCAAAATGTATTGTGTAAGTTTTTAAAACAGCGTTTTTCGCGTGAATATAAATTCACTAACACATTCTATCCATTATAACGGCATAAAAATACTAAAAATAATTTTGACACATTGAAATTGAAAAGTAGATTATAATACAAACTCTAACAGGGAAACCGACAACTATATATCGATATATGAAAAAAATATGAACTAGGATGTATATTTCAGATCTTGCTGGGAGAAAAATCTATACATGAGCACTAAAAAGTATTAATGACTTCAGAGTCTTTTAATGGTGAACATCTTAGAGTAAGAAATAAAGGTAGAGATCACAATTCATTCATAAATTCATAAAACGTTAGGAGGTATGCACCAACATGGTTCCCCTACTTTTCATATTCTATCGACCAATGTTTACGATAAAATAAGAAGTGGGGAAGGCCCATGTCCAAGTCGTGGCCATTTGTTGACGAATGCCAGTGGCGGCGCGAGGTTTTACTTCCCCCATTCCACTATCTAAAATCAAACCATTACGTTACGTAAGTTTAAGAGAAAATTAGCTATTTATATATTATGCTTTTAGATTTTTAAGCAAATTTGACATGCATACAGTTTCGGATATAAAAAAATCCGAATTTTTTTAGTTGTGTAGGTTAAACGCAATTTAAGTGTCAGCATTTAAAAATTCAAAATAATGGCGTCAACATGACAATGTCAACATGTCGAGCGGAATTTAATGTTTTGTGGATTATTTAAGAATGTGGCGCCAATATAGCGAATATTTTGTCATTTGTACAGATTCGACTGAAAAATCGGTATCTAGCAGTGTTTAGGAATGCAAGTTATTAAATTTTAGTCAATATTTAAAAAGTAAAAATGGCGGCGTCAACAGTTGACTAAATTCGGCGTTGGGGGTATTTAACACTGCACATCATGAATTTTGGTAAGATTTAAAAATTCAAGATGGCGGTGCCTACATGAATTTTATGTAGATTTGACTGAATATCGGCATCTGAGTGTATTCAGGAATGCATATAAATTTTTAGATAATATATAAAAAAATCAGAGTAGGAATGCCAAGATTCCGAGCAAGTTTTAACATTTATGCAGATTCGATAAAAATCGATATTAAGAGTGCATTTTATACATTTTTAGTAATAAATATTCAAAATGAGGATGTCAATAACAGTTGTATAGATTTGATTGAAAATGGGTATTTGGGGGTAGTAAGCGTTTTTTGTAGGTTTACCAATATTAAAATGGACGCACATTAAAGGCGAAAGTTAAAATTACATGTGTGTGTCACAAAAGTAAGATAAAAGATTTTATAGGGTGAATCTTTGAGTACATATTCCTATAAAAATGTATACGTAATTTAATAACTACTATACAGTGCAGTGTTTAAAATTAGAGGCAAAGACTCTGTGCATATTTCTGTAAGGCTATTTTTATAAGGATACTTATATATACAATACTATTGTTTTGAAGCTGGGCATCTTGTCTACACAGGTTAAAAGAAATGTTTATGCTAAAACCACTTTTTGGACTTCCACCAAGGGCGTTTATCTGTTTTTATTATTTGTTGTAAAATTGCGACAGTTTTATAAAAACATTTCTTGTGATATAAAATAAATTATATTTTTAAAGATCATAAAGGGCGTTCATTAAGTCTTGAAATTATATCTAGAAAATCGGTAACATGCCATTTACCCGAAACTTTCCACGTAACGGACTGAACCACACTTATATAACACAGCTTAGATATACATATAGTTATTTGGTAGTCGCGGTTCTCTTCAATCGTTATATTGCGCATGTGCAAATAAAAATATGAGACAATAAACCTTTATTTATGTATCTAACAATAATTCAGATTTAAAAACATATACATATTTTTTATCTCCACAACTTTTTTGCCTAGATCTGACATACGTACATACAAATATTTATTTACCTGCCATATTTACTTAGATAAAAACCTAGATAAAGCTTCGATACTCCAGTACACGATTTTTTAAATTTTGTTTTTCCTCCTTATTAGTTTATTTTTAATATGTTTAAATATTTTTTGTTCATATAATAATCTGTAAAAGAATTAGTTATGATTTTTCTTAATTTTCTTCATAAAACGGTTTTTATTCGAGAAAATGGAAATTTACCGACTTATTAAACATTTAATTAGGCCACCATTTTGTTTTACCTTATTCAATAAAATTTTACCAGTTCTTCTCTGTTTCACACTTAATTTTTGTGAAAATTTCAACTCATTTGGATAAGTAGTTTTTTGATACTGATATTTTAAACGTTTCATTAGACCGCTATTTTGTTCCACCATAATAGCTCCTCACCAAAATTTTACCGAATTTTTTTTATCGCACTTCGTTTTTGTGTAAACTTTAAAATCAATCCAATAAGTAATTTTTTCAAACCAAATGTTTAAATTTAATTACGCCGGCATTTTGAATTTGCATTAATATTTTTACCAGTTCATCCTAATATAATACTTGATTTTTGAGCAAAATTGGAAAATAATCGGTGAAGTAGTTTTTTTGCACTGATTTATAAAAATCATTTTATAAATCAGTGCAATCACATTTTATTAGGTTGCCGTTTTCAATTTGTAGCTAAATTTACCATCTAATGATCATGTGACACTTCTGCAAAATTTGGGGTAAACTGAATAAGTAGTTATTTAGTAATCTAATATAATATTTTTAACATTTCAATAGGCTGCCATTTTGTTCCGCTATATTCGATTTTAACCAAAATGTTACATCTTCATATGCCTTTTAATCTTTAAAAAAAAAGGTAAATAGGAAAAATAGTTTTTGAGCTTTATCTCGGACAGGCATATACACACACACCGACGGAATTGAGAAACATGTTTTTTGCGACTAGAACCCTTTCCTCTTGCGAGGAAAGTAAATAGAAGCAAGCGCTATAAGACTAGACATGTTAATAACTAAATTAAAAAAATATATGAAGTTATTATGAACACGTTTTTCACTTTTGATGACTCAAAGAATCGCCATTTAAATTCCTTTACCTCACAACACTTAAATTAAAAATTGGCCAACTCAAGTGAAAATTAAAAAATGACCCGAAATAAAATTATTTCCCCAGATACCCGAAGTCAAGTGATTTTCGAAATCGCTGTATGTTTTTTTGGGAATGAGACGACCCTCGACTATTACCCAGTAAAGTAAAATAAAAATGTTGCTATCTAGATAAATATTTATATTTAAATATTATTTATTTATAAATGGGAGTTAGCTTGAATGACATTGTGTCCCCTTCACATTTGATACATGTTTTTAACTTTCAAATTCACGTAGCCTACACAGTGCTTCACAAGTTCACATCGCCGAAGGACTCATCAATATTGGAATAGTGACAGCACACTATCTATTTTACCAAAGATCATTTGTAACATAATTTTTAGATAGATGTAAATACGGCAACAACAGAATCAAATGTGTTTGCCATGTCAACTGTCATTTTAAATGTTAAAAGGCGTCTCGGGAGGCGTGATTTCTTACTTAACCTAACCTACTGGAATTGCATATGAGAATGGCAGTATTTGTTGGCTGCTATGGTCCCGTTCCCTTTAATTGGGCGGAATATAGAGTTTGTTTATTTGTTGATAATCCCCCTTGGTGTAGAGGTTAGAATGAGTTCCAGTCGGAAGGCTGATGTTCGATCATCCCCATATGTTGGCACTTTTTTAGAATTTATTTAAATTAAAACTTGTAATTTTGTAAATAATACGAACTGCTTTTTTGGTTAGCCCAGGTTAGGCTTTTTTTGTTTTGATGTAAAAAAGCAAATCGACAAATAGAGCTAATTCTGACCAATAGGGGCATTTCACATACAAGTCTAGTAAGTTGAGTAAGTAACCTATATTAAGACTTGTGTATGTCAAGGTTTCTATTAGCCAGGAATCGCTGTATTAATGTAGTTGGACAGAATATAGGGTTTATTTATTCTCTGACAAGCCGCCATTGTGTAGTGGTTAGATGACTGCCAATCACTCAGAAGGCTGTTGTTCAATTCCCGTGTAGTAACACTTTTTTATTTTATTAAGATAAAACCCATATTTTTTTTAATTGGACTGCGTTTTTGGTTAGCCCAGGTTAAACCTTTTCGCACCTGATCTTTCCAGATTTACTAGCATATTATTTACAATGTGTTTTTTTTCTTAATTAAAGGGAACTATATAATAAGAACTGTTTGTTGGCGGATACATTTGTATGAGGTCAGTGTCAACACAGCCCAATAATTATATTGATTAAAACATGCAACATTCTAGTTTTTTCGTGTAGATAATTGTAAATATGTGCAAAGTCTGGAGCTTTTAATAATAATGTTCTTTTTTTAGAAAAAAGAAAGATGGCCATCAATAAGTCTAAAATGAAGATTTATCTATTCTTCCTTTATTGCTCTAATCAAATTTATTAGTGTAAGTTTTTTCAGTTTGATATAAGTTTATTCATCATCAATTAAATAAATATTTTTACAAAAAGTGAATTACAACTTAATCGAAATATAATTCTAATACGCTATATAGAACCTAGATATTAAGACTCTTTTTATGGAATCAGAATCCTAAAAAAAATGAAAGAATTGTCATTATATGTTAGTTGGAAAATAGATAAAAAATTGAGGGTATATGCGAATTAGTTCAAAACGTTTAATTAAAGATCCATACTAACATAGGTACCTATACTTGGCTTTAAATGCACTATTATAATGTAAAATGATTTATGATAGCGTTCCATTTTAAAAGAAGGTTCATACCAGTTCAAGAAACAAATACTTGCCCTATAAATAAAAAGTAAATAAATGAAAACTTCAAATGGAACTAAGAAAAAAGTTGTGTTTAAATCGTTTCCCAATCCCAGGTGTTTTTCAGACAAGGGAAGAGGGCGTTTTATCTCTGACAGTTTGACAGATAAACGGTACCTACATATAATTAAAAAATTATATCATGCAAAACAAATGTAACTATGCGCGAGCGATAGATGTTGTTAGGGTTGCCACCTTTCAAAAAGAACAGATTCGGAGTTTTCGGAAAAACGCTATTTCTATTCAGTGGTGTACACTAGAGTTGTTAAGAAATACTCGTCACAGGTACGAGCTAGGAACAGCTTGTCACAGGTATTGGATCTCAAACATGTCGGTTACCGTTCCTACACCTAGTATTTTTACCAGCTTGCCGCGATCCCGCGAGGCGCAGATATTTAGGTACGCAACAACACATCATCCATCGAACGAAAAAGCTCTTCGGGCTTCGACTTTTCTCGGCGGGCCGTCAGCCGCGTGGAAAAAGCCCCTCCCATGTTTTATTTACAGTTGAATCGATCGGCTTCTGTGTGTCCTTCTTTAACACACTCATTTTTTAAACAACGAAACAAATTAAACTGAATTATAACAACTGCAATATTACTCTAGTACATTAGCAAGTATATTCGCTGTGACTGAAACGCTTGTCACAGGTATTTTATTCTATTCTGCTCCTGCTCTGCTAAACCAGTATTTATATACGACTAGTACTTTTTCTACAAAAGGAACGATATCGTAATTAAAAATCTAGGAATTAGATTTTTCGCAAATCAGGCGAAAATATTAACGTATTTTAGATCTGATAGTGTTAATAGGTGAATCTTAAAATATTTAGCACAAAAAAGATTAAAAATGTTTTTTACAAGGCCAGTTTTTATGACATAAATACCATTTTTCATCTAGAATCTTTTCTTTTTTAAACAGGCCATAATCAACGAGCCGCGGGCTGCGATACTCGAAACCGCCGTTTAGTCACGGTTTCAACGACTCGAGCCTCAAAGCCGGGAAAAGTATTTTGTCACAGGTATGGACTTGGAACAGGACGTACCTGTTACAACAAAATACTGATTTTCGTCATCTCTAGGGTACACCCGTACATTAAGGAATATTTATATATGCAACCGTTTTGATTAAATAAAACATACATTTTTTGAGGTATCAATTTATTGAAATTAAATAAGTCGGAATCCTCGCCGGGCGCCCTGATATTTCAATATTAAACCCGTAGGCTCCGGGTCAAACCAGGAGACGTGGCAGTACAAGTGTTGATATATCGGCCGTCGATTCTTACGCGTTTATTCTGCAGATATCTGATGGCATAATTCTTGCACCCTTACCATTATGTTTATATGCTATGAATTCGAAATCTAAGTAGTTTAAAAATTTGATAGAAAGGCTGGCTTAGAACAAGAAATATCCTATCTATTATTGAAAACTCCAATTAAATCCTTTAAAAGTTTAGGTAAAGAAAAAAAAATGAAAAAATTCATGGCTGCAAAAACTAAATTTTCTAAATTTATTATCCAAATTTCTTCAATCCATATTCCATACCGAAATAACTCACTAAGAAAAAAATGACAGCTTTTAAACTAGAATTTCTAAAAAAAGAAAATATCACAGACCCTGTATAACAATATATGCTATACTTCTGTACTGAAAACTTGTGAAGGAGACAAAAATTCAATCAATCAATCAAACCCTACCTATTACCTATAACTTATAATGCCAATGTTGTAAAAAAAATATCAGTAAAGAAAATAAAATTGAAAAAATCGCAGCTGCGAAAGCAAAATGCTTTCATTAATGTCTTGTACCGAATAATTTCTCTAAGAAAATAAACACAATTTCTAAAAAAATTCCTACTGGCCCTGAATAAAATAATGTAAACTTTACTACTTTTCCGAACATTATAATACTGAACTTCATTACATTTTCTACGCTAAATATATACCAGCATAAAAAAATTAGAAACTCTATGCCCGTATCCTAAAAAACCTCACAAAATATATAAACATACCGGACTATATATCCAATAGATAGTATTTTGCTGCTCTAATTGATCCTAAAACGATATAGCATCGAATAGCAATTTATTAAACGAATATCGATGTAATGCTGCATGCGAGAATGACAGCAAATTTTCTTAGATATTTTATAAAATTGGGGCAAGTATTATCCTTCAAATTGTAGCTACCTATTTAAAAACATTCAAATTTTATGCTGCTAGATTTAAAAATACCCAAGAAATCCAAAAATTAAATAATTTTTACTTAAATATTTATCCAATTACACTTCTGATAGCGACGAAAGTCAAGGATGAGTGGATGTTTTGAAATTATAGAAATAGATTTGACCAAAAGATCGCAAAAATAGCGGCTCTTTTCTTTTAATATTAGTGACCCTTAGGTCAATGTCTACTGCAACTAATGGGTAATGCGTCTCTGTATGCGGGTCAGTGTAGTGTGAAGGTACCGTCGCGTCGTTGGTCGTGGTTTATATATAAAATTATCCTAACATGTATTTATAACAGAAGCGTATTAACCTCGGTATTAACCTTTGAAACCGCCAAAAGCCCATCAAACTATTTGCACCCCCTCTTCCCACTTTAAGCTTAAGTATACATACCTTTTCTAACTAATGTGCCATGTGAAATTTATCGTTCTTTTTAACCGACTTCAAAAAAGAGGTGGTTATCAATTCTATCGATCGAAGTAATTTTTTTATTTACAGCGTTTTTCAGTATATTTAGACAGCATCTAATTAGAAAGAGATATTAAGAGATAGAAAAATGCCTAAATAAAAAAGTTTTATGGATTGTCCTGAACCGCCAGGATTCGTTACTAGAAAAAAAAAACAAATGAACATTCGAAATTAACGAAATCAGCATCAACTTCGATATTTTAAATGGAACACCCTGTCTAAATCTCTTTTGTTGAACATAAATATTCTAGGTTTCATACCTTTACCTCTAAAGATACCCGAGAAATTCTTCGCGGCCGTTTGTTAACAAGGCTTTCTTGAGAATTATTAAAATGTCCAACATTTAAACATAATTTGCTGAGACTTGTAAAAAAATGTATTTTAAAATTAACTTCTTTTTAGTTGAGGGAAAATAACACTAGTACGGATCTTATATCATATAGCACAAAAAATATCAATAATAACAAATAAATATTTTATTTTGCTTACCAAAAATATAAAACTTCTATTGTGTTAAAAGTAATAAAAATGTACGAGAATAAAAGGTTTTGACATTGAAAAACAGTATTCACTTTATCTTGATAAACAGGTAAAATGTATACACGATAGCACGGGTTTTGTAACTCTGATTGATACAAAAAATACTTTCACAGATTGCCGATCCTACCATCTTACAATATGATAACAGATTACTAATACTGATAAAACCATAGAACATACATTTCAGACTTTATTTTTTAAGACCCAGAAAAAAAATTAATCTTAAATATAGTATTTGTTTAAAACCTTTTCCAAAACACTTTTTTAAAGTCTATTAATAGAATTTCATTTTTTATATTATGGGTTCCTACTCAATATAGAGAGAATTCTGTAAAAACATGATGTATTAAATTAAACTGGGAATATAGTAATCACTGCAAATCTGGAATTATTGCTCCACTTGAACTTGAAACTGACAAATCTCAAAAATAAATGACATCGTATATTTTCGATTGAGTTAATTCATCGCCATCGCTTTGAAAGCCAAATTAGAACTATAAATGTAGAAGAACGGATGTGAAACTTCAGTGTGAAACACATTTATTGAATTAAGAAATTTGGTTTAGAACTTGTAAAATGGAATTACATTCCGACGTTTTGCCTTCGAAAGCATGTTGAAGAGCAATTCCATTTTTACACAACATAATCTATACCTCATATATTTTCCGTAAATACCAGAAGCCTTTAAAACTCTGCTTAGAGGCAAAGATGCAAGGCTTATTATATCTTTTCATAGATCATTGACCTTTTTAAGTTTTTTTGTCTGTTATGTTCAGGGTTGTTTCTGTTAACCAAGATATGTTCTTCGCTTTTACAGTGATAACATTTTTTAGAGCAGGGGTTTTTGTGTTATTGTTCATGCTAAATTTTCGACTGACCGCAGATGAAGCACTGTGTAACAGGAGGAATATGTTTCTACTGGATATTCAAGACCATACAAATGTATATACTCCATTACTTCATGGTACTGTAATTTACAATATTAATCAATCAACAATTCAACAATTTTTGGGATGGGAATTTGGGGTTAAGAAGTTAGTAGACTCACCGCGTTGTTGACTGTCACGTCACTAACACCGCAATGTGATTTTAAGTCTTTATTACTGGAAAAAAGATTAATGCAGTGCAACGTGGTACCTAAAATGTAATATGCCAATATTCATATATAGGGCAACTTTGATATTTTAAATTGAACACCCTGTATGTTAATTACCAGTCATATAGCTTTATCCTCTAGCTTTTAAAAAATATATAGTTTGCTAGATACATCTTTAAAATCATATATGAAGTCAAATTGATCAGTGCTTTTAAATAAATAGGTATGTTTAGGCATTTTAACTCCCTATTACTTGAAAAAGGACTGATGCACGCAAATGCGGTTTTAGCTAATCGAATTTATTTTGTTAAAAGTCTAATGCAGGAATGTTGAAAATATAATATTGTACATGGTGTACCAAAAATGTGTTATTTCAACATTCAGGTATAAGACCACTTCCGATATTTAAAATAGCACACCCTCTATATTAATTAGAAGTCACATAGTTTTCTTATTCGGCTTTTAAAAATTATACAGTTACAATATCTATATTTGAAATCACGACGGCAATATGGAGACAAACTATGATCTTTTTTTCTAAATAAATCGATGCGCATTTTAACTCTTTATTACTTATAAAAATGGTTATTAAAAAATGAAATCGATTTTTAAAAAAAGTTCTGAAAAGTCTAGTATTAGACATCAAAACATCGAATTGACTGAATACATGATTATATTTTTGTGATTAAATAATTAAGTATAAGTTTAGAGCCGACTTCACCGAGCAAAATATTCAAGGTGGAATAAAATGTTATTTTTCACTTCTTAGTACATTTTTTTGAAGTCGGTTTCATTTTTTAATAAAAATTTTTATTTCATCCTTTTCACTTTTACCTACACGCCCATTCCGCCATTTTTAACATTGTTTTAATATTTCTGTTACGGGACCACTCCGGCAATATCCTGAATATCCCCTAAAAATTTCATCTAAATTGGTCAAACCATCGCGGAGTAATCGATGTATGTACAAACATAAAAAAATACATAGGGTCAAACTGATAACCTCCTCTTTTTTTGAAGTCGCTTAAAAATACTAGATTTTGAGGTTGCACATTTTCATGGTCACCCTGTATACATAAAATTACATAACGGGATAATAAGAGATACCGTTTAGCAAATGGGGTTGTATGTTTATTACACACCTCAATGCTTTAGTTTGAAAAGGGTATTTAAAAAAATGTAAATTTAATTATAAAACTCGCTGCTTTTATCTCCCTTATACCTGGGTTTTTTTAAAATATACGGGACTACCAGCGAATCGTCCTCTACAATTTGGCGTTTGACTTATCAAAATCGGCCAAGCCGTTTAAGCAATATTCATTAAAATATATAAAATAATATACAGGTCGAATTGAGAACCTCCTCCTTTTTTGAAGTCGCTCAAAAAGCGAATTGTTAAAACTTTTATGCAGCAATGTGGAAATTATGATGTTGTTCGGGGTGTAACAAAGATGTTACATGACAATATTCAGGCGTAGGATAATTTCCTTATTTTAAATGGTACCTTATGGTAATCACATAGCTTTACATTTCAGCTTTAATATAAAGAGTTTGCTATATCTCTCTTTAAAATCAAGACCGCCATATGAAATCAAGCTGACCAATGCGTTTAGAAATCAACTAGTAATTAGTTGGTCATGGAAAACAAAAACCTTGAATGTTATGTTAAATTTGATAATCTGACTAAGGGCCACTTTCAATTTGCATCAATAATAAAAAATGTTTGTTAAGTGAAAAAGGAAAATATAAAACAGAATAACGTTTTGCTGAAAGTCCAGAATTAAGACTAGAAGATGAAGAAAAAACACTTTAAAGTTTGATCCCATGCATTTTTAACATGATTCGGAATACTGTAAAAATAAACATTTTCTGAGAATTTCAAAAAATTATTTTAATGTTTTCGACAGTGACCGTGTTTCAATCGACACTCTGGAAAATTCGAAAAAAAGTTTTAATATTAATGGACGATAAACTAAAAATAATACAAATATATTTTTTACACTCTTCGACAGCCCCAAGTGTGCTGTAAAAATATACCAAATTTGAAAAGTGTATCTGAAACAGTTTATGAGATATGACCATTAAAAGGAAAAAAGTGCGTTTTTCCACAACCACAAATCCCCATAGGTCCCATATAATACAAGCTATATATTAACCATAACCTAGCGGCTATGACTTAAATACCACTCACAACTTATTATCCCACTTTATTAAGTTAAGTTTCATCTAACTGTAAAAACCTCGTTTTAAAAAAATTAACTGTTCAAAAGTTAGGAAGACTAGACTTTTTTTTTGACACCTGTCAAAATATTTTTCTAAAATAAATTACGTGACTCAAAGTTACACAGAACTTTAAACATATTTAAGTAGTTTAGACTCGGAACTTCTAAACTAAAAGGAAAGTTTTTTTTGGCAGACGTCAAAAAATACGTTTTTAATAAATTACGCTACAAAGTTATACCCATTTTCAAAAATGTTTAAGCAGTTCAAAAGTTATGGGGAAGAAAACATTTTTGTTTACAGCTGTCAAAATATTTTTTTTTGTTAAATTATGCCACTGAAAGTTAAATGGAACTGTGAAGACAGTATTTAAAAATTTTAAGTACTTTAGAAGCTACGGAAAACAGTTTTTGTACAGCTGTCAAAACTTTTTTTTCCCCACTAAAAGTTGCATGGAACTGTGAAAACCCTATTTAAACATTTTACGTCGTGTAGAGATTACAGGAAAAGTTTTTTTGTGTATATTTAATAATTTCAAGTAGTTTAGAGGTTACGAGAAAAAGACGGTTTTTATGACAGATGTTAAAGTATTTTTTCTATTAATTAACGATTATAAAATTTACATTGAACGATGAAAACTGTATTTAAAAATTATTTTGGAGCTGCCAAAAAATGTTTTTTAATAAATTACGCCAATCATCTATTATCGAAAAACTCAAGTCGATACTTTAAATTCTTCAAAAGTTTCGATAAAGCAAAAAAATTAATAATCCATGGCAGCAAAAACAAAATTTCGCCCTTTTATTACCCAAATCTTCTAAATAAGTCTCACACTGACATGTTTCACTATGAAAAAATTAAGGCTCCCAAACCAGAATTTCTAAGTGAAAAATTCACAGGTGCGAAAACAAAATTTCCCCAATTTATTACCCAAATTTCCTAAATCAATGTCTTATACCGAGATATTTCACTAGGAAAAAGAATTACATCTCTTAAACCAGAATCTTAAAAGAAAGAAAACGTTTTATATATCTACTGCCCCTATATAATATATTATAGGTTTACGATTTATCCGAACAGTACAATAAAGAAATTCGTATTTATTTTACACTTCCTATGTTAAACACATACTACCATAAAAGCACACAAAATTTAGAAAATCTGAGCCTGTATACTGAAAACCTGCCAGTGTTGAAACATCTCGGTATATATACTGAAAATTGTATCTATAGTCCGCCGCACGGGTCTAAGACGTCTGAAGAGTCCGGGTGGTGAAACGCATAAAAACAAAAACCCATCACTTTTTATGTGTTGCACTGGATATATTTGCCTGTTTATTAGACTCGTCGGATCCCTTAATATTTGCAATGAATATTTTTTGGCCGCAAATTTTCTCTAGCCCACGATTTGTGAATCAGACTTTATCCTTTGTCCAATTACACGCAAGCATTTCGTTGCTCCAACTCATTCAAAAATGTAATCGGGTAGCACTTCTATCAAGTGAATATCGACATTACTCATATTGGGAATGACAGCAAATTGTCTTAAAATATTTAACAAAATTGGGGAAAGTATTGCATCCCAAATTGTAGCTATCTTGAAAATATTTAAATTTTATGTCATTCTCAAAATTACCCAAAAAAATTATTTTTGAGGCCCTAAAATTAAATAAAATTTACCAAATATATACTCATTCGTTTCGGCACGCCGAATTTGATTGAAAACTAACGCAACTTGAATCTGTGCCCTAGTGGTTACCCCCGGGCGTTTTTGAAATTATAAGAAAAATGTGTGCAAATATATGCAGACTTTTTGTAATTGTAGAAAATAGATAGAAGTTTCTGAATCTGCTTTGCTATTTTATGAAAAAACTAAATAACTCTGATTATATTCGGTTTGAAAGTAAAGTTACCTTTGGGAGTTAAGATCAGTTTTAAAAAATTATAAGTTTTTTTAGTTTTTATCCGATAGGATCAGATTTTTGATAGAACCTCGAGTCATCAATATACTTCCAAAACGTCAAGATGTAGGGCTGATTTATAAGAAAATTTGTTTTTAGTCATCGGAGATAAAAAAGCACCAAACGGCAAAAAATTCTATTGACGCAATACTTCCCAAACTTCGATCCTGCCCACTTCCAATTCAAAATTAACGTTTCCAAAAAATTTCAAATCAATATTTCAATTTTTTGCGACGCTCTAAAAAACTCGAAAAATAAATTGTTTTGTCATTAATAGCCGGAAAACTAAACATGATACGAAGATCCCTTTGGTATATATCGTGATGTGTTCGGGATCACTTATTCCCAGCACTACACTCGCCAGCATCATAACCTCCCATTGCCGATACCATCGAGCACTCTTATAAAAAAGTCAGTTATTTATGATGGCTTAAAGATTTTTAATCACCTGCCTGTAGGGTTGAAAAACCTACAATCCTCAGTAAAGTTTAGAAAGGATGTAAAAAAACTTTTGTTACAAAGGGCTTATTATAACCTCGAAGAATTCTTTTCCAGCTCATTTTGATATATCGATTGATCCTTGTTATACATAAATTATATTCAGTAGCCCATTTTTATTTTATGTGTATATTATGAATAACTGTTTTATCATAGATGTATCACATCGTTTTTGTTTTTTTTTAAATGTAAATAAATTGACTTTATGATTATTAACTTCTATGTAAAAAATTTAATTTATGACTATTACTTATTGATTAGATTAATTTAAGGCTTTGTCAATGAGAATCTCTTTCTTGTGATAATAAAGCATATTTTAACTTTGACTTTGGTACCGTTCAAGGAACCCAAGCGTAGTCTAAAAACGTACCAAATTTCACAAGTTTATCTGAAACCATCTCCGAGATATAACTTTTGATACTATGACGAATACGGAATTATGAATATGGCACGGAGAATATAACACTCGAAGATAATTTAATTTGTAATGCATATTTTCAAGAAGACGGAGTTCCGCCCCATTTTGCTTAAGAAACCCAGAATGTATTAAGCCGAACATTTAAATATGAAGGGAGAATTGACTGTCCCCGGTTTCTTTCTTTGAGGCTAAGTGAAGAAGAACTGTAAATGTAGGCGAACTGAAGGAAAGTATCAGAAAAGGCATCAAAGCCATACCATAAAGTTTTTTGGAAGACGTACTCGAGTACGTGGCCGTTATTTTGGGCAATACACCCAAATTTTGCGCAGCGAATAATGGTTATTATTTAAATTATTAAATTGAAATTTTAGATATTTTTAAATAAAAAAATGCATGTTTGTTGTTTTTTTGTTGTAAACAGTTTTATTCTACATTTCACATAATTTTTAACGTTTTTGTTTTACGTGACCAACAGGTTGGGCCTAAGCAGTCCAGGTTGGGCCTAAGCAGCCTTGGCTGAGCCCCGCCTAATAAAGACTTTTTGATTTGATTTGATTTGAACTACTTATTATTATTGGTTTATTTGATTGGGTTCGAAGTACTGATCAGTTCGTATAGCCGTCTTGATTTTCAAGATAGATATAGCAAATTATATATATTTTTTAAAAGCTGAAGGTTAAAGCTATGTGGCTGATAAAAAACATACAGGGTGTTCCATTTAAAGCAACAAATTTGTCCTATACTGGTATATTACATTTTTGGTACACCCTGTAAAGCATTATAATTTTAACTTTACTGCATAAAAGTTTTTAGAAAATAAAGACGTTTGGCGAAAACCACATCTCCCTGAATCAATCCATTTTCAAATAATAAAGTGTTAAAATGCATCAAAACACTCTGAAACACCCGGTGTCGTCGGTTTTTGTTTAGGTGTTCGTTTGGAGTTTATTTCATCATAGGTTTAAAGTTATTTTTGGGTAATACATTTTTATATATATTTTTTAAATAAAATGTTTAAAAGTTGTTTTATAATTTGTGTTATTCGACGATTTCTATGATATTTAACCTGCGGGTACTCATGGTTCAAAACTTAAGGTCAACTATAATTAATATATTTTTTTTTTCGAAATTTAATTTTTTAATTTTTATTAAAAATAAAATTTGACCACATTTCTCGTCATTGACTAAAAAGTTACTGACCGGTTAAATGCACAACCCTACCTATCTAATAAATATAGCCTGAAAGTGAACAAAAGTAGGTTTAACAGGTCCATCTTAATCCGTTTTACACTATTTACTTACTTAAATCTTCTTCACTGATATCTAATCATCTAGATGACTTTTGATTTACGATCGTGATGGGATAATGCCCAACAATAACCGTAAACAATGAACTATCAACAAATTATAAAGCACTAACCCGATAATATATCACAAAATCCTTAAACACTAATTTTTCCTCTCATACAACAAAATAAATGTATCCAGTTATCCAATGCGCGACAGGGCAGGATGCACGTGAATTACACCACACCTGAATTATTTAAATTATTGATGCACGAGAAATTAACAAATAGCACGTTAAATCGGAACGTCAGTAATAGAAATAAAACTGTAAGCGAACAAACCTACCAAAATTTCGTCAACATATTATGAACTTGAAGCATATACGTCATCAGATATTCTCTTTACAGTTTCGGCATGAATAATGATAGTACAAAGCTTTCAAGGCTGAGATCAACTAAGGGGTAATGGTTCTTGGGTTTAGATCATGGAACTCCTTTTCAACGTTTCGCCTGCGAATGCACGAGGTATCTTCAGGGATATTCACTGAGCGATATCAAAACACTAAATACACCTGTTTTTAACGGGTCACAAAACTTATCAATATTATTTAAGAGTTGTTATATCATTTTACAGTTTGACACGTCAATACCGCAGGCAGAACCTTTTTTTCTATTAATTTGCTGACTTCAGTGATTAGCTCCGAGGTTAGTGTCCCGACTAGGGTTGCAGTATTCATTACTATAAGGTGCTCCATTTTGAACAAGCAAAACTGTCAATTATAAACAATTCAAAAAAATTATGTGTGAAATTTGATAATTAATAAGGGAAAGTAAGAATGACTTATAATTCTAGCATTTTTCCGGAAAAATGTATTAAATTCCCGCAACAAGCTGGCGAAGTCCGAGACAATCTCGGACGTCTGGCAACCAGAGCCTCGACTCGAGACTCTCCGTACTTTTAGAATTACTTATAGGCGAATAAAAGTAAATCAAAAATCGAAAATAAATTCCACGTTGAAGAAAGTGGTATCAATGTATATCTAAAAAAATACTAAAAACAAATCAAATTTTAAATGGAATTGCCTCCTTGCAACTTTTTTTTTACGTTATCAATATAATAATTGAACGATCTTGACCCTGCCCTTACTTCTGCAAAAAATAATTCCCATTTTGCCTCTTCAAAATTTGGTAGACACATACATTGTGTACTGCCCCCTTTAGTTATTGAAGAGAGTATTAAATACTTCTTTTCTGTGAATACGTCGTGATTAAAAAGTTACAGATGGTTGCTGGATGCCATTTTAAAGAAGAATATTAAATGAAAAGGATTGCAGAGTGTCACATCTTTTGAAAATGAATATTAAAATTAGACACGTGTAGGTGATGTAATACTTTTCTAGGTACATGGTGATTATAAAAGTACAGTTATTGGCTCCCACGCTTATAAAAACATTTTAATCAAGGATCCAGTAAGGAATCTACCTGAACCAATTCCATTGTCTTTTCTATACTAGCTTCAAATAAATATAGTATATTGTTACCTCTTTTTCAGTCAGTTATCTGCCAGATTTGCTTACTATTACTTTCTATTTCTTACAATAAAGTTTGTAGGTGGGTATCAAAATATAAAAAATAACCCTGTACCTTAGGACGTAAAGAGATTTGCAATTCATATATAGATTTGTTCTAAGTTATGACATCGCTGGCGATATTTTTTATTTAAATATGTATTTTAATACCCATCAGAAGAAGACGATGTTCAGAACGAAACAGAATTTTTGTCTTTTATTTGAAGGTGTAACGTGATCGATACTTTTGTTTTACCCTGCAGTTTTATTTACATTGTGATTTATTTACTGTCGTTCAGATCTATAAGAATCAGATCCTCAAAGGTATCTGAGTCGATGTTGAGATAATTAAATGTTATCTGGTGATTGTAATAAATTCATGTCACAACACAGGTGATTCTAATCCTTTTTCAAAAGATTTTATGTTTTGAGTTAGTTCTAGAGAACAATCTGTTAATACTCGGCGCTAAAGTAAAGCGACGTCGGCTAAGCAATCTTTGACAATCAAATATGTTAATTTAATCATTTAAGTTCTTAGAATTTAATGGACTTTTTGCCATGAGCGGATTTTCGCATTTGTCGCAATTAATTTACAGGATCGATTAATAAATTAATACCATTTTGATTACTCCTTATTTGTTTAGAACTATGTTTACTAGTATTATAAGCCTGTCTTATACAGGGAAATTTATATCACGGTTAAATGAAGATGGCGAGCCCAGTGGAACCGTCGAGGTCCTGCCCCGTTTCCCGGACATCCCTTAGAATTCTGATGTCCACCTCAAAAATATTAGAAAGTCGCGTGGACTTAAAATGAGCAGAGTCGGATTGGCCCGGGGACTAGGAATCCAGAGACTCCTGGGCCAAAAATCAAGATCAGGAGCCAAAATATCAAATATTCTTAATATTACCTTTCTAATAAAAATATTAAATAAAACGTTTAAGCTATAAAGTGGCAAAACTAGCACGTTAGTTTCAGTTTACTAATAACAATTTTATGTTTTTATTTTTAAAGACGTTTAAAATATGGTTCATTTTCCTGCAAATCTCCGTGTGTCGATGCTTTATGTAAATATCTTTAATATTAAGGGTTAAAACAAAGAATATTATCCTTATAATTTTTCGAGAGTTTTTAGTTTTTTGTTTGAGCAATTCTAAAATAATGCTCGTTATTTTTATACAGTGCGCCTCTTTAATATGCCCCTACCCCTTTATTTTTTGAACTAGTAAAAAACAATTAAACATTTCAAAACGATTGGGCAAAAAATAAATGTAAACTACCCACCTAAAAATAGTGGCTAATGTGACTGAACCCAAATACATATATGGGAAAAAAGAGAGAGCAGTGTGTGAAAATGGCTCTGCACATGTAACAAAATTAATTACCTTGTTTTTGTGAAAACTGGAAAACAATAAAATTTGATTTCATTATTTGGTAAATTGAGGATTTATTTACAGATATTTTCAAAATGAAGTTTAATTTTAGATCTAATCATTAACATGGTGTTTTTAACAATAAATACAAAAATCTATAAAGTTTTGGCTTAACTGGGAGTAGAACGTAATTATGTGATATTCCCTGACGAGAGCCGGTTTGGGCTAATTGACTAATTCTATTTATGTAACTAATAAGATCGGTACGAGTCTGGAGGACTCGGAATACTAGAGTAAGCGATATATACAAGATATGCTTTCTACCTGTCCAAAAAATATATACGATCGTAGCATGAATAGCCAAATTTATGCCATGGAGATCACTGACGATATTGTTCAAAATAACCAATGGAATCTAGGACCAGGAATTAGATCTCTGGATGACAAGGCTGGTCCACATAGAGCGCAAATTTCTCTTAAACATCTAGAGAACGCAGACATAGAACAGCTGCTTTTACAGTCGCTGCCTCTTGACCAGAATTGTATTGAGTATATTATATAGATCAGAAATTGAAAGTTGACTTTCAGTTCCAAATGGTGGCCAATCCACAGCGTGTTTTTCTAGAATTGCGAGACGCTTTAGTAGATCAAGATAAATGACCAATTTAGTCAATAGAAGCATGCCGCACCGAATACGGAGTGTAGTGAAAAATCAAAGGGGGAATAAGGCATTATTAATTTGTTTAGCTTTTAGTTTATTTTGTTATGTGATTAGTAATACTTTTAAATCTTTAAGAAATACAGAGAGCTATATAACTCTATACTTTTTATTTTAAAAATCACATCAGAACAAAAATATTTACTAGTGTATCACAAAAAATAATTTATGGATTTTTCTTGGTCTATCAAATAATAAAAAAAATATTGTTTTCTACTTTTCCTAAAAATATAAGAAATTTTATTATACGTGAAAAAAGATTTTCATATTCCCTGTATATTAACATTTGATCAATATAAAGCCTTTGTAAACGGTTACCATAAAAGATAAAGAAACGTCAAGTTTGTTCTCGATGTACAGATTAAGATAAGTTGTATTGTACAACTTATATTTAAGATGATGTTGGTTTAAAAAAAACGCAAGACAAGTTTCTGGTACGTTAAAAATATACCTGTTTTTTGGAATAGGTTTACAAAAACAATCCGATTTTTTGTTTTTTTAATAATTTGTCTTATTTAACATTAAAAATATAGAAAATACAGATTTTTTCCGTCTTCCGAGACGTTTTGCGCTAGACATTCTAGGTGTTTCATATAAAGAAAAATCATTTGATTATATTTACAGGTAGTAGAGACACTCAACGCAAAATTGACAAAAGCTCGTCTTATAGGTCTCCGAGTGTAACAATATGAATTTAAAAAGTCTCATGATTCTAGGGAATTGCGAAGTGGTTTTATCACTTAGCTTGTAGCTTAAATTGTAGTACTTTTCAAAAGAAGAAACACATTTAGAAACATTTTCTACATAATGTGGGAAAGGAAGTTGTTCAATTTGATGGAATGAAAATAAACATTGAAAAACATGAATTTTATGCACCCACCCCCAAAAAAGTGGTTAAACCACTTTAATATAAACTGTTGCTAAAGAGTATACATGTGAATTCGCCCTAACATTTCAAACCCTGGATTGTGCAAACATATTTCTTGTTACTGTATTTTCAATGACAAAAGCGAATCAGTAAAAGCGTTAGTAATATTTGAAGTACAAGTTCAAGTACAGGATTTCTTATAAAGGATATAAAAAAAATTAAAATTTAAGAGTTGTAAGATTAAAGGTAAATAACAATAGATGATGGGAAAGTTAAGAAAAAGTTGCAACCTAGGTTTTTATTTAACATGGCACCCTGTATATTTTGAATGGCTTTGAAACATTTGTCTGTGCTGATTCCAAAAAATAAAATTATCTATTTTCATAAAACCATTTATAAGCTATTTTATTTACCGTAACTAGATTTGCTATTTTTTTCTTTAAAGACGCTACAAGCCAAGCCAACGGGAACACATTGTCCTTTATGGCAGTGTCTTCTCAAATTTTTGTAGTATATTTACAAACAGAAAAAAGATGCCTATTTGATGGATATACATATAATATGCATGGTAATTCAGTTAAAAAATTCAGATTTGTTTTGCCGTGGCTTAAAAAAAAATTAAAAATCCTAAACTTTTGTATTTAATATTCTTTGCTAGTTTTTACTTTTGGAAAAAATCGACCGTGTCGATATACCAGATATCCTGTCATGAGCGCCCTTAGAAAATGTTCCAACAATGTTCAGATACTGGAGGGTGGTGCGCCTTTAGGATGTAAGTTTAGCGACTGGAGCACATTATTTAAAATACGACGGGTGCAAAAACCCCCCTGCTCCCCCTAAGGGTGTTTATGGCCCTGTATAAATTGCATGTATATCGTTCTTACATGTGAAACTCCGAACTCGAGTTAGAACAGTGTCCACGGGTGTCCACGTAGCGCTGAAACTTCTACAGGTACTGTAAATTAATGATCAAATTCTCTATTAACTGAAAATAAATGCTATGATATCTAGGTACAGGATATAGAACCTATAATCTTCCGTTTTGAAGTTGAAATCTATATAGATATTTACTCTTACCATTGCATCCGAAAAGACACACTTGGAGCTAAACTTAATTCAAAAGGCCATTTACAGAATTGGTTCAGAGATCGAAAAATACACAAACTATAAATATTTTATCAGGACGGTACCCTGACTACCCTGTTCGTTTTTCAATGTCCATGGGGCAAGAGCCGAACGCATTGGGGCAAATACCCTTCCCAAACCTGAACAAAAAAACACTTGAAGTTGTAGATTTTCCGTATCTAAATTAATAAGCAGATTTAATAAAATAATGCAAACAAAAATTTAATTTATCCTGTAGGCAAGTAAAACAAATATTCTAAATAATTTAAAAATAGTTTCGGTAAATATAAATATATTCAAGGTTATGTGGGTAACTAATTCTATAAATACATTTTTGATTTTCAAATCGTCAGCGAAAGAATTTTTATTTCAAAACATGGACCGTTATAGAATATAATAATTATAAAACTAAAAATGCAGGTTATGATAAAAATATTTATACAATTAAATTCATATTTGTTCTAGGAAACCTTTTGTAAAATTAATTCCAGAGTATGTTTTCAAAGCTAAATTGGGAACTTTTTAAGTTTTTTTCTATTTCCACGGATTTGAAAAAAAAATTAACGATTAGATTTACCCACTCCGAATCTACATTTAGGTATCTTAATCAGTGTCGCTCACAGGAAAATATACTGTTCTAAGGGGGCAACAAGAAATAATTTTTGGCATAAATTGAATAGGATATTTTTCTATTCAATTTATAAAACCATTCCCAGTTTCTTTAAAATTATGTTAAGAACATACACAACAAGACAAGCATAACCTGCTCGCGAGCAAATTATGGAGGTTTACGGTTAGACAAGTTTTATAGGTTTAAAATATCGGTAAATTTCCTTTACCCGGTACTTCCCTCGTTATGATTTTTTTCTTTTATTAGGAAGTGTGATCAAATTTAATTCCGCACATAATAATATATTAACACATATATACTGTCTATTCAAATATTTTTATTGGGTCGAATTTGTTCCACAATACTGGATTTTTTACCATTTTCTACTTATGTTGCACTTGATTTTTTAATTCAAGATAAATTGAACAAAAAATATTTTTACGACTATTTTAAAAACATCTCAATTGGCTGCCATTTTGTTTCGCCATCTTGAATTCGTACTACAGCTTTAACGTTTTATCTCTATTAATGCTTGCACAAAATTTGAAATTACTCTAACGAGTAGTTTTTCAGGGCGATTTTTAAACGTTTTATTAGGCCATTTTATTTTGTTATCTTGGATTCTTACCGAACCGTAATATTTATTTTTAGTGCAAAATTTGTGACAAATAGGATAAATAGTTTTTTAGTAATAATTTCACTAGACCGTTATTTTGTTTTGCCATAGCGAATTTTTGCCAAAGTGTTACCAGGTCATACCCATGACCCTTAATTTTTGACAAAAATTTCAAGTTACTCGGGTAAATAGTTTTTTAACTATGCCGTGAACAGATAGACGACAGACCGACGAAATCTAGAAAACATGTTTTCCGGCATCTAGGGACCTTGAAACTTAAAGATCTGAAAAAATTTCGGAGGGTGATTTTTTCCTCGATTACAATACTTTTCACGAGCGAAGTAAAAATGGATACTAACCTATATCTCATGAAAATTTATCGTGTTCGAAATGTATGATTTTTTTGAAACTATCGTTAGTTGAGGTTGGTCTAGAGATTGACGATTAATCATTACAATAGTGTGTGGAGACATTAGCCTAATATCTTCCTTAATATTTATTTGGTATATAAGCTTTCTTTTCTTTGTTCTGAGGAAAAGTAACATGGAAAAGTGGTTAGGACGTGGGTGATGACATCAACGCTTTGATATTTTGTTTAAACAACCATAATCTGTTCATGAGCAGATTATGACGGTTTATGGTTATGCGGGTTCCGAGGGTTTTAGGCACACCTTTCAAAAATGAATTGTGTCCAAAATTTATGAGTTTTTTGAAACTGTCGTATTTTGCGTAGTTGAGCTTGACCGTAAGGCCGAGGGAATCGAGAAAATATGTTTTTCGGCATCTAGGGACCTTGAAACGTAAAGATGTGAAAGGGTGATTTTTTTACGATTGCAATAACTCTTTTTTACGAGGGAAGTATAAATTGATAACAACCTATGTCTAATGAAAATTTATCGTGTTCGAAACGTATGATTTTTTTTGAAACTATGGTTAGTTGAGGTTGGTCTCGAGATTAATGATTAAACATTACAATAGGGTGGAGAGATATTAGCCTAATATCTTTCTTAATATTTATTTGGTATAAGCTTTTAACCCAGTAAGTTGGAAACTAAAGGATTGGTTCTCAAAAATTCGAAGCAAGCTGGATTTTTTCATACACCTTCAAGCATTATAAATAACGTGTAAAAAATCCCCATCGATATCGTGTACACAAACATTATACTGCGGTCAAAGGGCAAAAAATGGTTTTTTGATTAATACATTATTAGAGCACTTTTGTAAGAGGAATTTAAGAAAGACAAAAATAATTTTTTAGCTTTATTGGATTAAAAAATTAATATGAGCCCATGTCTCAAAAATGAATCGTGTCCAAAATGTATGAGTTTTTAGAACTGTCGTATTTTGCGTAGTTGAGGTTGGTCGTAGATTTACTAGAAATGGCGTGGGAAGATATTATCGGCAGACGTCAACTTAATCTAGTTTAAACAGACATAATTAGATTATGTCCGCAGCAAAAAGCCTAATTTTTTAATGGAAGCTAAAACTATAATATATAAATATTTTTAGCTGCCTAATTTTTTCCATAAAATTGAAGAAAAATTCATTCATAATTGTAATTTAGTGCACAGTAACAGATATTTTTGTACAACTGCAACTTCTTGTTTCCTACTTGAATTCTTTAGTTAAAAAGATCTTGGGAGAATAATAAGCTAAACTGTATTCCTATTACCATTGTTACGTTCACTATTATTTAAATCCGTGATATCGATTTGCTAAATTTTTTAATAAAAAATTAAATACTTGATTTACAATAATTATATTTCAATATTTTTAAATTATTATTAATTCTTCAGATGACTGTAGCGTCCGGTGAACGGTCATCCAATTAAGATGAATCCAAACCCATTTAAAAACGACTGCAGAACAATAAACATTAACTAAAAAATATCGAAAATGATAAAAAATTTTGATAGATGCGAAATTTTCTAGACTAATTCAGTTTGACACATAACTTATAAATTTTTGTCCCATTTTCGTTGGTTTCCGTTTAATATTAAATATATTAGTGTTGCTGATAAGCAAAATGAACATTAGCTACTTAAGTAGCTTTACATAAGATAATGGAGAGAATATGATTATACAAAAAAAATAAGTGTTGATTTCACCAAAGCTGAAATTGTGGTCCTATGACTAAAAGCTGCTGTCAGCCACGTCTGTTGTATTGCGCAATCCGTCAACTGCTCATATGAACACTTTACTTTACCCAGTATATCCGATAGAGCAAAAAATAAAAATAAATCTTCCGTATCCGGAAGCATCTACTCCGATGTCATGTTTGACATAACTACCTTATTTATTATTATAATTACCTTCATTTGGTATATAAAATTTAGAATGAAATTCTTGCTAGAACTTTAAAAACTTTAGGCAGGTACCGAAAAATATATTCTACTTTTCGATCCATATCCATTTTTACCGCCTTTTAAAAAACTATTCAGAATATTTGCAATTTTCTGTCATTGTTTGTTCTGATGTCAGCTAAAACCACATACATCATGGCCACATTTGAAAAGCAAAAATTTTCGTTTAAAAATAGAAATTTGTGATTGTTTTTCGAAAGTCGATTTTCGGGAATTTCTCAACCGGGCACAAAAAAAATATTGTCCATTAGCAAAGTTTTTATCAACTGTAGCGTGTTTGTCCCAAGTGGTATTGATACAAGACATAAGCCGGTTAACTAACGTCTCTCAGATTTTTGGATAAAAAATTCGATAAAAAATCCCCCTACGAAAAATTTACCGTCAACGAGGTTTCCAAAAAAGTGTCCGAAATATTTCTAGTAATATTGTATAGAAGCTGAAATTATAATAGTTTAAATAATTGTATATACCATAGTGATAATTACTTGGCAATTTCATATTGCGGAGGTCACGACTGACGTGATCAAAGGCGGTCACATTCGAGGAAGCACAGCGCTGCATCTTTGGTGACGTCGGTCGCGACCATCGCAACATGGGACTATCAGCTAACTATCGGTTTTCTGAATTAAATTGTTGAAACTGTTAGTGTACCCATAGTGTACCAAATCTTAGATTTGGTGACATCGGTGACATTAACATATTTTTTACACGTTACTATGACCAGCTGACGTATTGCACAACACAACTGACGTGGCCGACAACAATTTTTAGAGATTATATATTACTTTAACAATAAGTACACATAATTTAGGCTTTGGTGAATTCAGCAATTTTCAATTTTTTTTTGGGTAATCCTAATTGCCCCACTCTTTCGCAACGTTGGCGCCAATACTTATGGCCATTTTACTTATCATTACTGTCAATATATTGATCAATATATAAATCAGTTTTGGTCGAAATTTTCTGGCGCTACCTCTGGGCGTACGACTGCAAAAACGCCCATCAGAGGACCACAGGCTAAAAAGGCAGCCCTAAAATTTTCTTCCCGGATTTGGACCAAAAGCATAAAATATTGAATTTTGTAGGATTGAGTAAACTTTAAGGATACTTAAGGTTCGATTTGCACAAATTGACTCGGCGTTACTTAAATCGATGCCAAAACAATATTACTCTGATGGTGACTGACTTGACAAAATCCAATATTATAGAGATTGAAATAATAAGAGTAACAAAACATTAATAAGAAAAGACTCATTCTTGCAACAAAAATTGTAAACAATCAGACCTACCTGCTCTACAAATCTACTAAGGAGAAACTTAATAGATTTATAAGTATCCAGTACTCACAAAATATAACCACAGGACTTTCAGAGATAGCGTACAACAGCATTTTCAGTAAAAAAACACAACATTGGTCATTACGTATAAATCTCAACTGTTAACAAAATTACCTGTCCTCTTCTTAAAAAGATTACTATAATAAAACAACTAATATCAGCTAATTAAAGTGTCAATCGATGACGTACATACATTTATAACTGAAGCACTAATATTAGTTATTTAGTAAATATTTTAAAACATAATTAAATGGTGTCAAAATAAAAATCTGAAAATTACAAGAAAAACAAGGCGATTATGTAGCTGCGTTTTAAGTTGTCTAATGTTAATTAATTCTCCTTAAAATATGCCTTGCCATACTCTCTACAGTACCGCTCTATACGAGCTGTTTTAATTTATAAATACACAGGGCTCGCTTAACGGGCAGTTTAAAGAATAAAAAACTAGCTAGGTGCAAGCTGTAATACAAATAAACTAAACAAAGCTAAAAATTATATTTGCTTTAAAAATAAGTTTAGCATTAAATAAAAAGTATATTGGACGGTCTAAAATGCCGGGTACTAATAAAAATTAGTAGTGCACAGTCCAGAGGGTCAATTAAGTTCCCCCCCCCCCCATTAAAACGTTTTAAGTTTTAAGAACGCAATATAAATGCACTCCTTATGCACCACCAAAAAAACATTTTGCACCATGTCTTACGAGAAACAAATTAAGAAAATGTGCCAACTTAATGCCAGCCCCCCTCCACTACTTTTTTTAGTGGAATCTTATGTATTAACTAGTATGTAACTTGATATGCACCACCCTTAGTTTGTTTTGCACCCCTAGGGTTTAGGAGAGACCACCCTTACAAAAACTTAAGTTAGCCCTTATTACATTTTTTAAAACTTTTTAGTGGATTATGTAACTTGATATGAACCATTATGCACCACCCTCAGTTTGTTTCGCACCCCTAGGGTTCAAGAGTAAACACCCTTACAAAAACTTAAGTTAGCCCCCGAAATAAATTTTTTAAACTTTTTAATGGAATATTATGTAACTTGATATGCACCACCCTTAGATTGTTTTGAATCTCTAGGGTTCAAGAGATAACCCCCTCCTAAAAACTTAAGTTAACCACCTCACTAACATTTAGTTTGTTTCGCACCACTAGGTTTCAAATGTTTTAACCTTTTTTAAAAGTGGTAAGGTAAGTAATAAACTGAACTAAGGTGAAAGACACAATAAAAAACTGTTTTCAATTCAAATTTTTATCGCCATAATTTTGTGAGAATACAAAAAATAACAAAATTTATATTTATATATTCTCATAAATATATGGTGATACTGTCGTATATCAAGTTACATAATAATTTACAAAAAAGTTCAAAAAATCAAAGTTTTTGCAAGGGTGATTTCTCTTGAGCTCTAAGGGTGCCAAACGAACTAAGGGTGGTGCATAATGGTGCATATCAGGTTATATAATATTCCACTAAAAAAGTTTCAAAACATTTAGTGGGGGTGGGGTAACTTAAGTTTTTTTATAGGTGTTTTCTCTTGAACCTTGAAAAATTGAGTGGGGGGGGGGGGACGCAGGCATTAAGCTGCACATTTTCTTAATTAGTTTCTCGTACGACATGGTGCAAAATATTACGTTATTAAAACTTAAAAATGTTCAGTGGGAGGTGGGAGAGTAGACGGGGACAACTAAATTGACCTTAATCCAGAAGAGACTCCCTTTTACCTTACGTGTAGGAATTTTTGTATTAAATTGTTTAGACCAGCCAACCAGCAAATAATTACATAATCTGATGCTAAATTATAAATTATGTTATGTATAAAAATATTTAAGCCATTCATTGACTTAAATCATTTTAAAGACTTCAGTTTTTTATTCATTCAAATTCATTTTTAAAACTTTTTATTAAAAGCTTTTATTTAACTTCCGTTTTATGTTAATTAGTTAGTATCCTTGGGTCAAATCGTGCAAGTAATTTTTGAATCAGTTCCAGTTATCGGGGTTGACTGAAATTTGGTACACATACATAAACCCGATGATAATACAATATTATAATGTCCTATCGTGAATGTCTTATACAGGGTGCGTAAAAAAATGACAAAGCAATTAAATTAAATCAAAATGAAATAAACGTTAAAAAGAAGTTCCCGTTATCGGAACTGGCTGAGATTTAGTATACATACATAAACCCGTTGACAATACAATATTAGGCGCCCAATCGTGAATGTATTATACAGGGTGCGTAAAAAATATTGCTAAATAATACAAAACAGTTCCCATTATTGATTGAATTTGGTATACATATATAAACCCGATGAAAATACAATGTGTAGTCCAATCGTGAAAGTCGTATACAGGGTGCGTAAAAAATAATGCTAAAAAAGTAGAAAATAAATTAAATATAAACAACATTTTTAAAAAAGCTTTTATTTATAAACTATTGAGCCGAGTCCATTTCGATGCAATACGCTGGAAGCTTAATCACATAAAGATGGCGAGAAAATGTTAGAAGCCGATTCCCTAATCCCCAGGTGACAAAATACCTAAACATATTTGTCACCCCATTCCGATGCAATATGCTGGAAGTTTGATCACATAAAGATGGCGAGAAAATGTTAGTGGCCGATTCCCTAATATCCAGGTGACAAAACACCTAAACAAATTTGTCACTAAGTAATGAAGAATATGCTATTGAATTACAGAGCAAATAGTTAATATTATTTATTTCAACCTATTTACAAATTTACACACGCAGAGGCAGGTAACTGAAAAGTAAAAAATAATCAAACTAACATAAACACAGAACTTTTAAAAATTTGAATATTTTCTTAAAAGCTTGAGGCTTGAGACGTCATCATACTTGAAGTAAAACAAATTTTTAAAAGTTCTTTATTTTTGTAAGTTTAATTATTTTTTTAGTTTTCGGTTAATAGTTTATAAATACTTTTTACAGTTATTTTATTTAACTTGTATCTTAATTAGTCAGTTAGTATGTATGTATGGATCAAATCTTGCAAGGAACTTTTGAAGCAGTTCCTGTTATCGGAATTGACTAACATTTGCTATACATGCATAAACCCAATGACAATACAATACAGGGGGTCCCACGGAAAAGTAACACATTTCGCGACTTAATAGCTCGAAACCGAAAAATGGACAAATCTAAGCCGAATGGCTTAGATTTGTCCCGAGTTTTTTCTTGTCAATGTTGCCAAATTTTCCCGTTTATCCTAGGATCGCGGAGAAATACCTATTTTTTGGGACTAAATTACTGTTTTACTTTAAATGGGACACCCTATATATTTTTATGGTCTTGAATAGCCTGACACTTCTTCTTTTAAATTCTTAGATTTTAAAATTAGCTTTGTAAATTCTTGCTTTGAACCTAATTTCAAATTTCTTTATAGCTACAAAGACAATTTAGTAAAATACCAAAGGTAAAAAGTTTTATTTTCGTGACGATAAATAAAAACTATAACAATTGTTGTATATGACCTCCATTAACTTCCACACACTTAGACAATCTATAAAGAAAATTTCCATGTGAGTTTTGAAACATTTCCTGTGGAATTAATTCTATAACATTTCTTATGTTAATTTTAAGTTCTTCTTAATTTCGTGGTAGAGGTTTGTCTTTCACATAGCCCCACATAAAAGAAGTCTGGGATCGTTAGATGTTGGGGATATGGAGCTCACGGTATAGGACCTCCCCTGCCTACCCACCTGTTTGGAAAAACTCGATGCAATGAATTTCTCGCAATGTTTGAATAATGCGCTGGGGCGCCATCTTATTGGAAATATATGTCATTAATTATCCGTTCTTCTTCAAGTTGTGGATAAAAGAAAAGTTCTAACATATCGGTGTAGTTAGCTCCAAAGACGGTATTCTCCATAAAGAAAAAAGGACCGTACACCTTGGTGGACGACACCGCATACCAAACATTTACTTTTGGCGAATATGGGGCAATTATGTTTATTAACTTTTCCGTTTAAATGAAATATTATTATGTGCGCATTAGGAAACTGTCTCGTTAAATCTAAAATTGTTTTACATGTGTAGTATCTTTGTTCGAAAGCATGGGGTATAATTCGTTGAAATGTTTGAATTTAGTATACCTTAAATTTAATTATCTTTAAAAGTCGCTCTACTTTACTTTTCGACATCATCAATGTGCTGGCCATTATACGAATAGATATTTGATAATTATTATTACTTAAAATTTCCCTTACAGCTAAGACTTCGTTCAGTAGCACGTCTGCTCGATTGTCACGTCGCTTGAGTCTATCCAAAGAGCCTGTATCTCTAAACCAATGCACCCATAACAAAATCGACTTTCCGGATGGGGAATTTTTTTGGTGTACTGTACGAAATCTGCGTCTGGATATTGTTATTGATTTCGTTTCTGCATATGTGTTTACTAAAAATGCTTTTTCAATTTGATTAATCATTTTAAAAATCGAAGAAATTAAAAATCTGACAGCTGCATTTGACAACAAACTAATTTTTAATGGTCGACAGGATATCAAGCACACTTGATAGTTATGGTGTCGCATAACTACGAAAAATGCATAGCGATGGATGACGACGAAAAGTAGAGCGACTTTTAAAGATTATTAAATATAAGGCATACAACATTGAAGCATTTCAACGAATTATCCCCACGCTTACAAACAAAGATACTAGATTCACATGTGAAACAATTCTAGATTTAACGAGACAATTTTCTAATGCGTAATTAATAATGCCAGACGAAACAACATTTCATGTAAACAGAAAGGTTAATTATTATGCAAGAGTTTTACAAAGTTAATTTTAAAATCTAAGAACTTAAAATAAATATCCCCAAACTATGTATTTTTGAAAAGAAGAAGTGTCAGGCGATCCAAGAACCTAAAAATATATAGGGTGTCCCATTTAAAATAAAACAGTAATTTAGTCCCTAAAAATAGGTATTTGTAGCAATAAAGAAATTTGAAATTATGTTCAAAGCATGAATTTACAAAGGTAATTTTAAAATCTAAGAAATTAAAATAAATATCCCCAACTATGTATTTTTGAAAAGAAGAAGTGTCAGGCTATCCAAGACCATAAAAATATATAGGATGTCCCATTTAAAATAAAACAGTAATTTAGTACCAAAAAATAGATATTTGTAGCAATAAAGAAATTTGAAATTATGTTCAAAGCAAGAATTTACAAAGGTAATTTTAAAATCTAAGAACTTAAAATAAATATCCCCAACTATGTATTTTTGAAAAGAAGAAGTGACAGGCTATCCAAGACCATAAAAATATATAGTAATTTAGTCCCAAAAAATAGGTATTTCTCCGCGATCCTAGGATAAATGGAAAATTTGGCAACATTGACAAGAAAAAAACTGTTCTGTTACTTTTCAGTGAGACACCGTGTATTATGGTGTCCAATTGTGAATGCCTTATACAGGGTGAGTAAAAAAGCATGCTAAAACGTACAAAATAAAATAAATGTGAAAAAATATTTTTAGCTTTATTTATAAACTATTGAACTGAAAAATAAAAAATAATTAAACTTATATAAACACAGAACTTTTAAGAATATTTTCTTAAAAGCTTCAGTCGTGAGACATCATCTCACTTCAAAGAAAGCCTCAAGCTTTAAAAAAATATTCAAATTTTTAAAAGTTCTGTGTTTATGTAATTTTAGTTATTTTTTACTTGTCAGTTTAATAGTTTGTAAATAAAAGCCTGTTTTTAAAAATATTTTATTTACATTTATTTTATTAAAAATTTATTTAGGTCATTTTAGAAATCATTTATCCTTGTTTTCACTTACTATATTTCAGACAGAAAATCTTAAGTGAGATTAACGACTTAAGTTAATGACTTAATTCTTTTAAAAACTTATATAAGTGAAAATAAAATTTGAACTGTCGTTTGAGTACCTACTCTATCTAACGCATACGGTAAAGTGACCCAGCGGCATGGCAAGCAAAAATGGGCACTTTTGACTTTATTTAAATCAATTATAAGAATTAAGCCAATTTCTTGTTTCACTTATCTTCAACCAATATTTTGTTATATTGAATTAAGACTAAAGCCATCTATCGTTTAAAGCAAAAACTTAAATGTTTTTAAAATGTTTCAAATGACCCGTGACTTACGACTCTTTCAAGTTTTCTTGTGACAGCTCTGCTGACTATGAAAATTAAATTATTAAAAATTAAACTGTTTAGACTAGAGTTCTTACGTTCTCAGACGATATAGCCAAAATCGGCCCGCTTATGAAATAAACACATTTTTTCATATGTTCACAGTGTATTTAAAATTAAAACACTTTCTAAAAGAATGTAAGTTTATTATTATAACAAATTACCAGAAATTCCCAAAAAATTCGCACATATTTACGACATGGAACAGCCATTAACATTACACAAAACCTTGCTTGATTTGTTTACCTATTTATTTTTGTACCGATATTTTATCGAGAAACAGCAAAGAGACGGTGTGAATATCAGGCAATAACCACTTACTTAAATCTTTTTGACGATATTTCAAATTTCAATCTATTAAATGTTTGCCTATTTCATTTTTAGAATCATTAGCAAACAACCATTGTAATAGGTAGTTACATTAAGGTTTTATATCTGCTGGTTACAATAAAAAATGTTAGAACAAGTTCTTCTGTATATTTGTTACATTAGTACCTACACCCATTCAAATTCTTTTCTTAGGCATGAAAATATTTAAGTCGTAACCTCTAATGTTTATTAAAATATTCAACTTTATTTAGAAATCCATTTAATGGTTAGGCCGCCATTTCGTGTATATTACCTACATCTGAAAGAGAAAAACTAAAAACGTTTAAATCTCTTTTGAAAGGAAAACACTTCTACAAAAAATCGGAGTAATTAAATTTACACTAAGAAAAAGATTGCGATTTGTGAACTGTTGTTTCTGAGTCTACAAATGAAAACCTTCCAGCAACCGAAATACAGATAGGTCCAAATATGCACCTAGTTTTTCCTCTCTTCGTGAAATTAAAGCAGAAATGGTCGGATACGCCGATTTTGCTTTGGAGGGAGGACGCATTTTAAGCATATTTTTCAACCTGTATCTTCAACCCGGGGGGACAATAATACCACTAAAATTTCAAAATGAAAATGAAGTTTAGTGATGCATCATTTCGAAGGGCAGATAAATACCTTCCTATGATACTTGTCGGATTTTATTTGATCAGTTAATGCGAAAACGGCTTTAGGAACCTCCATCCTGTAGTTTTGGCATGAATGAAATTAGGACGTAAATTTTAGTTATTAAAAGTCAAAACAACTACAATCATTATCTAAATCAGTTATTTTAATAAAACATGATTTAAAGGCCAATAAAACCGAGACCATTATCGCAGTTTAAGGAAAGAAATAACTATATAGACTCTGCCTTTACCAGAACAAATCCCTTATTTATCGTTTGCGTTTTTTGTTGAAATAAATCATATTGTGCAGGTAAGTGTAGGAAAAGAATTTGGGTAAACGTTTATTGTAGTCGCTTCGTCGATTCAGTTTGGTTACTTTTGTATTTTCTGTAAAAAAAATTATTTACTCCATTCCAGAACGAGTTGAAATTGTAGAACTTTATATTCAAAATAATAGTTGGACTAGGCTTACCGCTCGTTTGTTTAATAACCTTTATCCCAATACAAAAGCGAATGATTTGCATGTTGCCACATTAGTCCAAAAGTTTACGATACTGGATCTGCGTGTAAGGTGAAACGCCAGCCGCAGCGAACCATCAGAAATTAAGCTGTGAAAGTCGCTGTTTTGGGACATATTGCATTGGATCATACTCAAAGTACCCGTCAACATGCTCAAACCTCAAGTGATCGTACATAATACGAATTTTAAAAGCGCACAAATTTCATCCGTACAAAATTAAATTAGTACCGGAGCTGAATGAGGATGATCCTGATAGAAGGCTACAGTTTTGCGAAGAAATAAGCCAGCGTTTTGCGTTTCATTGAAAGTCCAGACTTATTATTTAACATTTGGTTTTCCGATAAGTGTACATTTTATTTGAATGGTGCTTTAAATAGGCATAATTGCCGTTACTGGGATGACAGTCACCCACATTTATTCCGTGAGCTTCATACCCAACAACCTCAAAAAATTAACATCTGGTGTGGCATATTAAGGAAATTTAACTGGTGAAGTGTACATAAGCATGATTTAAGATGTAATCGACCCTTTTATAATAGAAATAATATAAGAAAACGTTCATCGACTTCATGGACTGCTTCCGCACTATTCCGCTGCTGTAAAAGGATTTAATTAAATAAACGGTTCCCTAGACGGTAGATCGGAAGGAGAGGCCCAACTGAATGGCTTTTCCAGGTCACTACATTTTTTTTTTGGCCTTGAACTATTTTCTTTGGGGACACTTTAACCTCCGTATTCACTAAAAAGGTTTAAGAGTTAGTCCACGTCTAGTTGCCATGTAACTCTTAGTTCACCAGTTATGTTTTGCTTATATCACTGTCATTTTGTAAGTGTGACATTTGGACAAATTATTTGTTCAATTAGGCCAGTCAGGTCAGTTAGGCCTGGTCTAAATTTAAACATTTTTAGTGAATACAGGTGTAAATGTTTTGCTACGAATCCCAATTCCATAGATCTTCGTCAACGAATTATAGCCGAGTGCTGAAGCATATCACCTAATATACAACAAAGTGTTCGAAATATTTATAAATCTGAACAAAATCTGTATTATTGCATGGAAGGAAGAACATTTTCAAAACTTCTGTTAAATTAACAAAAGGAGTAAACTATTAAAAAACCATTTAATAGTTTACTAGATTTTTAGAAAATTATCTTAAATAACTAATATTGAAACGTAATTGTAGGTATTTTAACTCCTAATAACTAAAATTTACGTGCCTTTTTCATTAATATCAAAACTTCAGGGTTCCTAAAGTCGTTTTCGCATTAATTGTTAAAGTGAAATCCAACAAATACGTTTATCATTATTGAAAATATTATACGAAGCTCTGTTGACACTTAATTTTTAATACTATTTTTACAGAAAAATAAAATTAAAAATTAATGTAAACGATTATGTAGAAAATCTCCAATCATTAATTAATTAAATTCGTTCAAAGTTAGCTGATAATATGAATAATGAACTTATTAAATAATGAAATGGAGTCAAATGAAATGCAAAATAAATGTAGGATTTTGGGATCCCAAAATATCTGCAAAAATTTTAATGATTTATAATGTAAAATGAATAACTGTAAAATTGATGAGTTTATTTATATAAGTATTTCGGAGTAATAATAGATAATAACCTTAGATTTGATGAACAAGTACATTATTTATACAGAAAAATGTCTAAAGAAATGGAATCTTAAATAGGATAAGCGTTAGTTTAAATTCTTCTTCCACACTTCACTTTTTGTAGTACTATTTTATATAGGTCTAACTAAACCGTCTGATATCTTCAGATTTTTTTTAATACATAATATTACTCTGAATACGTCGACTCTATATTTCTTAAATATATTAATAATATATAATTAAACTCAAAATCCTTAAACAAGGGATTCCCCCTTATCTTTAAATAAAAAAAATTAAAATTTAATTTCTTTTAGGGCTTTATTAGAGTGTGATAATTTCAAAATAAATAACTAAAATCTTTAAAAGTATGATTTACCTAAATTTAAAGAATTATTTTTTTTCAAAAATGAGTTAATTATTTTACGGCAGCTATTAAGATAAATACATTTTGAAATAAAAAATGTAAACAATTAATTATAATTTAACTACTAAGTTTTCAGTGACGCCAGTTTCACGTTCTTAGTTCCTAAAAGTTGTGAAAAATGCTTTGCGACCTTAAATGGGAGGCGAATATTTAAACTCAGTGATGTTGCTTATATGAAAAAAAAAGATATAATATCTAATATCGACATCTAAAAAATCATAGTGACAAATGTTATTAATAATTTATAAATAGTAAAGAATAGCATTAACATTACCCAAACACAATGATAAATACAACGAACTCCTTTTATTTATTATTTACTTGCTTTGGTTTAATTGACATTATCCAAATCACATGGTTTTAACTTTATCTGGTAATTAATATTATTGTTTTTTTCGCAGAATAATTAATGTCACTATCAAAAAAAAATGTCATCACAAAAACCAATCGAATCACGGAAGAACTTAGGCATAAGTAGAAGAGGGTTTTGAAAAGTTAAGTTAATGGTCTTTCCCCTGGAATAAATTTTCCCTGTTCTGAAATAATTTAAAGACACATAAACACATAATAGAAAAAAATGTATACCACGTCGTTTTTAATACTGTAATAACTATATGTACCTTGTACCTACATAAGTGTAATCAGTTATATTTTGAATGAGTTTTACAAGCTTTATTTTTTAAGATATCAAAAAATACAAAATTTTAGGATTTTGTCTGAACAGCAAACTTTGATATTTTAATTGGAACACCCTGTATGATCCTGTATGATATATATCCGTCAAATGGGTCTCTTCTTGCTGATTATAAATTTAGTAGGTTTGATACCTTCATCTCTAAAAAATACGAATCGTGGCGGTTTAGACAAAATCCTGAATCTTTTGTACTTAACATGTTTTGATATCTTAAAAAATAAAGCGTGGAGGCCCCGTTCAAAATATATCCGACTACCCTATACATGACTGTATAATATGCCCCTCACTTACTTTAATAAAAGTAAGTTTTTTTATAATTAAATATTATTTTTTATTATTACAGAAAGTGAATAAAACAACAGTTTATGTGTGTACAGGGAAGCATTTATGTGAGCTAACTACTGTATTTTTAATATATTTTATTTTTACGTATACAGATGCTTTTTGGTTAAATAAAACCCATTACAGGATTAAAAAGGGCACAGTTCGGGAATATAACATGGGTCTGCGGTTCATCGTTTCGGCGTGTTATGTTGCTGACAATAAGCAATTGGCGGGAATTCAAACGCAATTTTCTTTGTTATTTGATACTCTGATACTAAAATTTTTGTAACAGTAAAAATAGATAGTTGTATTCCAAATATGCAAACGGCTAAGTTCCTTGGGTTGCAAGTAGATTTAAGTCACAGTTGGGAGGCATATGTTTCGACTTTTCATATGTGCCACTTCTGACGTACAGAATAATTTTCTGACAAATATTTTTAAACTCCAAAAAGCGAGTCATAGGGATATGATCAGATTACATCCCAGAACATCATGCAAGCACGTTTTAAAGAAGGAATTACAGCCCCCTCTTCTTTATATTTGGTCGCATTGGTCAGCTTTGTAAAAAACACTCAGATTTTCTTTGAAGTAAACCTTAATATATATTCTAACACTACGGCTAATTCAACTCGAAACCAAAACGCACTGCGAATTCCTGGTCACAAGCTCGGCTTCTTTTGAGAAAGGTCCACATTATACATGTCTTAAGAGAGAACTGCACGCAAAAAGTGAAAAACCAGCGACAAGGTCTAGTCGAGTTGAAAGTAAGATGAAAAGGTACCTGTGCATTAAAAAAAACTTCCTGCACGTCCGACCTCAAAAAAATGTGTTATGTATAGGTAATTTAAATTACATTTCGGTTAAAAATGGGTTCAAAAGGGTTCACGCGCTGCAGAAATACAAAGACATGAGTACGATTTACAATTTCAAATTTTGCAGTTACGTAGACAAAGGATCATTGTAAGGCGGTAAAGAGCCATTTTGTGGAAAAAAAATTATATGCGAAGGAATGTGCGCCAAAAAGTGGTCAAAAAAAGGTCGAAAATGGACAAATCTACTTTTATTTTATAATTCTAGATTTGATTTTTTCATAAAAATTCGCCTTTAGCGCCCAACTATACATATTTCCCTATTAAAATCACATTGAAGTTAATACATAACTCTTATAGTTTTAACATAATATTGCAGCGGAGGAAGGCTTGCAAATGATCCATATTACTGCGTGCAGTTCCCCCTTAAAGCATTCAAGCTTCTGACCCCCGAAATCTAAAACGGTAAGGGAACAAAGGGATTCAAAAAGGCTGCAAATGTTTTTATTTATTTAGGTTTGTTTTTTGATTGTGTATTTTAATTGTGAGTATGTTTGACTTTGCTCTGTCGTTATGTTGCATAAATAGTATAAAAGTTATTAAAGTCATTAACTCATCTTAGGATTAGGATTGAAATATTCTGACCTTGCCTTTTCACTGTAAAATATGATCTTGTTGACAAAAAATAAATAACAAAAAAAAATCTGACGGGCATGGCGGCACAAAAATGGCAGAAACAATTTGACAAATAAAGGAAAACCAGTTCCTTCTCGAACGAATAGAAGCTCTAAGACCTTGGTTTTACCAATGCCGTCATATTAGGAGAAAAAAATTACCATTTTTCGACGAGGAGCCCAGGAAAAAATCCTGCAAAAGGCAAAGTTAGCAGCAAGCACAACAAGAACCCCAACTCCATCCCTAAACAAGAAGAGCCAATAAAACATCCAAAAAAAGTCATTGTTTATTTATTTATTACTTTTGCTGACAATAGTTTATACGAAAACAAATCATAAATAATCTTAAAAGTGGCATTAATAATAAAAATTTTAATATTACAATATCGCAACTTAGAAAAAATGTAATATGAGATACATTCTTTATATCATGGTAAAAAAGTATGATTTAAATACATATATTAGGTTACCTACCAACCACTAATTGAGAGAAATAACTTCTAAGCAGGCAAATAAAAACCTTTCTGGCTTGTTAATGCAGGTAATGGAAGGATCAAAGAACTCTGAACTGTGTAAAAATTAATTAAGATACCTTTTTACAAACAACTTCAATCTCAAAATGTCTAAAGAATCGTAAGAAAAAGGTCTTGAAAATAAGATCCACAAGACAAAAACCAAAGTGTCGACTGAATCACGGAGACATTTTAGTATACAAGCTGTGGGTAATTAAGAGTAGTCAAGGTGTTTTTGGGGTAATACTAGGATAGTTCTAGGAATCGGGGGTATAGATGGAAATTAAAGATTAATCCATGTTAACGTGGCATCTCTACCTACATTATATAACCGCTTACGGGTGCTTAGCCGCTAGCGTGCTAATTACCAAGGCGAGAAAGAAGAGTTATACGAAAGGTGTAAACGCTTTGTGGTATTTTGGAATGTTTTCTTTCTTAACCGTAAAACTAACATATAAATACATAAGCAGCAATAAAGAAAAGAAAATAGAAAATTAAATTAAATCAAGTAGGCAACATTAGTGATGGTTAACAGGTAGCAAGCACGTATAGTGACTTCATATTATATAAGTATTAAACAATTCGTCAACATAAAAACAGTAATTAGCCTGTATTATATGATTATTGAACGCAGGTTTACCTAAGTCTCTGACCGTATTGGGAATATGATTAAGCAATTTTAAATTTATAGAATTTTTTTCAAATATATTAAGTCTAAATCGAGGCAGTTTAGCCATGTGTTTCAGAGTGCAAAATTAAAGAATAAGATTTTGAATGGATCCCGAAGTATAATAAATGAATAAAGAAGGTAAAGGCATCATTTTTAGATCTCTAAAATAGAATTAGCAATGTGCTCTAAAGCCAGATCCAGTCATCAGCCTAATTGCTTTCTTTTGAAGGTGAAATATTTTGATTGAGGCAACAGCATTACCCCACAGAACAACACCATATTACATAAAAATGTGAAATATAGCGAAATACACTACCCTTAGTATATTCAAGCTAAGACAGTGAGTTAATTGCCTCAAAAGAAATAAAGATAAGGAAAGTTTATTCCATAATGTCTCAATGTGAAATGAATCATCTAGTCTTACCTAAAGTAAGTCTGCTCTTGCTACTGATAAGAATATTTTCAGTTTTACAATGATTTAATTTTAAATTATTTGCAGTGAACCATGTACTCGGCTTGTTTTAGAGAAACCCTTGCACACTCACAAAGAACACTAAGAACACTATAGAACCCCACTACTTACAATAAATAGTCTATATGCATATAATTGTTTGGCAACTTTTTTTAAATTGTGATTTATTTATTATTATTATTTATTTTTCATAACATTATTTACGTAGTCTACAAAAAAAATTATGCCCATTATTATTCTGCCCTGTTAAGACATGAAGTCGTATGTGATGAAAGTAAGTTTTCAAAAATTAATTAATATGTAAACGATTTCTGCCATGGAGATATTTTTGTCAATACTATTTTTTTGTACAGAAGTACGATTTGTTTTAACTTTAGCATACAAGAAAGTTTAAACATTTTACCCATAAACATTTTTCGCAAATTTTATAACTTATTTATTTTCAACGGGACAAAACCCAATTACAATTTATACAATATACAATTATAGTAAAAATCAATAAACAGTCAAGGTATATCACATATCACGAATTTAGCAAATAATATAAGACTGATATTTAACACAGCCACTATAAAAAGAAAACTTAACATAACATAAACAAAACAAGACTTTAGAGAGTGAGCCCTTAATAGACACAATACTACAATCAAACACATCATTGCGGTTATCCTTTATCATCATGCGATTCAGTGAGTTATACCACCACCCTTAAGTTTCTAACAGGTGCATTTAAATTAAGGATTCAAAAGAGATCTGGACACTGTACAATATTCTTAATGATCTTACCATTAAAAATGATATGAAAATTTTTGCATCTATCCTCAAGTGACTTTAAGTTCAGAAGATTTAATAGATCCAAATGATTAGTGTTCTCAAATAGGATGTTCAATTTAAACGCAATGTAGTCTAAAAATCTTCTCTGTACTCTCTCTAAAGCATTTATATGTATTTAGTAATATGAACACCATACAAAAACAGTATATAAGGACCTAAGTGCAAATACATTTTTAAACTGTCTTATGTGGTCATTAAAAGTTTGCTTGATATCAAAAATTACCCCCAGATCTTTTATATTTTGTACACTTTCAATAAAGACCGAGTTGATATTTATTTAGTTTTGGTCTTAACTTACGAGAAAACTGAATGTATTTACACTTTTTGATATTAAGTTCCATTCTTCAAACCTCAAGATATCATCCTGCAACTGCCTGCTTGCATTATAGGAGTTTAGACCCCAGAATATTTTTAAGACATAGGCATACAGTAAAATATGACTGTAATGAAAGCAAGTGTAGACATCATTAATAAACAGGTTCAACGGAGAGGTGTAAGATGTCTACCTTGCGGAACATTACCGGCAACACGAATTACAAACGAGTAAAAGGATTTCACTTTAACAATCTGCTGTCGGCCAACCAAAATAGAGAGCAACCACAGCGGCATGAAATAATTTATCAATTAAAATGGCATGATCAACTCTGTCGAATGCCTGCAAGATTCCACGCTCCAAGGCCTCCGACAGAGTATTCTCATATATATAATATATAAATATAAAGTTAAGCCTCTCCGCAACCAGAGAATCAAAAGCCTTTGACACATGAGAAATCAAAGACACTGGTTTATAATCACACACGTTACTTTTATTACCATTATTTTTAAAAATAGGTACAATAAAGGAAGTTTCCCATAGTGTTGAAAATTTTCCAAGCGAAAGTGATGTTATTAATGAGCTATAGAGACCCAGAAAGAGCAAAAGATCAGTTCTTTATGAAAATTGGAGATAATATTATAAGAATATAATAAATAGAGTAGAAAAATATTAAAGTTTTGACAAGATTTGGCATTTCCGTGGCTTATTTCTTTTTTTTCTTCCCTCGTAAGAGATTTTTGCAAATCTTCGCGTTTTAGGTTCTCCGGATCCCGAAAAACATGTTCTCCCATTTCCATCAGTCTGTCGTTGTGTACCCAGCATAGCTTAAAAACTACTTGTTCTATTGACTTCAAATTTTGGTCATAAATCAAGTGTCATATGGAGTTGAAATGGATACATTTTGGTAAATATCCAATCTAGTGCAATAAAATGGCAGCTTCACAAAATGTAAAAAAAAATCTGTTGGTCACAATGGTAAATCTGAGTTATTTTTGTTAAGTTTGCAACATTAGTTGTCAAGTTAATGTTTTTGTTTTTCCTTATTTTTGTATCTAATTGGAAGTAAATACAAATAAAAACACGTTCAATGATCCAAGTTCCTGTTTTATTCAAGAAACACACTGCAGTTGTCAAAATCATTATTAAGAAACTATTTATTGAATGAATTCTTGGGCAAAAATAAAGTGTGATATAACAACAAACTGGTATGTTTTTTAATAAACCCATTATGGTGGAACACAATGGCGGCCCCATAAAACGTTTAATAGTACCAAAAAAATGCTCATTTAATTAACTTTGGCACAATGCGCTAGTTTTGTCACCTGTGTGATTTTTATTATATTAACAATTCGCGAATAATAAAATAATAAACAATGTCTCTATTGATTTTGTAAACAACCAGTTTTTTTTTTAATTACAAAATATTTCTTTTGCCTCCATGGAATCCTTGGTAAATGCGCTCCGCCTGCTCGGATCTCCCGATCGTTGAACAGGGCCGGACTTCATAACAGTAATTTTTTTTCAGTTGTGTTCCGTTAACAATAATGAGTTACATTCTACTGTAATAATCGGGTGTCAAATATGTAATATGAACGATACAAAACTGCCACTGTGGCCGTATGAGCTTTGTAAGGACAAATATTGTTTTTATGTTCAAAACTCAGCGCTTCGGAGGTACGATGTGTAGAGCTAAAGAAGCTGCGCATTCTACGCTTTCTTTGTGTTGATTGTCCAAGTGCAGAATGAGATCTTTGGAGAACTGAAAAATATTAATATGGCAGAATAAACGCTTAAATTGGAAACATTAGCTATTGAAATTGATTGTTTAAGTGATAAAGTTGATAAAGGTTAAGTAATAAATGTTTGGGGAAGGTCGCCCTAGGTTAGAGCATATGGAGAGTAGTTTGGACTCCACTCAAGTTACTGAAATTGAGTCAAGATCATTTGCAGATGCTGCTAAGAACAAACTATGGTAATCAAATCAAAAAATCCTTCCCAAAGTTTTGATGCTACAAAGGGAGATTTGTTTCAAAATGTGAACCCGATTAATGAAAATATTGCAGCCAAGAGCTTAAAACTAAAGGTGGAATGGTGCTTAACTGTCCCACCAAAGATGATGCTGTAAATTTTAAACAGATTATTTCACATAAGTTACCAGAGAAATATGAAATTAGTACCCTAGGAAGTTTCCAACACAGGATCCGAATTTCAGGTTTGTCCGAGAGATATGGTGAACATACGTTATTAAAATTGCTTAGGCAACAGAATAAATCAGTTTTTTTTGAGGATTCAGATCTTAAACTATCAAATATAAAACCTTTAAAAAATAAGCCCAATGTGTTTCAGAGTGTTATTCAGTTAAATTCTGCCATTTATAAGGTCATGGAGAGCGGCTGATTTAAATAAAAACTATTTTTCTCAAAATGTACAAAGTAAATATTTGGATTCATTGTTAAGCTTGTTTAGTCTAAGTCAGGTCATTAATGAGTCCACTAGACTGACAAGAAGGTGTAGTGGTTTGATTGATATTGTTTGTGTTGACAATAAGGTAGATTCAAAAAGTTCAGGGCCCATTGAAATGTTTAATTTAACTGATCTTGGATTAGTTTATTCAGTCTTAGATTTAGAGGCCCTGAAGGCCAATTCAAGGGTGGTCACTTACAGAGATTTCCATACTTTTGAAAAACAGCTTTTTGATTTGGAAATGAAACAGTTGTCATGAAGTCATGAGGCAGGAGTCATTAGATTCTAAGGTTAATACATTCAACAAACCGCTTCACTGCGAACATTAAACAAATATATAAACCCTACATTACTGAAACGATAAAAGAAATCATTAAATTAACAAAAAAGCATTTAATAATTATAAAAGAACACAAGACATTGTGCATAAACATGACTATCTTCACTTTAAGGACTACCTATTTTTTTGCAATCCGGAGTGAAAAAAAGGCTTATATGGCTTTCGAGTTGCATAAATCTGATAAAAATTCTAAAAAATTGTGGTCTAAAATTAATTTATGGAATATTCACTCTAAGGCTGGATATGAAATTCCTAATCATTTAAAAGGGCTAAACTCTATAAGTGATCACTTTGTTAGCATAAGCCAGACAGTACACCTGGTGAATGATTTACTCAATGGTTCTCTGAGGACCGCGAGATTACATGACAGAAATAATTTTGACTTTAAAAATGTATCGGTATATGATGTATATCGGGCATTTGGTAGGATAAAGTTAAAAGTATGAGCGTTGATAGTTTGAGCTACAAAATGATATTATTTAGTATTGCTTATATCATTCTGATAGCCACCAACTTGTTTAATTTGTGTCTGCAGACTGGCAATTTTGCAACATTGTGGAAAACCTCCATTATTAAGCCTCTAAGAACCCTAAAATAGAAACCTTATCTGAATTGAGACCAATTTCTCTCCTACCAATTTTTGCTAAAATGTTAGAATTACTCATTGGCGATATGATTAAGGACTATTTGTATGGCAAGGATATTCTTCCTGGAGTTCAGTCTGGTTTTCTGAAGGGTAATGATACAGGGTCAGCCCTTACTAACGTTACTACCAATATTGCAAGAAATATGGAAAATGGTAAAGTATCTTGCTTGGACTTGGGCATTTAACCTAATTAATCACCAAATGCTAATTGCTAAGTTACTATTTTTTGATTCCTTTGAACAAACGTGTTTGTGGTTTTCTAATTACCTTTCATCTCGAGTACAGCTGGTAGAGTTGGATGATGCAAGATCTGGGGCTGTTATGATAGACTTGGGTGTACCTTAGGGAAGTGTCCTAGGTCCACTCTTTTAATATGTACATGTCAGACCTGCCTAAACAGGTTAGGCCTTGTGCAGTCCGAGTCTATGCTGACACCCAGCTTTTAGCTGGTTTTGCCCCTGAGAAGTCCAGCTGGGCTATGCAACAAATTAATTTACATTTGGAGAGAATATTTGTCTGGTCTGTTGATCACGGTCTAGAACTGAATGCGAAAGAAGCAACTATTTAATATTGGGGTCCTCTACAGACAGAAATAAATTTTATTAATATAACTTTGTGTATTTACATATTGATGGGTCTTTGTTGCCATCTGTTGAGTCTGCGAGAAATTTCAGGATTACTTTCGATATAAATTTACTTTTTGAATTACAAGAAAAAACTTACCTCAGTGTATATTACACTAAAGAACTTATATCCCTTCAAATACATTTTGCCAGAAAAAACCAAACTAATGTTGATTGAATTACTCATTTATCTACTTCTGGATTATGGCAGTTGTTTATTTTAATTATTTAAGCCATGAATTCCAAAGAAAAATTCAATTAGGCCAAAATATGTGCATTCGCATTGTATATTGTGTAATCATATAATCCCAACATATGTTCGAAATAACATTCTAAAATATAAATATCATACAACACTTCATTTGGGTGCTTTCATTTATAAAATATTCAAGTCTAGGTGCCCAGAATATCTCTGGAATCATGTAATTGCCAGGCAGGACCTACATCAACTGAATCTTAGAAATATAGTTAGATTTAGTATACCTCAACGTCACACAGCTAAGTTTAGGAGTTCTTTGCCTTTCAGGCAGTTGAACTCTGATGTTTTTAACTTAATTATCAAAGAAAATACAAGAAATTAATATTTCAAAAAATGCAACAACAGAGTTGGGTTGGTTGGTCATCAATGCTATTTAATTTTTTTTTGTTAATATTTTTATTATTTTTTTGAGTAGGTGGCATGGAAGAACGCCCAGCGAATGTCACCCTTTATGTAACTATATTGTGTATGGCATTGGATTTGGTTGTGTCGTACCTTCGAGGACGTGAACAATGTGTTACTTAAACCAACAACTCAGAAAAACAGGTAGTATCAGATAGCACTATCATAAAGTAAGGTGTCTTGGGGCCACTGCTTTTCATAATATACATAAATGACCTTGTTGGCGTTACGTTCTTTTTGCTGATGACGCTTCTCTGATTTTCAGTAAGAATGATCAACAAGCTTGTGCAAACCATAAGACTAAGTCCTTGAATGCATTGGAGGTAACTTTCTCCTCAATGTGTCTAAATTACAGATGTTAAACAGCTTGCAGCAGGGGTCAGTAGGTATGTTATGCTCTTGGAGTTATTCATAATAATGTTGGGTGGCAAGCATCTCTCATAGCATATCATGCATATATCCAGTCTCATATTGTCTATGGTGTAATATTTTGGGGAAATTCTGGTTGAATCAGATCGAATATTTTTATTACAAAAAAATGCATACATATTGTATTTGGCATGGGAGGTCGAGACAGCAACAGGGAGGTATTCCGGGAAGTTGGTATACCTACCTTGTACAGCCTCTATATTCTCGAATGAGTTAAGTTTTTAATTAATAACTTTTTCCTTTTCTCTGATAAGATGCGACATTCTTATGATAAAAGATTTAAAACAAACCTCAAAACTGAAAAAACCAAATTTTTCATTGGCACAAAGAAATGTTGTATTTAACATAATTAAGGGCTGGAATATGCTCCCTCTACTTTTGAGGCAACAGCCATCTGGTAAGGTTTTACATAGGTTTAAAGCATTTTTGAAGGAGAGAGCATACTACAGTCTGAGAGAATTTTTTGAGGATGTTAACACTATAAATGAGGCACTGCACTAATATAATTTTATTGTACTTTTTAACTAAATTTAAATGTTGATTTGTTTTGTTTTATAATAATAATACATATATTACGATAGGCAAGCCTATTACATACATAATACATACACACAAATGTTTCAAGATTTTAAAACACCTAACAACAGCAATTTAACTCAGTAGAGTTTGCATTTTTAATATTATCAGGTAGATCATTATAATTAGAAAGGCCCTTAAAAAAATAATGAACTCATTGCCCTTCTAGAGTTAGTTCTCTTTATAAAAAAATTATCTCTATTTCGGGTCAGATAATTGTGTACATCTCTATTCAAACCAATATATTTACCAAGGTAGTTTGGCAGTAAATTATTTTTAATTTTATATATAAACATCGTGGTGGAGAGTTTTATTTTGTCTGCCACAGTCAAGCATTCAAGGCACGAATGCATAGTCCTTACTGGAGTGTAACGATTGCATCCAAGTATGATGCGCATGGCTCTATTCTGTAACTTCTGAAGAGAAGCTTTACTGTTATTATCTAACAGAAACACTAAACTAGGACAGTAGTTAAAATGAGGTTTTATTATTGTATTATATACAGTTATCCTTAAATTAATAGATAGATTTTTTGCTATTCGGGAGAAGAAATATATATAAAAAGTGATTTTTAAAGGTCAAATAGTTGTCTATAATAAAACCCAAATACTTTATCTCACTTACTATTTCTATATTACTGCCATATATTTTTACTTCATTTTTATCAATGGTAGAGTATTTATATTTAGTTGTAAGAATCATTGCTTTCGTTTTATTTATATTAAGCTTCAACTTGTTTAAATCTAAGTATTTTTCTACTTTTGAAAGTTCAATATTAAGATTTTCTATAGCAGTTTGTACATCTTTATTATTACAGGACAACAATGAATCATCGGCAAAAAGATTGAGAAAATCTGATCTTATATAATGATTTATATCTATCTAATAATAAAAAGCAAGGGACCCAAAACCCGTATATAACTCCTATACACACACCCTTATAACCTATTTTAATTTCAGAAAACACTCCCCAATAATTTCCGTTTAATACAATACGTTTTATATTTTTATATATCAACCTTTTCGTAAATACATGTAATGGGAGGTCGAGACAGCAGCAGGGAGGTATTCCGGGAAGTTGGTATACCTACCTTGTACAGCCTCTATATTCTCGAATGGGTTAAGTTTTTAATTAATAACTTTTTCCTTTTCTCTGATAAGATGCGACATTCTTATGATAAAAGATTTAAAACAAACCTCAAAACCGAAAAAACCAAATTTTTCATTGGTACAAAGAAATGTTGTATTTAACATAATTAAGGGCTGGAATATGCTCCCTCTACTTTTGAGGCAACAGCCATCTGGTAAGGTTTTACATAGCTAGAAGGCATTCCACATCGAGAACATCATCAGTTGTACGTGTCTCACTTAATAATATAATTTTTGGTAACATACTAACTATATTAAATACAAAATCGTCTTTATGGGCCAATAAACTTTGTATATTAGTATATATAATATTCTTTTGTTCTAAAGTCTCCCTATCTGTCATACACTCTTGTTATTATAATCTTATTGTCTTCAGGTTTATTTAGCTGTAGGTATTTCTAGTTTTAAGACTTATTGTGACATGACCATACCCCAATGGGGGTCATAGCATAAGTATTACCTTGTTATATATTTATTTATTTATTTTATTTATTGTATAAAGCATCTACAACATTTTACAGATACCTCGGTTATAATATACTAAACTAAACAGCTAACTGTACTAAAAATTTCAATTCTGAGACTGAGAAGCAAAAAATTTTTTATTTATAAGTTCAATAAATTTACTAATACCAATGTTGTCTATATCTATATTGTTAGCATAAATATTAAAATAGTTGCACATTCTATATACTGGTGAATTTTTATAGATCTGTTTATCAAAAATGGCAGCTGCGAAAGAATATCCGGACAATCTATTCTATTAGTTAAGATCTTGAACACATACAAGAGGCATGTTTTTATTCTTCTATTTTTAAGGCATAACCTGTCAAAAATATTTATCAGATTAAAGTGGTTATAACCTTGTTTCAGATAGTAACCAAATTTTTTAAAAAACATTAAAAATTTTCTCTGTACTCTCTTAATACTTTTACTGCACACATCATACTGTGGTGACCAAATCAAACTTGCATATTCTAATCTAGGTAACACAAGACAATCAAACAACCTTAAACAAACATCAACCTTAAAACTTTTTATAGATCTGATGATGAAACCCATAATTCGATGGGATTCATTAATTTTATTCATAATGTGTTCTGAAAAGTTTAAATTAGCGTAGTTTTGAGTAGAGGTTTACTCAAGGGCCACCTCATCAATAAAATACACTTTGTTCAGAATATTCTCTTTCAAGTGCAAAAGACATTGATGAGCATTTTCTTACATTAAGGTTAAAACTATGGGCCTTGCACCAGTTAACTACACTACTTATATCCTCCTGTAAACAATCACAGTCATGGTCATTTATCACCTCTATAAAGAGTTTAAAGTCAGCAGCAAACAGTAACTTATTAGAGTGTTTAACAACTTGGGATATATCATTAATTGTTATTAGGAATAATAGAATAATGAAAAACATTTATAAAAGCATAAAATAAATATACACCTTGGTAATATGAAGTTTCTTCATTTTCCTCGCCACGTCACAATTTGCTAAAAACAAAAATTTTGTAAAACTCGAGCTAAAACTGAAGTAGGAATGTGCCCCTAAGGCCCCGTCCCTCGGTTTACTTATTCATCCAAGAAATGTATTATGCTCAGAATATTTTTATTTCATATTAACAGCTCTAAGCTTATCAAAAAAAAAAAGAAAGAAAGACAGAGAGAAGAAATTGGGTTTTTTCAAGAGTATTAGAAACTCTACTTTTTGTTATAGACATTAATGACATAAACAGGTTGACTCCTCTTTCCAGGATGACTTGTCACAGATGATACCTCTGTCTCTTAATGTGCTGTATGAGAGAATGATTGCTAATGTAAGTGAACTGCGAGATTGATTCTTGGCCAACAAGCTTGCACTAATGATGGAAAATTAGAAAGGATTACCCTTAGGCTAAGAAAAGTTGGCAGCGGAAACCCAGAAGTAAAATTTTTGGGGATCCATCTTTAAAGTTTTAATAAGCATATTGGGCACAAGGCTGATATCTGATATATATATATATATATATATATATATATATATATATATATATATATATATATATGGTTACAAAAACAACTATTTAACTATGACCATCACAACTATAACATAAGGGAGGGTAGCTTAATAAGAGTCCCATACTGTCAGATAGAAAAATCAAGGATTTCCACCAATTATTATAGCTCAGAATGCTTTAACAAACTACCACTGGAGATTAAAGGCTTACCAGAAAACCAATTAAAAAAAGATTAAACTACTCCTTATAGATAATGCTTTCTCCAGTATGCAAGAGTTCTTGGCATTTATCTTTAATAGCTAATACTAAGGCTCATATCTGTGGGTTTTTTCCTGCCTAATGGACGCAGTGTATCCTGAGTGTCCTTTTGTGTATCCATGACTGGACTTGTTTATGTTAATATAGTTTTAACTAATGGTCGTGTTTGTACCAATTAAGTTTGTTTTAGTTTTATTAGTGAGTTTTATTGTATTCTTGTTAACTTTAATTGTTTGTAATTGTTTAATCATGTTTTAATTACTATACATGTTCATTATTTGATGACAGAAAGTTTATATTGTAAATGGTATATGCAATATATGAATTTAATTTTTCATAGTGTTTGTGACGTACCTTGAAAATTTAATCAATAAAAATCTTGGGTTCTTAATTAATGAAAATTTCAAGACCAGATTGTTCAAAATAACTATCACATACATTTTTGAAAAGAAATCTTGGAAAAATGTGTTAATTTTCTAATTTTAACCAGAAGCTTCTGTATTTGTATGCTAAATAAGAAACAAGCTTTTGTTTAAATTTTCTCATAAAGAATACTAGAGTTAGACAGAAATGTAAAATTGTTTTGTTTTTTTTTGTAAGGGGTCATTAGGAATTTTGATCTCTTAGGTATACCTATCAGTCAAAATTTAAATGACATAATATAGGCCACATAGGTTCTACAAGGAACATTCCTACAGAACTAAAAATTCATTTTAAATCTGCAAAAAGTTACATTTTGGCTTTTTTCATCGCTTTTTTCCCTATGTAAATTAGTTTTTGGATTTTTTTCAAAATACATATATATATCCACATTTTTTATACCAAAAAACACAATGGCTGTAACTACAGCATTTCTTTTGTTTACTCAAAATTTTTTTGTATGTGTTACCACATACGTTTGAAAAAAATCTGTTTAATAAAAAAAAGTTTAAATAAATACCAGGGAAGCACAATTTCTTGGAAATGTTCCTAGTAGAGCCTATAATTAATTTAAATTTAGCGTGAGTCACGAGCAGAAACTAAGATTTAAAAAACCACATTCCTAATTTTTTCTTTTGTCTTTTTTTTAATTTAAAAAAGAATTTTTTATTGATTAGAATATATTTTTATTATTAGTAACAGCATACAAGCATAAAACTTCCAAAAACAATGATAAAAATTTTATGTGAAGAAGGCGAACAAAACAAGTTTTTAAGTGATTTTCTTACTAAAAACTGACTCTTCAAAGGTTAATTATGTTTAAAAATGTCCAATTTATGATAATTCTCTAAAAGAACAACAAAAAAGTGTAAAAGTTCTGGGTTTATAATGTTCATCTACACCCAAACAACCATGGACAAAAACCAGAACTGTTCTTTAGGATGAAGAAGTAAAAATCTTTATTGACTTGCCTATATATGTTTATTTATTTCATTACATAATACAAGTACAGTATTGTAGCATGTCAGAATGTATGTTAATATTTCAAACGTGTTTATATGTAATTTGTTTCATTATTTTAATTGTGAAACATGTTTTCCACCTTTTAGTTACCTACATAATGAAATGTAATTTACCTCATTACTTTAATTGTGTTATCATTGACATAATAGGTTATATGGACTGTACACATTACATATGCACAATGGTTTTTGTTTATGCTAACACGAAATAAAGATGGAGCTAATAAAAATAGATATCCCACTAGTTGCAAGAGAAATAAATTTCTAGCTTTATTGGCTCCATCGCTCTCGCACTGCGTTGGAGTCAATGAAGCATAAAGAAGCCCAGTTCATTGTCCTATTATGTCTATGGTTATTATCTTGTTTCATCTAAAACATAATTAACACATTTGTTAACACATTTTCTTTGTATTGACATGTAACAGGTATTCTGTCAAATTCCATTGTCACAATTGAAGGGGAAAGTATGAAAAGTGGATTTTTATGTTTTCGAGATATTATATTTTGTTTTTAAACCACTTCTTGCAACGAAATGGATTGATTTCCATTATTTATGTATGTAGTTTTTTTGGGTATTTATCTATTTCTTGCTATAAAATAACATGCATCAGTTAATAGCATGTTTAAAATTAAGTAGGTGCCATGCTTAACTCAGAATCACGAAAAAATGTGAAAACGCAACTTTTCGCACTCACCTTCTTCAGTTGTACTCATTAGTACACTTCAATTAGTTACCTCGGTGCATTAATTTTGTATTTAAACTGTCTATATTTTTACTGTAAACATCTATCAGAAAATAAAAAATTATAAATCACTGACTGGCTTACTTAGCAAGAGCTGACAGTCTATGATAGACCTTTATCCAAATTCTCAGAATAAAGAACCTTAATCCTATAAAAAGCATTGTATCATAACAAGGGACCAGACAAACACCTTATCCCCATTATCCATCCATAAACCATTATAACTTTCTACTTAAGAATGTTTTAATCATCAAATACATCTATACATTTCACTTACTTGAAGTTTCTTTTTAGATCTCCTTTACCAAGCTACTATCAAACAATTATTATGTAAAATTACAGGTATTTCCTTTAGTCTGTGGATTTTCCTGATACTTCAATTCATATTCAAAATTATCTGTTTGTGGTAAATCAGTCAGTAAATAATAGGTTATCTCTTTGGACCATATTTATATATAATAAGACTGATTAATGATAAGCGTGAGGATATCACCTCTTACACTACTCACGCATTAAAAGATGAATACAATTTCACAATTCGCTGTTCACACTGAAATATTCGTTTGCTTTCATTTAAAATATTTACTGAAGGAGGTCGAAATGCGATATTCGTCTATTGACCTATCAGACTGAGACATCCAGAAAATTTTGCGAGAAATTTATAAATTACGGATAGGAATTAAAGCAGGTAACGGTATATATTTGCGTGTTGTCTTGGTCTTATTTATAAATCATCCAGTTCCATTCGTATCATGGAGAAGTATATAAAAAAGACGTAAATTATTGCCCTTCCATTTTCTCTATGGTCTTTCATGCAGAAGCAAAAGTACAGTCCTAATATATGAAATTTTCAAAAACTAAGGAATTATTTTGAATTTTTTTACGTTTCTGGTGACTGACGTGACGCCTACGCCTACCTCAACGGTTTGAAACATAGCTATAAATTCTTATACAGCGTTGCCGGAGCAGTAAACATAAATTACTGGTAGGCTGAATGTCAATTCCTGGCAAATTACTGACAAGAGGTTGGGTCGAGAGAAGTGCCGCAAATCAAAAAGATATGTTTTAACCGGAGGTTAATAAAACACGAGATTATACAATATATTTTTATAACTTAATTAATTTTTAACATTCACAATAAAGTAGTAGTAGATATACAAAAAAACTATTTTATATATATACAAAAAAAACTATTATATATGCCTACATAAAAGTAGCTGTTATATGCACATATTTTAGCAAATTACAAATAAACGAGCAACATAAAAATTAAAAAGTGTTTCAACAACAAAATAATTAGTTAACAATAAATTAAAGTTAAGAACTGAAAAAATTAAAATCTAACTTTTCCAAATAGAAGTACTTTTTAACATTTTATCAGATGGCTTGAAATTTAGTACTCCACCATTATTTGCAAGCCCATCTTTTGTTGCCATAACTGCAACCACGGTGTCGGTACCCATTCTATTTCGCAGATCATTTTTTATTATATTCAAATTGCTAAAAACTCTCTCCACACTGGCATTCGAAAAAGGCAATATAAAAAGTAAACTAAAAACAATTTTTAAATTTTTGAACATGGGTATGTTACCCGCATTTTTAAGATCAAATACATTAGACCAATATTCACCTGCATCCAAGTCAGGATTGAGTTCTAGAGATTTATGTTCTAGTAAAGCATGTCTTTGCCATTCATTGTCAAGCTCTTGAAGATCTACATGTTCTTTCAAAAATGGAAATCTATCAATCAAAGGAAGCAAGGAATTTTGTTCAAATTTTTGGGCAATATGTGGATCCAAAATATCAATAATGTTAAAAAGCTGATCTTGAAACTGAAAACGTTTTTTTATTTCTGACACCAATGTTTTATAAAAATTCAAGCATGAAACAAAAAATGTGTTTAAACTGTTATTGTCAAAATTAGGGTCGCTTTTTAATTCTGTCAAAGAATGATGAGCAGCTATTCCCAAATATATTTTTTCAATCTTCAAAAATGTTCTAGGATTTGTGTGATCTAATTTATTAATGTCTTTGTTGGTTACCTCAGAAAAGTCTATAAAATTACAGCACAGTATTTTTAATAGTTTCGATATTTCCAGCTTTAATTTGTATAGAAGTGGTGCTTCGGACTGGAACATTGTATTAATGTTATTGAGTAGGTTCAAGACATAGACCATAAATTCGAGATAAATTTTGGTATACTTATTATTTAATATTTCAAGTATTTGGTCATTGGTGTAAGAAGGATCTTCCAAACAAACCAACCTGAAATATTCCCTAAGTGGTTCGTACTGTTCCAAGACCCGTTTGCAACACTGTTCTACTGACAACCACCTGGTCTGGCTAGGTAACAGAATTCGATGTATTTTAGTACCAAAGAAATGTTGGAATTCTTTAAATTTCTCTTGCCTCTGAGAACTTCGACTGAAATGTGCACCTATATTGCGAAGCACATCTTCAATTCGTCGGGGCAATTCTAGACATGCTTTAGATGCACACAAGTGTATCATATGGCATGAGCATTTAACTGAAGCAATGTGTGGCAAATCCGTTTTTAGGTGTGAAAACACAGAGTTCTGTTCACCCACCATGACATTGGTAGTATCAGAAGAAAAACCGATTAAATTGTTGAGAGGAATTTTCTTTTTAATCAGGCAAGATTTTAGGGCATCATAAAGGTCACTAGCCTTTCCTGAAGTTAGTTCAACCATGTCAAAAAATCTAGTTACTGTTTTATTTTTTGAGTTACAGTAGAACATTATAGTAAAAGCACATTGTTTTATTGTCCCGACATCTGTTGTTTCATCCATTATTAGAGAGAAGAAATTACCTAATGGTTGAAGCAAAGCAAAAAGTTCTTCTTGGAAATGTTTTCCAAGATTTTCTTTTATGGTTAAAGTAGTCTTTGTTCTTTTGCATGCAAAATCTTTAGCAATTTTGCTATCAGGAAACATTTTAGTAAATAAGGGGCTCAGGGTTTCCATAGAATTGAAGGAAATATTTAACTCTGTAATAGCCGCAGCCATCATAAGTTCTGCATGTTTAACATTATAAAAATGAGACTGATCTTTCGTCATGTCCCGTAGATCCCTATTTCCCTTTACCGTTTTTAATAAGCCTAAATGTTTTTCGGTTTTGCTATGCCTAAGGATGTCGTTTTTGTTCGGAAATATTTCTAGGTTGCACACCTTGCACATGCCATATTCTATTAATGACTCGTCTTTTTTATACTTTTCTGATCTAATAAGCCATTCCTTAAATTCTTTGACGTCTAGCCATGCGCTATTAAACCTGTGTAGCCTTTTCCTCTTTATGCCTACGGATTTCTCTTTCTTTATCTCCATATTTTTATCCATAACAGTTCCATGCTTATTTGTGTCATCAACTGTCTAAAAATAGGTAATCATAAATGTTTGTTATAAATTCTACTTTAAAGACTTGCCTGAATATTGCCAGAACTAGTGCCAGCATCTGCACTCGTGCGAGGAACCTCAACAGGTTTCTCTTTCTGTGCCAGCTAGAGGAAGAAAAGAATGTTATTTCATACCCTACCGTAATGAAAGAAAACAAAATCTTAATTTAATATCTCAATCTCAGCCACAGTACTCTGCAGTATATTATAAACTATCGATGCCCCATATAATATTGAACAATTTGATCAAAAAAAAAAACATGTAAAATGTCTTATCCAGAATATTCTTATAACTGATAATATTTTCTTTCGGCTACTGGCTGTAGAAAGTAGAAACTGCCGTTATTCATTTTGCATATTTACCTTAATTTGCGTATCTCCCGGATCCATGGAATCCGATCCCTTTAGAGATTTTGATTTTATTAACCATTTGTCCATTTTTCTTTCTAAGTTATTTCTAATCTGACACTCGTAGCACAATCAAAAATAACAGTTTTTCAATATAATAAAAAATCTCGATAGAATTTGAAGTAATCCTAGTAATCTAGATTCCAATACCGTTTAACATGCGCTATCATAATGGTAAATAATGAGCATAACCAGATGTATATCTTACTTTACAGTGAATCCCACGGAAAAAAACATAATGCAACAACATAAATATTATATCTAGCTCTCTTACGCACGTTTGAATTTATCAGGAATGGTGAGGTAACGTATGTCTTCGTATAAAAATCATGACGGTAGTGACGTCGTCTGTCGGTGCTTCCCAGAATCTCGGCGATTAGTATGGTGTGCGGATAGCGATAATTTAGGTTTCAGAGAGGGAATACATATCGATATAATGCTTCTGGGCATTTTCGTAATTTTTGACTATTCCTGGTATTTCTTCGACTAACCACCATTCCTGGCATGTTTACTGGCAGATATCATAATTCCTGGCAAATGCCAGTAATTACTGGCAAAACGGCAACACTGTTCTTATAATTCCGTAAACACTCTGCCATGTTGGCTTTTATATTATTTTTCTAATATGTTATACTATTATATAAATATAAAACTCATATAGGTTTACTTCGGCGAAATATAACCAAGGTTTGAACATTCTTGCTCTAAAGTCTCATGGCAGACTCATGGTCCAGTGTTACCAATGCTCCGACACAAAAATATCCTCCATTCCTCTCAAAAAATCCGATTTTTATCCGGTTTTAGTTTGAAGACCTCCCAGACACGGATGGAAAATAAATTAGCTGAAAACTTGTCGATAAAATTAAATTATCGGTAGGTATGCCCTAAAAAAATTATTTTTATATTATTAATAAATATGTAGACCATTTATTAACGATTTTAAAAAATTCTCTATCTATTGTTTTTTTAATTTGCTGCTCGGAATTACCGAAAAATATTCCAGTTAAACTATCTCCTTGATTAAAATGATCAGAACCTCAAATCTTGTATATTTTACAGTGTTCATATTCTTTCATGATTCTTTACGGCAAACCTAACCAATCCAAGCCTAACCTAATATATATTTTTGACCATAGATTTTAGTTAAAAAAAAATATATAAAAAGTCATAGCCTGCACGGGACGGGGATCCAAAGTTGAATGCCTTGTCACTGTTCCACGGTGAAAGTTTAAGGAACTTTCTCTGATATCTCTAATAATTAAGCAAAATGCCGCCATCAGCACCACTGAATATACATGATTTATGGGTTCTTGAAATAATCTTCAATATATCCGCACCCTAGATGTCCTCATTAGAAACGTGACCGAAGATAGCCAATCAAATTAGCAATTGTATTCCGGATCCGTGTCGCTTGTGTTTATATAAATTTAGTTTAAACCACAGTCATACCCAGGTACTTAAAAAAAGTATGTACAGATAGAATAATATAAAAACTAAGAATAAAAGTACAAGGAACAAATAGCATTTTTTTATACATAAAAAAATCAAGGAATAACCAGTGTTGGCTATTTGTTTCGAACATCCAAACACTCTAAAATCTGCAAATAAATAGAATAATGGTCTGGTGGACCAGCACTCCTCTCTCATTTCTTATTTATTGCCATTTAAACAATGCGTTAGAGAAGGATAGCAGTCCTAAATAAAAAGGGAATACATATGTGTCAGGTTCGCAACACGTTTTTTTATGCTATACGGTTATACCTATTTATCTTCAGTCTTCCCGGGATTTTTAATAAATTTCCCGATTGTCGTCCCTTATTTTACATAGTTTATATTAGAACACAAAAATCCGCCAAATATCCACTTTTTAACAAAATATCCGAAAAAACTCCGAAATATTTTTAAATCCGAAAAAAATCCACTCACTCTGAAAAAATCCGCAAATCGGATTTTAATCCGTTAATTGGTTACACTGTCATGGTCATACCTATATTGCGCAACATGTTCGAATCTAGAATGCGGATACGGTTAGGTTAAGAGTACCCCACACAATTTCGGGTCTATATGAGAACAAAAATTGCTTTAAATACTGTTAGGTGGATCTCCGACGATTTCCGTTAGCGTTAGTTTAGCCGTTCGTCGATAAAACCATTATTAAAGCCGTAAACCGTCATTAAAGCCATAATACATTTTCTTATACATTAATACAAAGAAAAGAACTGTCGCAACGCCGGTATGTGGCGCGATGTTTATTGAATCGTACTGACATCAGACCGGTGTTGCCCGATCTTAGACACGCTCTTTTAGACCCTACTCTAGTGCCCGATCTAGTCACGCTCTCTCTCTCTCTTTCTATCCTAATATTATTTTTTATAATTATATTTATTTAACATCGAGCTAATTGACAGTTAAAGCAATGTCAAACACATATCCCTAACAGTATGAAATGACCGTTACGCATGCGCATTATGATTTTGCTATACGCTACGAGTTACATCGGACGTAGCATGGCGTGATCCTACGGAAGTACTTAACGCATTCGTATTGAACCGAAGGTGAATTCGATGTCAACCGGCGACACCCGAGAGCGTTGTATGCCTTTTGTTTTTGTTTTGTTAGGTTAAAGTTTAAATCCAACATTCCACCCGTTGATTATTATTCTTATTTCTTTGTTTTTTTTTTTTTTAAATATGAATCTAGTGTTTAATAAAAGAGTTCACTTTTCATGCGAAGATGATATGCATCTGGCAAGGGAAGTACTTGGGCAAAATCCTTTTGATCACGCCGCTAGATGGGCATTAATTCAAATAAATCTTTTGCAAATAACTGGGAAAAATATATCAGTTATCCATAGCTGCTACTAGCACAATATTTTCCATCACGATCTCCAATATTTTTCACAAAAAGCAGGTTATTAACAAAATATTATATTATCAGAATAAAATTAAGGATAACTTAAGTTCATAAAACATACGAAGCGTCAAAGCGGAAATACAGCTGCGATTGGAACCTTGCTTTAACTGATTTTTCCACGGTTGTTACGGCTACACGTAATGTACAATGTACGCTTACGTCCTACACTTACGTTTACTTTAATTAACTAATTAATTGCTAGATTATTGGCGCGGATAGTAGTCCATTTGCCAGATTGCTCTCCGTCCGGGGCTCAGAATCGTTAAATCGGCGATCCGCGAAGTCGACCCTGCACCTTAATCCAGTTTAGAGACGTTATCGGTAGGATATCCGGATGGCGAGCTCGAAGCTCCCGAATACCCCAAAGCTCTTTTATGTTTCCTTTTTAAATTTTAAAATGCATCTTGGCTTCCACTAGATGCCCCTTGAGAGTACTACTTATATCACGAGATGACCCTTTCTTTCAAGCTATCCCCTTACCCCTCCCACTCACGCCACGTAGCGGCCGTTACGCTAATATTCTATGTAGAACTGCGGCAGACGAACGGGATAGAATGCAGGAACAACTAGGCCTCACACGTTCACAGTGTCTGCTCCCTTTCTAGCGGGGTCGTTAGTTTCCACTCTGAGCTGTTAAGTCTCCCGTTTCCCCGCGAAAAAAAGCAGCAAAACCGAACACGTGGCACCACTTATGTTTACAACACAGAGGTCTGCATTTGACGAGACGAACCGGAAGACCTACATTTACGTTGTGACTTTGCTTTAACTGTCTAATTCTACTCAGCAAATTATCAGCTCAGTACAGAAATGCTTAGATGTCATCTGACTGATGAAAGTTCACTTAAATTAACCACACCCAATTTTTGGCACATCCGTACGCTCTGTTACACTTATCATGAATATGATACCAAATCTCGGCAAATTCTATACAAAATCGGTAAAAGAGACAATAAAATTACAGCAAATCATGGCATACTTTAAAAATACATAGAAACTTTTGAAAGAAGATCTATTTTGTTAGAAGTTTTTGATGCGGAATAACAATATTAAATAAAAATTGTGGATAACTTTTACATTTTGATTGTTTTCCGGGGGGTTCCTATAAAACTTGCAAAATATTTACGAAAAGAAAGAAGTAGTAATAGAAACAAATTAAAAAGTGAACAAAACCTGTGCCTCTGACTCCACTTGCGCCAATATGCCGAAATTGATGATATTGAAAATATCCGGGTATAAACAAAGTTCGTTATGTTCTTAAAGTGATCGCTGTTAGCTCATTGGTGGCGCACTTTCACTGTCAGGCCATGTTTCTCTCAATTTTTCATTATCAAAACTTAATTATGGATGTAGTTGTGTTTTAAAAAGCGTCTTGCTCAGATTATATCCTTTTTTTGAGTTGATGTAAAAAAGTGTATCTACATTAAACCATGCATTAAACCATTAATTTGAATGTGATCGTGTGGGTTGATCTAAAAAAGTGTATCTATATTAAAACAATAAAAATATATTAAGGTTATAATTATAACGAAACGTAGCTGAGAAAATTTGCTTCAGATTTGTGATCCGAGCATTCAAATAATGTGGCAACATTCAGGCATGGTTAACTTAACCGAAATTACTAAAAGAAGGTCACAAACATAGGTACAAAATTGTAAATTTTGATGCTGAATAACTTTAAAACGAAAGGCGAACAAAAAAATGACATCAGATGTACTAACAGTTTTCCACCTTCATTTGAACTTCATTCAGTAATTTTTATAGTAAAATGGCTAAATACACCACTGAAATACCGGAATACTACATATATTTCAATTTATAACAACGTCATTTGTCTCAAAAATTACTTCAATAAAATTGTATTTGTCAACTGCTATTTTCAATTTGAAATTGATTTGACTTACTGGTGATAGTATCTATTATTAATTCAAAACAAAAGGGGTTAAACATTCAATATTAATTCAATTTTAGAACTTTCATCAACGTAATAGATTTTTAGTATAGTTTATCATAGATATTTTGTTACATAGGTGGATCAGCGGATGTAATTTCGGCGATAAACAATAATAAGCCTATTACGACAAACAAATTCTCCGCTAAGGCCGAAAGGTCATTCTAATCCTAATATTTATTTTCGACGCAAATACTGACACAATAGAAGTGCAGTTGTCTGAATAATAATAGGTAGGAGAAGCGTGACAAGCTTTTTTAGTAAACAACCAGCATATTTCTGTTATGGCTTTAACGATAGTTTTATTGACGAACCTCGTGCCAACACGGTGCGGAACCACTTAGCGGTACTGATGGTTGATCTGAGTTGCAGTCTTGAATTTATCCTACGGCCGAAACGTCATATTTCTATTACGACTATAACGGTGGATATATTAACGAACCTGGTGCTAACCCGGGGCAGATCCACTTAAGGGTACCTAATATTAAATTGATCACGATTTCGAATAAATCATTAAAATAAAAAAGTTATTCATCCACAAAATTTATAAACATCCTAAATCTGATATACTTTTTTCTTTCTTCTTTTTTATAAAAAAAATCACTGATTTGTATGAAACTACTACTAACAAATATAAAAGAAATAATAATCTAAAAAACTGAGAAACAGCAGTACATATTTTTTTGAACTAGTAACTTTTACTTCAAGTTGGTATCTTGGCATATTGAAAAACCATCGAGATAAACTTTAAAGAGAAACATTAATTGATGCCAATTAATTATTGGCACTTTTGTTATATACATAGATGGATCGGTACCAGCAAAAGTGCGAAAGCACTAGGTGGATTGATACCGGGCTAGCACTAGGTTAGGCGCCGTAGATGTCATCGTTAAAGCTCAAACAAAATAAACGTACCACATCAAATTACGGTAAAATCCGCAAAATACAGTGTAAAACATACATTATTTTATTTATTGAAAGGGTAAACTAATATCCATAAATAAAGCAGCATTTTTCTTACCATGCTGGTGAAGAGCCAAAGCCAAAAAAGAAGAATCAGCATAGCGTAAGGTGAAAAAGAAGATAATTTAACGATTAACAGTTGACACTTGACGGTTAAGATGACTTTAAAGGATTAATTATTTACAAATCAACTATGTGTGTTTACTTCTTTGATGTTCCTGTTTTAGTCAAGTTTTAATTTTTTTTTCACTCGTTCAGTAGTGTTAATAAGTGTAAAATATTTTAATATAGTAAGTTACTTGGAAGTTACAAATATTTAATATCATTAGAATTTTATTTGAAACTAACGAATTTTAGGACATGGATGACGAATTCGATGATTATCGGGACGTTTTTAGCCAGGACGGGGTTCTTTTAAAGCAAGCACCATCGTCTTATATATCATTTATTAATACAATTGGCACATTGTATATTTGGGAAACTATAGAGCAAGAAGGTAAATTGTAAACGTGAATTGCCTGCCGTATCATATATTTTTAATAAAGATTGAAATTGGTAATGTAAATATACAACAGATTATAGTACATATTTAATATTTAGGATTAATAATAGACAGATATTTAAGTTGAGGTGAACACATTAGACATGTTAATAATAAATGATAGACTCCCAGTCCCTCATATAGATGAGGGACTGGGAGTCTACCAGTTAACCCAGCTTAGAATTGGAACAAAGTAAATACATGTTTGAAGTTATAAGTAAAACTCAAAAATGCAATATCAATATTTGTAAATAACATACATAATTATAATACTAGAACCTTAAATGATATTTATCACATAAATGTAAGCACTAAAAGATACAAATCTAATTTATAGATCTCTTTTAAGAATGTTAAAACAGTACATAGATAGAAAAAAATCCACTAGATTTATAAATTTAAAATTAGAAATTATACATTTATTAGACTTTACAATCTAGTTTAGTTTAATATTCTATTTATTTATTTATTTATTTATTGTTTTCAAGATCAGTGCTTAAAGCAAAAGATTGTGAAAACAAATCTGAGACACAAACTATAGTAACAACTAGAACTAATTCAATCAAACAGAAAATGGAGGAAATATCTTACTCCTAAGAACAGCTTGAATGCAAATCATTTTGAATCTACTAAACCATATATAAATAAGAAATTTTAGTGAAATTCTGTTATACTTTAGCCCCATGCAGAACTGTAGCATTAACCCAAACTTCAACAAAAATTCAAAAGGACTGCTTAGTTGAAGTTGGAATGCAAACTAGAATAACCGCAGTTCCAAAATATCAAAATGGAAAATATAGTCCCAATACTACATGCCCTAAGGAAACCTGTACAAAATATACAGCTGTAAAATCGCCATCCATAAATTTAAGTCAAAGAAATTATTTTTTAAGCAAATGTTGAAAATGTTGGCCATTAACTTCTAGACATTTTAGTAAACAGGTATTGACACCACCCATTGTAGCACTTCGAATTTCATTCACATAAGGTCATTGAATGCTTGGATGACTCAATGCTCCAGTTCTTTTCTTGTATTCACAGGTGTTTTGTATACATTTTTCTTCAACACACCCCACAAGTAAAAGTCGGGTGTAATCTTACTGTGTGTGATACTATTTCATTTTGACATTTTTTGCTATTTAATTTTGATAATTGTAATGACCTTTGTGTTTATACAGTAATATATTCTATTCTATTCTCTTCTTGGTGGCCAATTCAAAGGTCCTAAGTATCAAAACCATCGTTCATAGAACATCCTTCTAAGCTCCACAGACACTTCAGCGGTACAATGTGCAGGAGCTCCTTCAAGCTGATACCAGCAACTCCTGACCTCTTCAAGTAAGAGACTACCCCACATATTTCCCAAAGTTTAGGTTTCCGTCTTAAATCACATATCTCACTTGAGTATCCATTAACAGGCAAAACACATTAAAACTGAATTTATTTTGAAAACCTGCCCCTCTTGTGACATGAGGATTCTCATTCGCAAAATGTGACAATTGTGACGATTGTAAATGTCTCTCCTCGAAAATTTGGATTTGAGAGTCGCTATAATTTTACTTAACAAAATTTGAATCTTCCTGGATTTATTCTATCATCATTTCACAAATCTCAACTCTCTTTTGACTATCTCCAGGCTTAAGAGCTTGAACCCTGGTAATTTATTTATAATCATGCATTCCATGTTTTCTTAGAATTCTCTGTACAGATGAATGTGGAATATCCAGGTCTTCTTCGGCGTTATGTATGGAAGCATGAGGATATGGGTACAAGTATGCCAGTACATTGATTTCATTCTCTTCATTAGAAGTCATGGGTCTGGGCAAGTTAATCCAAACTGCATAAAATTGTTCTGGAATCAAAGAATTTCTTTGTTATTTATCTGTGGCAAGTTTGGATACATCTAATTCAATTTTCTACAGATTCTATTAACTATTTGATCACACTGTCCATGCAAAATAAATAAATTAAAATTGTATTTGAGTAACTATTATATACTTTCATTTTAACTTGGACTTAAAATCAGAAACAAAGAATAAACCTTCTATCAAATAAACTATCATGGCACCTTATAATAATTGTTTTCTTGGCATACATAGGTTTAGGGAAGTATTAAGAAAAGTTACTCAGAATTATATGTGAAATTCGAAAATTAAAAAATATATGAGGTGTTCTATTTAAAATAGCGATGTTGCCAACAGTTTACAATAGAAGCGGCAACACAGCATGGTCAAAAGTATTTTAAACTGTAGATCATGGTCCTTTATTCTGGTAGCCAAATTTTCATATTCTAATATGCCTATGCCCTAATATACCCTATATATGCTCTGAGTTCCTTAATAACAGGCAAAAACACAAAACACCGAAAGGGTCACCAATGTATCCACCTTTAGTGCTTGTATCACGAGGTTGTTGGGCATTTCCAACAGGCTGTCCACATCCATCTGAAATGATAAGAACATTACCCTCCAGTGCTATGAAAACTGCGATGGAAGCAAATGCATTTAGCAACAACTGGCAAATTTTATGTCTTGATGGGAATAACCATTTGTTTTATCTAACTGTGACTGGTAAATTCTTGTAGGTCTATTTAAGACAAAAAGTCTATATAGATTTAAAATTTGTACAAATATCAGGCTCCTATAGAGGTTTTATCTTTTTTCTTAACACACCTTTCATAGTAACAAAGCAAACTCGATGAACTTAGTGTACTTCTTGAATAACAAAATAAACCAGATTTTATTCTTTTAACAGAGCATTGGCTTAAAGAAAGTGAACCATGTTTCTTAGCCGATTATGTAACTTTATCCAGTTTCTGCCGAAAGAAATCAATTCATGGTGGTACTATGATTTTTATAAAAAGGTTTTTGAAAATTTCTCTTTAGTTGTTGTTGACAAGTATAATAAAATGCTGGTTGAAAAAGAGTTTGAGTTTTCAATTATTTTTGACAAGAAGTATAATTTGTATCTATTGAGTGTATATAGACCTCCAAGCTGTGATGTAACTGTTTTTCTGGAAAGATTGGAAAACCTTTTGTCTCAGCTTTCGCTGAACTCTAAAATATTATTGGCGGAAGATTTAAATATCAATTTTAACGATAGGGAATCATCGCCTACCCAATCACTCTGTAATTTGTTTAACTCATTTAACCTGAAAATGCATGTGTCTCAACCAATACGTATTACCCAACACTCGTCTAAATTACTGGACTATGTCTTTACAAATTTTTCTCTCTTCTGGCCTTTCAGATCACGAAGCTGTTTTAATTCATATCCTTTTTCAAAATTATAAGGTTGGACAAAGATCTAGGATGGGGAGAATTTTTAGTAGAGCTAATTTTAATGCTTTCAAGAACAGTTTGAGGTCATGGGAAAATACCATCCATTCTTCGGATCCTTTAACTACATTTCATATTAAATTATATAATATATTTAATAAATGTTTTCCTCTGAAAATAATTAAAAAGAAAAATAAAAAGCCTTGGATAACTCAAGGTATTAAGATCTCAGCTAAAAATTTAAGATGTCTTCACGTGATGAGGAAATTTTACCTGAATAATGACTTCTTTATAAATTTCTTTAACAATTATCGTCACATTTATAGACAAGTGATAAACTATGCTAAAGAAAAATACTATACTGCCAGAATATCAAATGATGCAGGTAATAGATCCAGGGAGCAGTGGTCAATAATAAATAGTTAAAGAGGTAAAAATAGCATCCTGCAATCAACTGTTGATTTAAACCCTAATATTATAAACGATTTTTATTGCTCTATTGCTGAAAGGCTTATGTCAAACATATCTGTTCAAAAGGATCCCCTGGACTATCTTACAGACAATTGGTCTCCACAAGATTTTTGTTTAGCATACACTGATACTAATGAAATCAGAGCGACTTTTAGACAAATAAAGAATAAGCATTCTGCAGGATTGGATGGTGTCTCCCTTAGAGTATTGGAGAACTTACCAGAGGTGGCTTTGCAGGCTCTTGCTGGTTCTATCAATGAATCATTTCAACGGGGCGAATTTCCATCCTGTTTAAAAAAGGCCATTGTGATTCCGCTGCACAAGGGAGGTGATCCATCTGACCCCTCCAATTATCGACCCATTTCCCTACTGGCGACTCTCTCGAAAATCATTGAGAAACTGGTGAAAACAAGATTGCTACAATTTCTAACAGTAAACAACCTTCTAACACCACACCAATTTGGATTTCAGGCATGAAAAAACACCTCTGATGCCATGTTTTCCCTGCTTGAAAATGTATATCTTAACATTAATGAGGGTCAGGCTCTTGCGGCAGTATTCTGTGATTTTTCTAAAGCATTCGATTGCGTTAATCACGGAGTTCTGTTGCTAAAGCTTCAACACTATGGAATAAGACGTATTACGCATAAATGGTTTTCATCTTATCTTTCCTAGAGGATGCAAATTGTGAGAGTTAATGGTTCGTGCTCTAATTTGTCTAATATAGAGCATGGAGTGCCTCAAGGCTCGGTGCTTGGACCTATCCTTTTTTTACTCTATATAAATGATCTTACAGCTTTGGACATCGAAGGCAAATTTACACTTTTTGCTGGTTATACTACCCTGTTATGGCATTCAAAGGATAGTCAATTGTTAACGAACACAATTAAAAATGATCTTCATAAAATTAAGGTATGGAGTGATTCGAACTAACTTTGTTTCAATATTAACAAAACAAATTTATTAACTTTTGGATTTTGCTATAATGATCTCAATTTGGATAACAAACTAATAGTGAATAAATTGGTTACAAAATTTCTCGGACTTCACATTGATTCAAAACTTAAATTTGAAGATCACATTATAGAACATAATAAAAAATTATCATCTGGTTGCTATGCCATTAGGGTGGTATCAATGGAGCTTGGTTGCTCGGCATCAAAAATGGTTTATAATTTGCTATTTGAATGATATTTAAGATATGGGATTGCATTTTGGGGATTTTGTAGCCAGCAACTTATGAACTCGGTACTCATTCAAAGAGAGCCCTTAGATATATGTGTAAAGCTAGGTATCGGGATCATTGTAAACCTTTATTTATAGAGTACAACATTCTAACAGTAGTAAATCTCTTTATTTTGGAGATTGTGTGTTTAATTCATCATAGACTGTTGGGAGGTGTGATTCAGCATGACCCTCATAACATCCACAATAACAGGTTAAGTCAGAGTTTAAATATCCGGCTACTGATTTCCAGACTTGCACAGCACTGACGAAGTACTCCATAATTTATGATGGCTTAAAAATGTATAACCATTTGAGCATCCTTTGCCATACTTGCAGTTCCGTCGACGTGTGAGGGATACTTTGATTCAGAAACCATATTACAACTTGGGGAATATTTTGATGACTATTTTTGATGTTTTGTATATTTTGAATCATTTTCTTGTGTCTCTGTTATTTTATTTTATTTTCTGTATGTAGTAGGTTAGTGTGCAAGTGCTATGTCTAGAGTTTAAAGTCTATTTTCTAGTATATTTAGTTGTAGTTGGCTTTGTCTATAGGAACAATTTCATTGTAAATGTTCTTGACAATAAAGCATATTAAGTAAGTAAGTAAGTAACAAGGAAAGAAGAAACCCAGGTGGGATAGGGGGAATCTCTTCCATCAAATAGAGAAATAATATATTTTCCACAAAAACAAACCACAAGATATTGTAACACTTAGACAATAATATGATTGAAAATGAGATATATAATTCTAATGATATAGGCCCATTCATAGTGTATATATTGAAGAACAGCCCACTATATTAAATCCATGTACATACTAGTTAAAATCCTGAAAAATCATTGTAACATTTTTTTTAAATCAATGTAAATATCTTTCAGATCCATATAAAGCTATTAAATCTGCTTTCCCTCTTGAATCCATAAATACTATAAACATTTATTAAAAATCCTAAAAACTGATACAAATCTGTCCAAATCCACAGAAAAACCCAATAGATATGTATTTAAACTACAAAAATATGTGTTTAAATTCCAAAAATTTGCAAATACTGTAAATAAAATTGCCACGAATGGGCTTGAATTCCTGCAAAAGTTGCAAAATATGTAACTATTTTTGGGTCCGCGGGCGAAAACGGTTTTAAAATATTGATATTTAACATAGAACGGAAGCTTTCACGGCTTTGGTCAATTAAGAAATCATAGTTCTTGGGATTAGACCGTGTCAAATTGGAATTACTATCCGACGTTCCGCATTCGATTGCACGAGGCATCTTCAGGGATCTTTACTCCACGAGATCTGAACACTGAATAAGCTCAGAGAGATTCAGTGGGCTTTTATACCCGACTTGTGCTCGCCGAACCAGTCATCGAAGCCGTTAACCGAAGCAGAACAGTCCTTCCTTTTCAAAGGCCAAAATTTTGTAATAGCTCCAAGAAGCATTCCCATAGAAGACATAGTATCCTCTGTTGAAGCAGCAATCAGAAGATTACCAGTAGCTCATGAAGTCAGATATGAGAGTGAAGATCATTAAAAACTCAAAGCCACCGAAGTCGAATCTCTACGCAGCCGAAAAAATAGCAATGAAGACCTTAAATGAAGATGAAAACATTCTGGTCCTTCCAGCAGATAAAGGCAATGCTACAGTCGTCATGGACAGAATGGACAACGTGGAAAAGATAGCTCAACTTTTGGACAACAACACCTATAAGGTTATGCAGACAGACCCTACAAGTAGAATAGAAAGACGCATCACCAACCAGCAGAGAAGAAATCATTGAAACCAAGCAGCTCCAAGATTCATAGGTTCTACAGTCTTCCCAAGATACACAAGAACAATGTACCACTTCAACCGATCGTCAGTGCAATAGACTCACCCACGTACAGACTAAGTAAGTAAATATCTTTCAAACTTTCTTAATCCATTCACTGGAAAAACAGATTCTTTTATAAAAACTCTGCACATTTCATAGAAGAACTTAAGAAAATCCGGTTGGATCCTGAAGATTTTTGGTCACTTTTGATATAGAATCACCATACAGAAATGTTCCTGTTAACGACTCAATTTCCATTATATCAGACATATCGGATCATAATAATCTTGATAAAAACCTAATAGACCTAGTGGAAGCTTGTCTTACATCTACTTATTTCATCTTTCAAGGAATATTTTATGAGCAAATTTCAGGGGCAGCTATGGGATGTCCTCTTATCACCTGTGGTAGTGAATATCTTTATGGAAGCCTTAAACAGCACTAAAACCAAAACACTGGTCCAGATATGTAGATGATACTTTTGTAGTATGGCCTCATGGATAGGATAATCTCATATTTCTGGATCACCTCAATCAACAACATCATAATATCAAGTTCACAATGGAAATTGAATCTAATGGGACAATTCCCTTTCTAGATATATATGTTCAAAGGAAAATGGTACATTAGGACATTCTGTGTACAGAAAACCGACGCATCAAATAGATACTTAAATGCAAATTCCCACCACCATCCAGCACAAAAGAAATTGGTTATTAACTCACTAGTATTTAGAGCCATTTCGATTTCTGATCAAGATTCTCTAACATCAGAAACATCGAAACTGACTGAAGGTCTCAGAAGGAATGGCTATTGCAGTGAAGATATTACGCGTTCAATTAAAAAATACAGTAATCCAACTCCGCGAAAGGAGGCTGATAAGGAGCCACCGTTAAGTAGTGTTGTTCTTCCTTACATACATGGCACTACACACAAAATAGGACGATTACTTCCGGGGTCCAACATACGTACTATCTTCAATACACATAAGAAGATTGGACAGTGGTTGCGATCCCCGAAAGATATTGTACCTTTTCAAACAGAAGGAGTACTGGAAAAAATTTGCAATGTTTCAATTTATTATATTTTTTAATCTCATCATGCTTCGTCTGTTTAATAGAAACTGGAAAAGTTGTTTACAGCAATAATATACAGTATGTCTACGGATTGAGTTAAGAAGAGGAAAAAGTTTTTTATTCTTATTTTAGAAAATTTAGAAAAAAAAAACATTTTAAAAATAGAGTTCGGAAAATATTATTTCCCTTGTAAAAGGAAAGTATTATAATCGTGAAAAATCATGATTGAGATTTTATTCAGATCTTAGGATTTTTATATGCCAAAAAATGTATTTTCCAAATTCTGTCAGTCTGTCGCGAGCCGTGTGTTCATGACATATAATAGAAATAGAATATTAAAAAGGTCAAATATGACATGGAAATAAGTAAGTATGAAAATACTTTCATACTTACGTGGAACCAAATGGCGGCCTAACAAAATGTAAAAAATCGGTAAAATTCCATTTTCTAGAATAAAAACCTTATTTTTATTGAGAAAAATATAAAAGGAGATAATTTATGTTCGTTTAGAAAATTTAATCAAACTTTTGGATTTGACAATCTTCTTATAAAAATTTAGGAGCTCGCTGTCAAATTTAACATTCTATTAAACATTCTAAACTTTAATTGAGCCAAGCGGCCGTTAAAACATTAAAATTAAGGGAAAAAAATTACAAGACAAGGTCAACCATAAGTTCATATGATTGGTGTAATTGATCAATGCTTGCTTGGGTGGACAGTTACTTTTCAGAGAGAACACAGATCGTTCACTATAATAATTTCAAATCCAAAACAATAACAATTCCTTCAGGTGTGCCTCAGGGATCCCACTTGGGACCATTATTAATGCATATTTTAAAAATTCAGAATTTTGTCTATTTGCTGAAGACCTTAATTTTTATAGGATTGTTTCATCAGAGGACTACTGTTTGCAAATGCGGGCTGACCTAGATAGGGTACTGCTGTGGTTCCATAGGAACAGTATGGAACTTAAAGCTGAGAAGTGTAAATTTATACTGTCTAATAGATCAAAAAATGATATCCTATTTCTGTATACTATAGAAGCCACTGAACTTGAGCATGTAGATTTAATTTGTGACCTGGGAGCGTTACTCAGTAAATCTCTTAGATTAAAATCTTTGAAAATTATTGGCTTTTGAAAAATAACATGTACCAATTTTACAAATATTAATTCAATTAAACTCCTACATCAGTGTGTGCCCATATTTGGAGTATGCCCCTACTATTTGGACACCCAATTACCAGATTTTCAAACATAAGCTAGAAAGAATTCAGCACAACTATAATCTAAATTTTCCTGATCTTCCGGGCAGTGTTTCGGCAAGGACAACTTGAAGTCAGGAGACCTTTCATTTATCATTCCACTAAACAAATTATGGATATTTTTCTCCTCTACCTAGGATGTGCATACTAGCTAATTCTGTTAGGATTAACATAGACTTCTCCATGCCTAAGAACAAATTTTATAAATTAGTAAAAACTCATACATTTACATAGCCATAGTAATATAGTATTGAATTTGTTGTTATTGAACTTCAGGCAATTGTAGAAAAGGCCCAGTGTTGTTTAAATTCGTTTTACTTAACTGTTTTAATGTGATAGGCTTGCTACTTATTTTATTTTATTCTATTCTTTTCTTGTTCTCTTTTTTTTCTTTCTTCCTCTTTTTTTTTCTCTCTATTGAATTTTTGAATCTTATTGTTATTGTTCTTATTGTTGTTGTGTATATTTATTCTATTTGTAAACTATGTAAAATTGGTACATCCGGACTGCCCTTGTAATATATCATTTTCTCCTGTTATGAGGCAAGTATTGTCATTGTAAAAAAATTATCCTTTGAGATTCTTTCAGATCTTCATGTTGTAAGGGTTCCGAGATGCCAAAAAATATGGTTTTCAATTCCATTGGTCTGTCTGTTTGTCAGTATGTTCTCGTCATAGATAAACACTACTAATCTGATTGGCTTCGAATTTTGATTAATAACTGCAGGTCATTTGGGGATGATGAAATGTTAATATTTTTGTTAAAATCTAATATGTAATGTAAAAAAAAAATAATTACTAAAAAACTGCTTAACCAATTTACCTCAATTTGCATAAAAAATCAAGTTTTACCTAGAAATGAAATGTTAAAATTTGGTAAGAATTCAAGAAAACAAAAGGGAGGCGTAGTAAAATATCTAAAAAATCAGTCTAGATAAACTACTTATTAGACTGATTTCATATTTTGTGCAAGAAGTAAGTCTGATATAGAAATTAACTGGTAAAAATATGGTACAAATTCAAGATGGCAGAACCAAATAAACTGTTTGTAATCATGAAAAGTCACCCTTCCAGGAGTTTATAGATTTTCACATTTTAGGGTCCCTAGATGCCAACAAACATGTTTTCTCAATTGCCTTGGTATGTTTGTCAGTCTGTTTGTCTTTTCGAGGCATAGCTAAAGAACTATACTTACAAGATTGACTGATTTTTATCGAAAATTATGGGGATCATCTGGTAACATTTTGGTAAACATTCAATATGGCGGAACAAAATGGCAACCTAGTGAAATGTTCAAAAAAAATATTTCTAAAAAACTAATTATCCACTTTACCTCAAATTACACAAAAATTGAGTGTCATGTAGGAATAAACTGTGTAACACGAATCCAAGATGGCAAACAAAATGGTAGCCTAATAAAATATTTTAAAAAACAGCCTGAAAAACTACTTATTAGATTGATTTAAAATTTTATGCATTAATTAAGTATGATAGAGATAAGATAAACTAGTAAAATAGCAGTTAAATATTTTTTTTTAAATCATGGTATAAAAATCGATTTTAAATTTTGCGTAAATGTTAAATTTCAAATGTACTTTTAAAATTTTGGTATAAATACAACACGAAGAAACAAAATGACGATATAATGAAAATTTTCAAAAATCGGTGTAGAATATTACTTATTTAATTGATTTTAAATTATGTTAAAAAATCAAGTAAGGTATAAGTAGAAAATGGTAAAATATTGGTACAATTCCAATATCGTGAACAAAATGACGTCCATTAAAAATGTTTGAAGAAAAGAGTATGTATGTGTTACTAAATAAGTATATGCGGAACTAAATCATACTTCACTATTCTATATATATATATATATATATATATATATATATATATATATATATATATATATATATATATATATATATATATGTATATAAAGGAAAAATTCATTACGAGATAGTTCCGGGTAAACAAAATTTACCAATTTTCTTTTATCATGGAATGTGCATGTGCAATTGTGTTATCTTGCCCCATTCTTAACAAAAGGATATATTTATTAGGGGAGATAGTTTAGGGTAAAAAAATAATATAAAATAATATTTCTTTTTGTTAGGAAGAGGGCAAGTTACGTCCCCTATACTGTTTAGGTTGCATTTATATAATTTAGATAAGAGAAACATATAAATAGAGGTAAAATGTAAAATTGCGTTACTGTTAGTCTGTCCTCGATTCTGAACGTTTGTTTCATTTTTTAAAATAAAGTTACGTAATTTTTAAAAAGTGTTTTCCGTTCGACCACAACGTAACTGGCGCAGTCGCTAGGATAGTGAAACGTGACAAAAAAACACGGTTTTTTTCCAAAAATTTATTCACTAAACCTACAAAACAAGACGAATCGAAGAACCCAAAATTCAGAAACCGATTGGAAGAGAAATAGTGCCGATCTAAGGCGGCTTTCAAGAGGAAAAATCTGAAGAGAATTGGGAGCCTACTGGGAGCAGATAGTGCCGATCTAAGGCGACTTCAAGGACCATCTTCAACGGGGAACCCGACGGAAAGAGACGAGACAGCTAGCACATCACCAAGAACCACTGGGGAGGACAAAAATCGCCGATCCAGCAGTTCAAGTGGGGAGGACAAACATCGCCAAACCAGCGTAGATTTAAGGACCTAGGATAAGGAAGAAACAACAAGGAACCAACAAGAAAACCGATGAAACTCTTTTTTCTTCTAGTATTGTAAGTCGAAAACATTTTTTTTTACCAATTTTTCATATTTGCAAAAATAAGTAATTTTTTTATTTTAGTAACAAACAACGTAAATTTGAAAATTATTTTTGGAAATACCCATTTTATTTTGAAACCATTTTATTTGCAACATTTTATTTTTGTGTATATGTAAGTGTATATATATATATTTTTGCGTATAACTATATTTTTCGTATATCCATTTTTGCTTAAAAGTATATATTTTATATTTAGTGTATGTATATATACATAAATCGCCAAAATTGAGCTATTTCGATAATTTATTTTACACGATCTAATCGACTCTATAAACGATCTATCAATTAATTCTTATCAAGCAGATAATGTTCCAAATTTTGATGGAAATCCAAAATTGTTACAAAGATTTATAACAGCTTCTGAAAATTTATTAAAAGCTTTTCAAAATGTAAATAACGTAAATGATTCTATAAACATTTGTCTATTTGATACCATATTAAGTAAATTAATAGGTAGAGCCGCAGAACCTAATTAAATAATTGGAATTTAGTTAAACAAGCTCTAATAAATACTTTTGCAGATCAAAGATCTATCGATTGCCTTATTCAAGATTTAATTAATTTAAAACCTTATAAAAATGAACATCCTTTAAATTTTGGTATGAGAATTCAAGATTCTAGAAGTTTACTTTCGGCAAAATTAAATGCTACAAATGAAGACGCCGCAACTAAATTAATTAAGATTACCCATTATGATGAATTTGCTTTAAAAACATTTATACGAGGTTTACCGTACAATATGCAATTAGTCATACGTTTAAAAAATCCAACTGTGCTTGAAGAAGCTATGGCCTTTGTGCGTGAAGAAGAAAATTTTATTTATTTTAAAAATGCTCAAATGCAATTACCACAAAATAAATCTGTACCAATAAGTACACCAAATTTACAAAATAAAAATCAAAAAGGACAACCAACATATAAACCAAATTATTCACATAATTTTAGTCCTAACTATTCGAACAATTTTAATCCAAACTATTTACAAAATAATCCTAATTTTCCAAGATTTCCAAATAATATAAACGGAAATATTGTTCCAAGTTATTTTGGAAGAAATCCAAATAATTTCTCACAAAACTTTCAAAGACCAAATTTTACACAAAACTTACAAAGACCTATTTTTAATCAACCTAGACCTTTTATGAGAACAAATTCTAATTTTGCTCAAAACTCTATGAGAACTAGACAAGTAGAACCAATGGACACAAGCTCTGGTAATACTATTTTAAACAATAATTTACAAAATAAAAAAGTAAATAGTGAACTTTATAACCAAGAAGTTTTACAGCAAAATACCACAAATGATATTCAAAATAATGATTATGCCGATAATCAAGGAATATTAAATTTTGAAAATATTGATTATGCTGATAATCAAGAAATATCAAATTTTGAAAATCCCTATTATGAACAAAATGATATATATATGCCAAACTATATCGATATATGCCAAGAACAAGAATATGACCAAGAAAATACCGAAAATGTAAATTTTTCGAAACCGAGCCTGCACAAGAATATGAGATAGTAATTCTAAATAACTATACAGCTGAATTACCGTATATTTATATTCCCGAATTAAATGCAAATTTTCTGTTAGATACAGGAAGTACTCGAAGTTTTATAAAACCAGAAATTGCTTACAGATATTTTTCTAATTATATTGTAAACGAAATTTTTCAAGTGCAAACCGCACATGCAACGTCCTTTCATATTGAAATTGCGACCATTCCAATATTTCCGATATTTAAAGCTCACGGAGAACATACATTTTATTTATTCGATTTTTCACAAATTTGACGGATTAATAGGTTTAGATCTTATTATGCAACTTAATGCTAATTTAGATTTTAATACACAACTTTTGCAATTACCCTATGTTGAAATCCCTATACGTTATTTAGGAAAAATTGAAAATAAATTTTCACCCAAAATGTTAAAAGAAAAATTTACTTATATTATACCACCAAGATGTATTCAAAAAATAAAAGTACCTGTGAACATCACAGAAGGAATAGGTATACTTAATTACCAAAAATTCGGATATTTAGAAATTCCCGAATGTTTAGTTGAGATAAAAAATAACCTTACTTATGTAACTGTTTTAAATTCCTCAGAACATCCCAATAAATTACAATTTCTTGAACCCCTAGATGTTGAAAAAATAAATGTAAACGAACTCAATTTCGTAGATTACAACCCTAATGAACAACCATATGATAAAAATCTAGATAATCAATTAAAAACTAATTTAAAAAACTTAAGACTAGATCATTGCAATTACGAGGAAAAACAAAAAATTCGTAAACTATGTTTCGAATATAGAGATATTTTCAATTGTGAAGGAATACCCTTAACTTTTACAAATGCTATTAAACATCAAATAGAACTAACTACAGATACTCCTATTTACACTAAAAGTTATAGATATCCTGAAATTTATAAAAAAGAAGTTAAAGATCAAATTTCAAAACTTTTAGTCCAAAATATAATAAGAGAATCAAACTCTCCATATTCATCTCCAATTTGGATAGTTCCTAAAAAGCTTGACGCTTCAGGAAAACCAAAATATCGTTTAGTTTGTGATCTAAGACGTATTAATGACGTAAGTGTAGCAGATAAAATGCCACTACCAAATATTAACGAAATTTTAGATAAACTAGGTAAAGCACAATATTTTTCTACAATAGACCTTGCTAATGGTTTTCATCAAATCGAAATGTGTAAAGAAGATATTCCCAAAACAGCATTTAGTACAGATTTTGGACATTATGAATTTTTAAGAATACCCTTCGGTTTAAAAAATGCACCCGCGACATTCCAACGCGTCATGGAACAATATATTAAGAGGATTACAAGATGAAATATGCTTTGTATATTTAGACGATATAATTGTTTTTAGTACAAGTCTAGATGAACATATTTTAAAACTAAGAAAAATATTTAATCGATTAAGAGAAGCCAATTTTAAAATACAGATAAATCTGAATTTTTGAAAAAAGAAGTCCAGTATTTAGGACATGTTGTAACACAAAACGGAATTAAACCAAATCCTGAAAAAATTTCAGCAGTAAAAAATTTTCCTATACCGAAGACTCAAAAAGAAATTAAATCATTTTTAGGCTTAATAGGATATTATCGCCGCTTTATACAAGATTTTGCTAAAATAACAAAACCAATGACAAAATGTCTTAAAAAGAATTCTAAAATAGAGCATACATCAGATTTTGTAAATGCGTTCGAACATTGTAAAAACTTATTAATCAATTCACCGATATTACAATATCCTGATTTTACAAAACCATTTATATTAACTACAGATGCTAGTAATTATGCTTTAGGAGCAATTCTATCTCAAGGGACAATACCCAATCGCTTACGCATCGCGTACTTTAAATGAAACTGAAACTAGATATTCGACTACAGAAAAAGAACGTTTAGCCGTAGTTTGGGCATGTAAATATTTCCGACCTTATTTATTCGGAAGGCAATTTTTTATATATGTTGATCATAGACCATTAGTATGGCTATTTAATCAAAAAGATGTAAATTCAAAACTAACTCGATGGAGATTACGTTTAGAAGAATTTGATTATAAAATAATATATAAAAAAGGCACTCAAAATAGCAATGCCGACGCCCTATCAAGAATACAATTAAATTTATACGAAAATGATTCGGTAATAAACAATCTAGGAGACGCGGATCATGACATAGTTGAATACTTGCGTAATCTTTCGGAAAACGTTATTGTGACTAATAGAGATAACCCTGACTTGGATCAAGTGCAAAACTTAGATAATAACTTGCCCTCGACATCAGCAATTTGAGAAAACAATGAACAAAAGATAACTATTCTATCTGACATTCAAGTTCGACCTGCAGTAAGTACCTCAGATAATACGGTGCATAGTAATCAAAATGATAATGAGAACCCGGGATTAAATATCCTAGATGAGATAATAAATAATAAATCGTTGCAATATTTAATTAAAAGGTCACCTCACCCAAAGATAAAAGTTGACTTCGAAACATTTGAAAAAAGTTATATTAATAAGGTAGAATTACCAACGGATCCTGAAATAATTAAACAATTTATTCGTGAATATATGAACAGCGAAAAAACGTGTTATATATATTTTTATAATGAAGAACTTAGACCCGTATTTACAAACGTGTATATACAAAATTTTAGGAAACCTAAAATAATAAGATGTACTAAACTAGTCAATAATATTTCTGACCAAGATGAAAAAATTTTATTAATAACCCATCAACACCAAAGTAAAACTAATCATAGAGGAATAACTGAAACGTATGATCGACTTAAAATGAATTATTACTGGAATAAAATGAAACAAGATGTTACTCAATTAATAAATGACTGTATAACCTGTCAAACTCTAAAATATAGTAGACAGAAATCATATGTGCCCTTAGTAAAAACTGAAACACCGTCCAAACCTTTTCAAATAATTCATATAGATACATTAACTTTTGAAAAAAATAATTGTCTTACAATATTTCTCAAAATATAGACAAGCCTATGTATATGATAAAAACGCTAAATCAGTTTGCGATAAACTTATAAACTATTTTCATATTTCGGATGTCCAGAAACAATTGTTAGTGATAATGGCTCTGAGTTCAATAATGAATTAGTAAAAGAATTACTAAAAGCTCAAAAAATAAATATTCACTTTACAAATCCCCTCCATCACGAGTCTAGTGGCCCAATTGAAAGATATCATTCTACTCTAATCGAACATTTAAGAATATTAAAAGAAACGGATAAAACTAAACCAATCTCAGAATTATTACCCTATGCAGTTATAGCATATAACAGCTCAAAGCATAGTACAACAAAATATACACCACATGAATTAATTTTAGGACACACAAACTCTCGTGATCCTTTTGACCTAATATCGACTACATTTTATTCAGACTATGTAGTATCTCATAAACAAAAGGTAGATGCAATCTATAATAAAGTCACAGAAAAAACTGAAACTCAAAAAGAAGTCATGTTAGTAAAAACTAACCCAAAAGGTGACAAACCCTACGAATTTAAACTTAATCAAAAGGTATATAAAAACTTATCCCCTGGAACTAAAAATCAAGCAAAGTTCAGCGGACCTTATATAATAAAAGAACTACTTGAACATAATCGGGTAAAAATACAAATGTTAAAAATCCCAAAAAGACTGAAATTATACATGTAAAAGAATTAAAACGACCTCTTGTTATAGATGGTCTTACGCCCGAGGAGACAAACCAAAATATTACGACTTAAATCAAAACCCTGGCATATTACCCTACAAATTAGGACATGCACAGAAAACAACTAATCATTGGACATTTATACAAATATTTGACTTAAAAGGTATAATAGAAGAATATAAATCTTTAAGTTTAAAATATAATATGTTAAAAGCACATTTGCGGAATAAAACCGACTATAATACGGAATATTATAATTCGTATATAATTATTGATAATCAAAAACAGAAAATATTACGTCAAATTAATGAAATATTATCTCCTAAACAAACTAGGCATAAAAGAGGTTTAATTAATGGACTAGGTAGCATAATAAAAAGTATAACAGGGAATTTAGATGAGGATGATGCAATGGCAATAAATAACGAAATAAATATATTAAAACAAAATCAAAATAATATTAAATTATCTATGGATAAACAAATCACTCTACTTAGTAACTCAATTAAAAGTTTTCAAGAAATATCTAAGAATATATCTCATAATCAAAATATCCTAGAATACAGGGTAAATCAAACAATACAAGTTTTAAACCAAATAGAAATCCAAGAAATTGATTATTATCGGACTCAAATGGTTTTAACATAAATGTATATGTTATTTCAAAATATATATGATATATTAGCAAATATAGAAGTTGCTATGTCTTTTGCTAAACTAAATAACTTCCATAATACTATAATTCAACCTAAAGAATTATTAACAGAAATAAATCTGATTAAAAGACATTTAAATTCGGAGAAATTGCCGTTTGAACCAATTTTAGAAAATATCATTAAATACGAAAATGTTCTAGAGATAAAAGGCTATGTAATAAACAGCGAAGTTACTTTTATGCTAGAAATTCCTTTAGTCGAAAAACAAGATTATACTTTATTTCATCTATTTCCAATACCAATACCTAAGTAGTATAGCAGGGGCGGTCCTGGGACACTTCGATGGCATCTTGACCACCGATCGGTCCCAGGAGCTCTTCGGCTCACCTGCCTGCAAGAAGTGTTTACCTGTCACTTTTGTGCACCTGTCTTAAGCGTGACACCTGGTTTGCACAGGTAGGTGTTATTTTTGAAAAAAACTTCCAAGAAGCGAGCTTCGCCGAGCCTCGCGTCATCACAAGAGCCGAGCCTCGCCGAATTCCGAGAATTGTTTTTCTAATAATGTTCGACGTAAGACTAGAGGTCAGGTTCGCAGATAAGAAAAGATCGAGTACCGAGAATTGTTTTTCTGTTAATTAATATGTTCGACGTAAGGCTAGAGGTCAGGTTCGCAGATAAGAAAAGGTCGAGGATGTAGATAAGGAGATCTTTGTGTAGTATTGAGATGATCAATAATAATGTTGTTATAATAAATAATATTTGTTTCGAATAATAGCTTATACCAGGTGATAAAAAACGTATAGCACTTAAAGTAATTAATATATATGTAAAATACAGAGGATCTAATAGCAGTCGATCACGAACCAGACTGGTGGTAATATATGCCTGTTCCAGTCAACAGAACGTGTCAAGAGTGTAAAGGGAACTCAATATCTCCAAACATCTGTGCATTTTGCCGCTGTGAAAAAATTCACAAAGAGGTTAACGGACAAAAGAGTATTAATAGATATACCGTTTTGTATTATTTAAAAGAAGAGTACGAAAGAAGGAAAAGGCTGCAAAATAATGAGTAAATTTGTTTTACTTTTCTATGGTATTCTTTTCAATTATTGTGTCTTAACTAATAGTCAACCAACGACGGCGACGACTACGACAAAGAAATATTATCCAGAAGAGCGCAGTTATAATTTTGTTTTAATTAATAATAGACGATATTATATTTTGAGAAATGTTGGTTTAAGAACATTTCAAGACACTGGTTATAATGTATGGTTTCACATACATTATGATTTAATAAAACCTGATGAAAATGTAAAGCCAAACGATAAAATATTTAATTTGGCTAATCAGCAAATAGGTCTAGTGCCTCACTTAAAAGACAGTGTATCAAACTTAACATATGTTCCTGTGAATATTAATGAACCTGCAGATATATATTGTAACTGGTATACTGCCAGATATTTTCGAAATAAAAATATTTATCTTGATTGTAAGCCTGTAGAACTAAAAGACATTTTTAGTGCACATTCCACTGTTTACAGCACTGGTCAGACAGAATTAGGAGACATTTTTAGTGTAAATTCTACTGTTTACAGTACATGTCAAATTATATATTTATTATAATAAGACCCTGTACGTTACACAAAATGGATTTTGAAAGAATACAATTTTTATGTCAAATAAGTAATTGTTTAGTTGAAAAAAATATTAATAAACACTTAAAACATAGAGTAAAGTTATTAAAATTTTGTGATACTTGTTTAGTGAATTATGTATTTGGTGTAAATAGTATTAGGTCTATGATTTTAATGTCAAAATAGAACAGTACAAAAATATTGAAATTAAAATGTAAAAAAACTACTATGGTTTATTTTATTTGTTTTTAGTTTTACTTAGTGGGTGTGATGTAAATTCACGTGATTTTTACTCACCAATAGAACAATAATTAAAAAAAAGTGGTAGAGTTTTATTTATAAAAGAAAGTAGATTGAACTAGGCGTCAATAGTGTCTCGTAACTCGAACTATGGCAGGAGAAAATTCAATTTTGTGTCTTGATATCCAGGGATTTAATTGTACCTCTGGATTTATTCCAAAAGAACTAGCTGTGTATGATGGAACACGTTGTTCAAATTTTCTTTTCAAACCACCATATAGCAAAAGCATGTTAAAAGGCCATGATTTAAAAACGATATCTTATCTCGAAAACTCATATCATGGTCTAATATGGGAGTCTGGTTTAGTAGACTTGAACGAAATAGCAAATGTCTTAGAACATGTGATGAAAAGATATCATGACCCAAAAATATACGTCAAAGGAGATGAAAAGGTGAATTTTCTAAGAAAATTTATAAGTGCAGAAAAAATTTTTAAAATACCTCTGGAGAGTGAACCGAAGCTAAGCAAGTTTAAGAAAGTTCCCGAATGTCACTTTCACAAGGATCCATATGGCACTACTTGGCACTGTGCATTATCAAACGCCAAGTTGTTATATAATTATAAATATTGTTTTTCTGTTTGAAGATAAATAAATTATTTGTAGAAAACATGTAAATAATATATAATAAATAAAACGTACATGAAACAAAATTATTTTATTAAGTCACTCTACATTATTTTTATCTATCCAACTATTATGCTTATCACTGAAACCTAACCATTTTACAAATACTTTATTATTTTTACGTTTTAACACTTTTTCCACTAAATAAATGTCTGGATATTTAACTTTTTGCAATTGAAGTTCATAGAATCCTCCCTTGATGTCTTGTTTCTCTGCATCTTGAAGTAGGTATGTCACTGGATTTGTAAGTTGAACTTTTTTTACGCTAAAAATTTCTGTTGACCAATTTGGTTGGTATTGTTTATCAAAAACTCCTCTAAATTTGGAAATTCTTACATGGTCACCTATCTCGAATTTTGGTTTCGATGTCATTTTAATTCGATTATAAACTGTGTTTAATAGCAGTTTTTCATGCTTTTTTGAAATTTCAGCCGGTTTTAAACCTGTGGTAGTGTGTACTCGATTATTATAGGAATAAACGATTTGTTTTAATATATCAAACCACTTGTATGATCCTTGAAGACTAAATTCTTTCCACATCATTCCTTTAAGGGTTCGATTTACACGTTCAACAATAGATGCTTTTTTCTCACTGTAAACTAAATAATGTTTGACATTATATTTTTTCATTAAAATCATCATTTCTTTTCCAGTAAATTCACCACCGGCGTCTGTACAGAGATGTATAGGTGTCTGTTCTTTGAATACATTTTCCATCGCTTTAGATACCTCTTTGGCAGTTTTTGTTTTTAACGGATAAGCCCAAACGTATTTAGAAAAACAGTTAATTACGACGAGTATATATTTGTATCCTTTGTTTTCTTGTACGTATTCTTTCATATCAACCAAATCAGCTTGCATTAAGTCCAATAGAGATTTGATAATAACCTTCCTCTTTTAAAATTTACTCTTGATGGTTTATGGAGTTCTTCAACAATATCTTTTTTTACTTTGGTTACAAATTTAGACATATTTTTATTCTATTATATTGGCTTCTCGTAATTCTTCAATAATGGCATTAATCTCGTTAACGTGATTTGTATTACCAGCAGCCTGAGACGCAACTAGTAGCTCCAATCTCTCAACCAATTCATTAGGATCATCCCAAAAAACGTAATCAATAGGATTGTTTGAAAGTTTCATAGACATTCCCTCCCCCTGTTTCAAAACATCATCATCATCATCATCGTCATCATCAGTTGGACTGGTATAATTACTCTCAGTTTTATTTATTATTGGTTCAATAAATTTTCTAAATTTCTTATTTTTACTTGATTTTACATTTTTGATAGCATTTGTTTTAAATAATATGTGAGTATAGTTTTTTGCGTCATCATTTGTATAGATGGTGGGAACATTCTGATTAAATAACAAGCCATATAATCCATTAGTGCCTTTATATTTTTTTCCTGCAATTATCAAATCAGCTCCATCGAAATCTATCGTTTTGTTACCGATAGAAAACCGTTCGATATCCTTATCAAACTTTACTTGGAATTTTCCATCAGAATTACTACTATTTGGATCCTTTACAAACTTTTTGATGTACTTTAAAGGTAAACTATGATATTGATCAGAATAATCGGAAAATGATTTTTCTCTTATAGTTTGATTTAGTGCTTTTTCATATTCCCTTTGTTTCCTAATTTCCTCTTCTTCGATTTCATCCTGCACGTTTTTTATTATTAATTTTCTAAGATTATATGGTTTCCGTGACGACGACGACGACGATTTTGTTGTGGAAGAAAATAATTTTCTTTTCATTTTTGGTGCAGTTTGATATGCATGTGTGATTTTGTTTCCTGTAGGAGTATCCTTAAACTCTAATGGGATAGAAGTGGAGGGTATAGGTTCCGATTTCACTGACTCGTTTTCCTCTTCACTATTATGGTCCCCAAAAAGTTTCTCCTCGTCATCTTTATCATCATCATCATCATAGTTATCGTCATCAGAAAATTGTTCCCTTCTTTTAAGTTCCGATATCAAACTTTCAGGAGTGTGCTTCTTTCGATCCAATTTGTTCTCAATCACCTCCAAATGTTTTGTTATAGGCTGAAATACATTCTCGTGGGCTATTTGTCCATGTTTTAAGATATCTAGTTTATTCTTTATATCTTTTCTCTTTGAAATTATTTTTTTCTTAACTGATTGATCTTTAGTTTTTTCCTTTTTATTTTTCGTGGTACGAGCAGGAGCCATGATGATAATGATGATGAACTTTCAACGTTCAACTATGTAATAATTTATAAAAGCGATACTACAGATATATATATTTATCAAAACATAACCGATATCGACCTTCATCAATTTTATTATCCTTAAATATAGATAGAAAACCAAATGGTTCTTTCCAACAGAATGAACATATGGTTTTAAAGCTGTCAAATGACATATCAGTACCAATATGATCAGAGTATACATGATGTAAATTTAAGTCATCCTGTTTAAATAATATTAAGACGTTAGCATTGTCTCTTATCAAATGTTTGGGTATTTTTGCATATGTTTGACACAAGTAAAAACAGTCTATATTATTGTGACGTCCCATACTAAAATATTCTCTGATAACATCCTGTTTATCACACGCGACGTCATCAAATATGAAAATTGAATTTGCTTTAGCGTCAGATGGAGATAATATTTGTTCACTATTATCGAATGCATAGTAACCGATTCCTTTTATTGGTTTTAATAATTTCTCTAAATACATATATTTAGGTTGATACAGAGACTTTGAATAGACGTAGACATTTTCAAATTTCAATCCATTGGGATGTTCAAGAAGGCTTAGCATGATATTGGTTTTTCCACAGTTTGAAGGTCCCGATATGATGCATCGTACAGTAGATGGTAATAATATACTGTGTTTAATATTTTTGTTTTTTTTCACATCATGATTATTTACTGTTAAAGATGTTCTTTGTTTCACAATTTTGATATGTTTCTTCTTTTTCTCCTCCATGTTAAATATCCGATGTAAAACTAATTATAAAGCCATAATACGATGTTATTTATATTCAGTTTTTATTTACTTCTTTTAAAATGAGGTATTATTCGATTGATCGACAACAACAACAACAACGAACGATTAATGGGGAAGGTTTGTTAAACTCAATGATAAACAAACTTCCATTTGAATTACATCTTCCAGGGTATAACTATTGTGGTCCAGGAACTAAATTAGAGAAACGTTTACGACGTGGTGATAAAGGAATTAACCCGTTAGATGAAGCATGTAAAAATCATGATATTGCCTATTCACAATATCAAAACATATCAGATCGTAATGCGGCAGATAAAATTTTACTTAAACACGCTTTAAGCAGAATAAATTCATCGAATGCATCCTGGAAAGAAAAATTAGCCGCTGCAGGTATTTCAGCTGCAATGCAAACTAAAATAAAGCTAGGTATGGGTACTAGCAGTGGGGATATAAGTTTGAGTAATAACCCCAATTAAAATCAGTCATACAATAGAATCCATGGTAACAAGTATCTTAAAACAAGAATGGAACACAGTGTGAAGGCTATGCGTGATTATGTGAAAAAGATGGAGATTTTGCTAAACAAACTCGAAAAAGTAAAAGGTCAAACTGGAAAGGTGTATCGAAAACAAGTCAAAAAGGGAACAAAAATTAAACAACAAAAATATGATAATTATCATGAGAAGAAAATAAAGGAAAAAATGAAATACCCTTCTAATTTTATTGAGAATGATGATGATGATAGAAAACGAAAGAACTTAGAGAACGAGATTGAACAAGATTTGCAACAACAACAACATCAAAATAAGGCACTCAAACGAAAAATAGATAACTCTGATGATAATATAATGAATAGGAAAAAATTAAAATTTGAAATAAATTCGGCAAACTTATCCAATAAGCGGAAATTAAATGATTATGACGACGACGATAATTTTCATGAGGAATTTGCTAGTGGCCCATTGAAAAAAAACTTAAAAAATAGTATATATTTTCATTTATCTGGCTTCAACGTTTAGTGTATTAAAAACTTTTCCAACAGAAAGTAGTAAACATGGCAGCAATTAAAAAAAGTAAACCTCGGAAGCAGAAAAGCAAAAAGACCAAAAGTTAGCGGGAAAAAAAGAACCAGTACAAAATTAAAAAGTTTTCAATCAGTTATGAAAAAGATTAAAGGTACTATTTTAAATCAAAAACCATCCAATATTTACGATGCTGTTAAGATAGCTATGAAAGCAGTTAATAATACCAAAATCAGACGGCCAAGAATAATTAAAATTGCAAAAACTGAAGGTTTTCTTCCTTTGATCCCTATTTTTGCGGGACTGAGTGCATTAGGTGCGTTAAGTGGAGGAGCTGCCGGTATCGCAAAGGCCGTATCTGATGCTCGTGCTGCCAAACAACAATTGCAAGAAAGCGAACGCCACAACAAGACGATGGAATCCATTGCATTGGGAAAAGGTCTCTTTTTAAAACCATACAAAACAGGTTTAGGCCTTTTTTTAGGAAATCATCTCAGGAAAAAAAAATACCGATAATCTTACCTAACCGTGCCTTAAGTAACTTTGATATTGAAAAGTATACTAAACTACTCAAAATACCCTATTTTCGAGGAGTGTTTATGAAGGATCGATTACCGAAGAAAATTTACCAAAACGAATCTGGTATTATCAATTTAGACAATTTTTCTGGACCGGGAACTCATTGGACTGCTTATTGGAAACATAGAAATAATGTTTATTATTTTGATAGTTTTGGAAATTTAAAACCTCCTCTGGAAGTGTGTAAATATTTTAACTCTAATGGTATTTGTAACATATTTTATAATCATCGTTGTTACCAACCTTATGACTCGTTTATATGTGCTCACTTATGTCTGAAATTTTTGTATCATTCTGTAGATTTAGAATAAATACCAATATAACTATAGTTTTTGTTTTATTTAATGTAAATACTTTGATCCGAAAAGTAGTTAAACATGTCTTATACGTTTACCTTATCGGGAACGGAGTCTGTACTTTCAACCAAAATTTATCCACCCATTGTTTTGAATGAAAACGAAAATTATGTTTTGGGTTTAATAAATTTTGAAAGTTACAACTCAATTCCTAACATTGATAGTAGCAATAACAATTTTCATTGTGGAGATGAGCACGTTGTTATACCTGAAGGATCCTACGAAATTAGCGATATTCAAAAATATTTGACGACGTATCTGAGATTTCATTCAAAAGAAAAGGATCCAATCACACTCCGTTTGGAAGTGAACCATAACACTTTACAGTGTGAAATCAAATGTAACCGTAAAATTGATTTCAGCAAAGAAAATTCAATTGGCAGTTTACTGGGATTCGGTAGCAAGCAATTCGAGCCCAATAAAAGACACATTTTCGATAATCCTGTAAATATATTTAAAGTGAATTCAATATGTATAGAATGTAATCTAGTGACAAATTCCTATAATAACGGAGATTTAGTTCATATTATCCATTTGTTTTATCCAACAGTGCCACCAGGTTTCAAAATAGTCGAGAAGCCATCGAATGTTATTTATCTACCAATCAGCACACGATATATCGATGAGATAATCCTTAAAATAACTGATCAGGATAAGAAATTAGTCAATTTCAGAAACGAGCTAGTAACGATAAGGTTACATTTGAAGCGAATTCTTTAAAATGGTTTTTCTGTATAATCATAATTCTTTAAATATACCAAAGGACTCGTTTGAAAATTGTCACAAAACTCAATTAGATGAACAGACAACTATTAGTTCCACCAGAACGTTTAAGGAGTTAACATCTAAAAACAAACGTGTACTACTCTCATTGGGATTCAGTTTACAGGAGGAGAAGAAGAAAAATCAAAATTAAAAATTGGAAAATTACAAAGATTTTGGTGTAGTTTTAAATTACGGATTACTACAAGTTTGGAAAGAATTTTTATTATATTAGTTTGCAAGTGTAGATATAGGCACAAAGACAATGAGTTATAACATGTTAAAAGTGGGAGAAAATGTGCTAAATGATGACTCAATCATAAATTATCAATACCATACACATCGACCTTATTCCTCAACAACTCTAAACAATAACGATGAAATTAGAATACCAATACAAACACAAGATTTATACACGTTACCGAGTCAAAGCTTTTTATACATTGAAGGAAAGTTGCTTAAAAACGATAATACCTATAGTGATAATGTAACTTTTATCAGTAACGGAATTGTTCATTTGTTTGATGAAATTCGCTATGAACTAGGAGGAGTGGTTATCGATCGGGTTCGAAATCCCGGCATAGCCACAACAATGAAAGGTTACGTATCATTTTCGAAAGCTGAATATTTTGCACTTCAGAATGCTGGATGGGATTGTGAAGACAATCCAAAAATTTTGGATGGTAACGGTAGTTTTAATGTTTGTATTCCGCTAAAAATGTTGATGGGTTTTACGGAGGATTTTCATAAGATAATCATGAATATTCGTCAAGAATTAATATTAATTAGAAGCAATTCTGATACAGAGGGAATCATGCAAAAAAATGACAAAAAGGAAACCTATAAAGTTACACTGAGTAAGATATTGTGGAAAATGCCTCATGTTACCGTTAGTGATACTCAAAAATTACGTTTACTTAAACAATTTGAAAGTAACACGGAATTAACGATTGCTTTCAGAAGTTGGGAACTACATGAATACCCACAACTGCAGCAAAGCAAAAACCACACATGGGCAGTGAAATCATCAAATCAATTGGAGAAGCCTCGTTTTATCATCATTGGTTTTCAAACTGGTGTGAAAAATAATATTGCGAAAAATGCGAGTCATTTTCAGCATTGCAGTTTATTAAATTTGAAGGTGTATTTGAACTCTGATATGTTTCCATACGATAATCTAAATTTGGACTTTGATAACAATAAATATGCGCTTGCGTATGAACTGTATCAACAATTTCAAAAATCTTATTATTATAAAAATCAGAGTGATCCGTGTTATGACCCAACAACATACAAGACTAAAGCAGCATTAATTGTTGTTGACTGTTCACATCAAGGTGAAGACATCCTAAAAGGTGGAGCTGTTGATATTCGCATTGAATTCGAAACAACTAAAACAATAACAAACAATACCTCAGCATTCTGTTTGATTCTACACGATCGTTTAGTCAAATACAATCCTTTAACCAGTACAGTTAAAGTATATTAAATTTCAAAGTGTGAAAAGTAAAACGTCAGTCATCGATTGTTCGCGGTAAAAGGTGGAGTAGTCTCAGCAGCAGCAGCAGTATAGTGAACGTTTTGTAAAGAGTCATGTTTGTAATAGATATACAAGGATTTCAATATGGCAGCTCAACTTTTTTGTGCAAGGAAATTGCAGTTCTTAATACCTCAAATAAAAATTATAAACATGCTTCAGTTAAACTTCCTTTTGAATTGGACTTTTGCAAAGACCAAATTAGAAATCACATGAAATGGTTAACCAACAACGTACATGGCTTGGAATGGTCAAACGATGCTTTTGAAAATTTGGAATATGAAAATCTGACTGAGTTTATAAAAGATTTTATTAATGAAGAAAATGGTTATGACACTGTGGACTCTTGGAATAACGACTACACCGACAATATCATTGCAGTAAAGGGAAATCAGAAATTGGAGTGGTTGACCCGATTATTGTTCAAAAGAAATTACACCGTTATTGATTTGGAAACAAGAGGATGTCCACCCTTGGCCGAATTACAAAATATATTCAAGTCATATCGTTGTCAGCAACATGATAGTAACACATTAAATTGTACCTTGGAAAACGTATTTAATTTATATCATTGGAATACATTTAAATGTAGAAATTGTAATGAAGATTGAAATAAAAAACTAAAATATTATGTAAATTGTATTTATTCAAATCGTTATCCTACTTTTAGACATGTTATTTTTTTCAGACATATTATTGCTAAGGTGTCTACATTCAATCCATTTTCAAGGCGTCTTTCTATATATTTATCACGACGATTAAGATTTCTTGGAATACAATTTTCAATTTTCTTCATTTGATTCATTTGAATTGTATGTAACGAATTATTTTGCCTAAATAAAGCAGTTTTACATATATCTAAATCAAAATTAGTTATCGTATGTATAATTAGTTCTTCAAAAGTTAAATGGTTAGAGTTTTCTTTCAAAAATATCAATTGTAATAAAAAACCTTTTTTGACGACAACATTTCGTAAGAAAAATTTTGTTGAGTAATTATTTACAGTTGTTATACTTTGTACACTTCTATAACCATTTTCCTTAAGTTTCTCTATCAGTATATTTAAAATCAATAAACATAGCGCTTCACATACAGGACTAAGTTCAATAAACATGTCAATATCTGCGTAAGTTTTGGTTCGACCTACTAAATAACTAGGATAACCACCGGCTACAAAGGATCTGCACGGACAAGATTTTAGTAATAGGTTAATGATTTTTACCTCATCCAGAACCTCAGCAACAATCACATCATGTAATGATTTTGAAGTCCAACACTTTTTTAAGCTTAGGTAATTATAACCTTCTATCAAAGTTAGTTGATTTTTCTGTAATAAAAGAATAAATATACTATTCTAACTATATTTAAATCTGAAAAAAGAACACTAAAATTACTAAAATGAATTTACATTTGTTTGTTCTAGTTGTTGTTGTTGTTGCTCTTCATCCTCGCTGGAGGAATAGACCTCCTCCACAGTCAACTTTTGCCGTTTCGACGACGACGACGATGGCAACGACGACGACGATGATGTTGATGGTAGTGTTCGTCGTTGCTGCTCACTAACAGTCATTTCCACATCCTCGTCCACAAGATTAAATTTGAACCGTTTTACCACTCTTTCGAGTATCCTAAATTCCTCATCATTATTCATTTTTGTCCGTAGATAGCGTACGGGGAGATTTCCAAATTTTCTTTTCAAGGTTTCTCTCCGGGGACTATAAGTAAGGTGTATATACACCTTATCATCCCTTTCGAGAATCCTATTAACACCATATCTGAAAGGAAAAAAAACTTCTCTAAATACAGGTTTTATAACACCTCATAGGAATCATTTTTATATATTCAGTATTTTTGCAAAAATAAAAAATATTGCTTCACTGAGAAGCTTTCAAAATTAAAAAAACATGTGCTATATAAATTTATGGAATATATAAAATAAGCTACAGCACCTAGCTAAATAAATTCTTGCACAAAATGTAATAAAAGGAGCTGTTATTGTAATAAATGGTACGTTCACTAACACTTTAACAAATACTTACTGAAAAAGCTGTTTCATAACAACCAAGACGTGACGCACAGGAAAGTTTATTTTATCTTCAGAAAATACAACAAGTGTACTGGGTACTGTTGCCATCTCGAATATTTTCGTTTGGCTGTTTCCAAAAAACGGAGAGACATAGAACTGATACCAAACGCAAACTCTGGATGAGTATAAATACAAATTTATCATTGAAAAAATTAGCAATTTTGACGTAGACGACGATAAAAGTATTCATTAATTTCAAAGGAAATTTTCAACAAAATTTGCTCCGTTACATATTATAACACCACGTCCACAGTAAATGTTTCTTTATCTTTTATCATAATTACTAGCAAAAACAGAAATGTTCCTAATATTTTGCAACGTGAATTGTATTCGATAACGAAAAAATAAAAATGCAAAGGTCTTGCAACGTGACCTATATTTGATAAAACATGTTTTTGGTGCAACGTGACTTATCTTCTGGAAAATTTTACATATACATGATATGATACCATGCTACTTTGCGTGTGTATGTGTGTGTTGTCAATAGAAATGACGCGAATGATTGATAAGAGTTTTGTATATAAATTATCATACACACACCGAACTTATTCACACTGCAGTCTTTGTAGTCCTTCTTGCCACTACACTAAAAGAAAACAAAAAACCAAAATGTCGTCTAGCAGCAATAAAGTCCTAGATTCATTTTCAAGTGAGGCGGTCCAGAAAACTGAAATGGTAAGTAGATTACTTATAAAACAAAAGAAGATTACCAAACACATATTCGTTATCTAAAAAAATCAATTGCCATTATTAAAAAATGTTTAAAAAATAGTTCATGTGTTTCTAGTTATAGTAGAGTGGAAAGTAATTTGTCAATTTTAAAACACTTTTTATTGCGTTTTAAATTGCATTTAAAAAATAACAAGGGTCTATTAAAAAGAAAATTAGTTTGGGAAGATGTTGATTCTTGTTTTAAAGGGAGAATAAAAACGGGAATTATTAACAATTTAAAGATGAAAGAACCAAGAGAGTTTTTAAATAGTGCTTTTCGTATTTTTTCAAACAGGATTAAAACTGAACTTAAAAATTCTATGATTAAAGTAAATGTTGTGTTTTCAGGTTTATTTATAAAACCTCAAAATTTAGAAAAATCGGCCAAACATTTTACAACGAAAAATTCACTAATTGAACCATCTACGAATCTGACTGAATGGTATAAGATACACGTTACTGATAAGATTTTGGTTCAACTTGAAGAATTTCAAGAAAGAGACAGTGGTTGGGCCTTGTGTGAAATTTGGTACTTGAAAGTAAATATTAATTCTTTTAATCCAATAAGCGTGGGGTCTTCCACTTATGTGCAATTGCCTGAATTCATAAAAAAAACTAAAAGTGTTATCAATATTAAAAATAAAGACGTTTATTGTTTTTTGTGGGCTATCATGTGTGCTGTACGTGGACCCAGAAAAGGCAAAAACGTTTCACGCACGTCATCTTATGATCATTTCAGTCAATATTTGAAATATGATGGAATTCAATTTCCAATTGCTCTAAAAGATATTTCCAAGTTTGAAAGAATGAACAACTTAGCTATTAATGTTTTTTGTTTAAGAAAGAGAGAAATTTTACCCTTATTATTAAGCAAAATAGAATATTTTACAGATACAGTCAATTTACTTATAATACCTTGTAATAACATTGAATTAGAAAACACACAATATTTTCTCGAACCTGCAAACACAACATTTCATTTTGCATGCATTAAAAAATTAAGTGGTTTATTGAATACCCAAATGGGTAATAGAAAACATAAAAAATGGTTTTGCGAGCGTTGTCTCAATCATTTTAAAACTGAACCCATTTTGAAAAAACATTCCAAAGATTGCCAATTATTGAATAAATGTAAAATTACATTGCCAAAGGAAAATGAAAAAATTTTAACTTTTAAAAATTTCTCAAATAAATTATTGGTTCCTTTTGCAATTTACGCAGATTTAGAGAGCATGCTTGTCAAGTATGAAGACAAGCAATGCACTAAGAAATCAAAAAAATATCAAAAACATGAACCATTTAGTATTTCATATTTTCTAAAATGTTCTTATGATGATTCGCTATCGGAATTTCATTCATATACTGGAGAAAAGTGTCAAGAATGGTTTGTCAGGGAACTTGGCAAAATTGCTTATAAAGTTAATTCAATATATTCAAACCCACAATCTATGATACCTCTAAGTAAACAAGAAAATGAGGCTTATTGTCAAGCAAAAACATGTCATTTTTGTAATGAACCTTTTTTAGGGGATAACTATAAAGTAAGAGACCATTGTCATTTAACGGGGTTACTCCGAGGAGCTGCACATAAATCATGTAATTTAAAATTTTCAGATAAAAAAAAACTGTGCCTGTAATATTTCATAATCTATCAGGATACGATAGTCACTTCTTAATCAAGGCCCTTTCTACAGAAGTGAAAGGTATAATTAGTTTGCTACCACTTAATAAAGAAAAATACATATCTTTCACCAAGTACATTGAAAACTCAGATATCAGCTTTAGATTTATCGATTCATTTCGTTTTATGGCCAGTTCCTTGGAAAAACTAGCATCCTATTTAGAGGATCACCAAAAAACTGTTACAAGATACTACTATCCGGATGATGTTAAATTTAAACTAATGACCAGGAAGGGGGTATTTCCTTACGAATATCTAGACTCTTGGGAAAAACTGCAAGATAACAGTTTACCTCCAATACAGCTATTTTATAGTTCTATTTCTAATTCAAACATATCAACCGAAGAGTATCAACATGCTTCTACGGTGTGGGATACGTTTAAAATTAAAAGGCTTCAAGAATATGCTGAATTGTATCTTAAAACCGATGTCCTACTTTTAGTTGATGTCTTTGAAAACTTTCGCAAAGTCTGTTTGGAAACATATCAATTGGACCCCTCTACATTATTAGACAGCACCAGGATTAGCATTTGATAGCATGTTAAAAATCAGTGAAGTAAAATTGGACCTCTTAACAGATATTGATATGGTCATGTTTATTGAAAAGGGTATAAGAGGGGGAATTTCACAATGCTCAAATAGATACGCTAAGGCTAATAATGAATATATGGGGGCAGAATATAACCCTGACAAACCATCTAGCTATCTCATGTATTTCGATGTTGTAAATTTATATGGTGCTGCTATGAGTTATCCTCTGCCTACTGGAGACTTTCAGTGGGTTGAAGATATCTATCAGGAAACAAATATTTTAGATGTAGCCGTTAATAGTGAATATGGGTATATTTTTGAAGTGGACCTTTATTATCCAAAAGAGTTATTTGAAACACATAAGGATTTACCACTCTGTCCTGAACATTTAGTACCACCAACTTCAGCTACTTCACTTCCCAAACTATTAACCACTCTTTATGATAAGAAACGTTACGTTATTCATCACAAAAATTTGCAGCTAGTCACCAAATTGGGTCTTAAAATTGGAAAAATTCATAGGTGTTTAAAATTTAAACAATCTCCATGGCTAAAAAAATATATAGACCTAAATACTACTCTCAGAATAAACAGTAAAAACGAGTTTGAAAAAAATTTCTTTAAATTGATGAATAACGCACCATATGGAAAAACAATTGAAAACGTACGCAAATATCGTGATATAAAATTAGTTTCGAAATGGTCAGGCAGATATGGTGCAAATTATTACATTTCACAACCTAATTTTCACAGTTGTGAAATTTTTACAGAAAATCTAGTCTTAATCGGAATGAACCGATTAAACATAAAATTTAATAAACCAATTTACATCGGTATGTCTATTTTAGATATTTCAAAAACGATAATATACGATTTTCATTACAATTTTATTATACCGAAATTCCAGTCTAATGCTAAATTAATGTACACTGACACTGACAGTCTTATTTATCTATTTTCAAATTATAATATTTATGACTGCATTAGGGAAAATATACATATGTTTGATACGTCAGAATACCCTAAAGACAACGTATACAATATTCAACAAAAAAATAAAAAAGTTTATGGGCTAATGAAGGATGAATGTTGTGGTCAGGTTATGACTGAATTTATCGGCTTGCGTTCTAAAATGTATTGTTTTAAAACTTTTAGTGATAAAGACAGCGCTGCAAACAAAGAAAAAATTGTTAAAAAAGCTAAGGGTATTCAATCTTCAGCATTGAAACAAATTTCTTTTCATGATTATTATCAGTGTCTTTTTAACAATACTACCATCGATGTTGCGCAAAATTTTATTAGATCCAAAAAGCATAACGTATTTACTATTAATCAAATTAAAACCGCTTTGAGTCCTTTTGACGACAAGCGAATAGTTAACTACACGAACTATTATCAACAGTTAAATACAGACACTCTACCGTGGGGATATAACAATGTTTAGTTTCATTTATTCTTCTTTTGTTACGGGTAATCTACTATATTCAAAAATTCCGTCTCATCCAGTTAAGAGGTAAATAGTTATATTTTAAATATAAATGCAATATTTAAATTGAAAATATTATTTCAGACTACGACTGATATCAAATATTTGGAGGCAAATGATCGCAAAAGATTTCACAACTTGACCCCTGTCAAATATACTCCCGCTGCTACTACAAGACAGAATAAATGGATTAAATTAGATGTCGGATCACAACGAAAACACGAACCAATAGCTACAATTTACTGTCACCTCTGTAAGCTACATTTCTGCTTTTGTCAGGAATCAATTCGCATTCACAGAGCACAGTCATTTGTTGGAACGAAGTCGGAACTTGACTTGTACTGCAAGGAATCAATACCCCAGTCATAGAATTGTTTTTTTTGTTATAGCCACATCATAGCTGTCCCATTCCCACCAAACAACAGTTTTTGGATACCAAAAGTAACCTAGTGACAAACGAAATGGACAAATGTTTTCATCTGTATCAAGCACAGCCACAAGATGATTGGGGATGGCGACAGATGGATGAAGATTATTTCTATGCTAACATCAGTGACAACTCGACTCAAAATTACTTGACCCGAATTAAAATGGAAACTTCGTACAATATTGCACAATTTGCTTTTTACGAAAGAAAGAAAAGAAAATTTCAAGAATAGTGTATTTATTAATATTGTTTTAATAAACATTATTTGAAAAGATTGATTTTTTTTAATATTTCTATCTGAAAATTTAAATAAATCCAAATTATTTCAAAGTTGAGTTTTATTCCATTATCTTAATAGAAAATTAGACCAGACTCGAACTCTTGTGGCTCGAACACATTAATTTTAAATAGTTGAAAACAAATCTCGTTATATTAATTATTTTAAGCGCTATACGTTTTTTATCGTTTATTATTCAAAATAAATATTTAACTTATCTTTAAAACAACTTTTTATTGCTCATCTCAATACTACACAAACATCTCCTTATCTACATCCTCGACCTTTTCTTATCTGCGAACCTGACCTCTAGTCTTACGTCGAACATATTAATTAACAGAAAAACAATTCTCGGTACTCGACCTTTTCTTATCTGCGAACCTGACCTCTAGTCTTACGTCGAACATTATTAGAAAAACAATTCTCGGAATTCGGCGAGGCGAGGCTCGGCTCTTGTGATGACGCGAGGCTCGGCGAAGCTCGCTTCTTGGAAGTTTTTTTCAAAAATAACACCTACCTGTGCAAACCAGGTGTCACGCTTAAGACAGGTGCACAAAAGTGACAGGTAAACACTTCTTGCAGGCAGGTGAGCCGAAGAGCTCCTGGGACCGATCGGTGGTCAAGATGCCATCGAAGTGTCCCAGGACCGCCCCTGCTATACTACTTACCTAATGGCGAATATTATAAAATGATAATACCAAATTTTAATTATCTCATAATAAATGAAAAGAATTTCGGATATTCTAATGATCCTTGTAAGAAAGTAACGGACAATGAATATTTATGTAATCACATTCACTCTGAGAATGTATTTAAAACACTACCATGCGAAATGCAATTATTAAGATATTCACATAATATCACGAACTGCAAGCAAATTTCCGTAAAATAAGAAAATCTAGAAATTCAAAATATTGATGAAGGCAAATGGGTTGTTGTAACAAATAAAGACATTACAGCTACCGAAAATTGTAAAAATAATCAAAATACCATTTTATTAAACGGGACTTATTTAATTGAGTTAAGCCCTATATGTAGTCTTAAGATAAATGATATAATACTTAGGAGTTATAAGAACTCTAAGAATGAATATTTAAATATACCTTTACCTAATATTAATTTAAATTTTTGAAAGCAAAACTGTCTATAGTAATATAAGATTTTTGAAAACGAATTCCATAAACCTGGAAAAACTTGATGATTTACAAAATGAAATAAATAAGCAGAAAATTGAAAATACTAAACTTTTGACTAAAACTGTATATTACCATAAGACAAGTTTGTGGACTATTTTATTGTATGCAATTTTAACCATTGTAATATTTTATATTTTGTACAAGTATTTATGGCCTAAAGTAAAGATTCTTAAAATTAAAGAAAATGAGGTAAATAATAATATAATAATTTAAATTTGATTTGTTCCAAATAAAATTAGGTCATAAAAACTTTCAGTTTATATGCCCATCAAGGGGTAGAGGAGTTACGTCCCCTATACTGTTTAGGTTGCATTTATATAATTTAGATAAGAGAAACATATAAATAGAGGTAAAATGTAAAATTGCGTTACTGTTAGTCTGTCCTCGATTCTGAACGTTTGTTTCATTTTTTAAAATAAAGTTACGTAATTTTTAAAAAGTGCTTTCCGTTCGACCACAACGTAACTGGCAAGGTAACAATTACACATGCCCATTCCATGTTAAAAAAGAGAATTATGTAATACAAGGGAAGTTCCGAGTAAGGTGAATTTATCGTTTTTTTTTGTGAAATTCCACATTATGTAACATACATTTGAAGACCATATTAATACAAAGAAAAAATGTTAAGCGTAAAATTAAACATTTTTTTTGGCTAAAATATATATTTTCCATAAAGTGGAGTTTTTTTTTGCTACACTAATATCACAATGTACAGAGTAGCTAAAGAAATTTAAAAAAAAAATAGGAAAACTAATACATTTTTCATGACAAAAGTACCCAGTTGAAAAGAGTGATTTATAGCATCTGAAAACCCTTCTATGCCCAGTCCGGTAAATGCAGAAGTATCTTTAATAAAATCTCATCCCATCCTGCAGCACTTTTATTTTTTAATTCTTTAAAAGTGACTTTAATTTCTTGGGCACTTGTCATTTCTGTGTTTGAATATTATGAATAGTTACTGTTATATTTGGCATCAGCGCTAGAGACTAGTGTGTGGGTAACAATGATAAATAATAAATTTAGATATGGCTGCTGCAACAATAAGGAAATAAAAACTAGGTGGGTACCCAGTATCTGTAGTCAATAGCTGCTTAGTAAAGACCGTTACAATAATAAAGGAAAATCTGATATGGCGCTCAAACATTTTTTCAGAAGCTGCTCTAGACCAAGAAATAAATACGATGGTAAATAAACTAAAACAGGTGATAAATGATTTACAAGTGTAATTAGAACAAAAAAACAATTACATCAAAAGACATCATGATGCTTTGGAAATAGAGACGAAATATTTACAAGAAATTAAAAATCTGGAAAAGGCTAATAGTGATTTGAAACTTATGATAAGTAATCAACAGACACATAATAGTAATCTATCCATAATGCATCATGAGCCAATCCAAATAGATCACTAAGCTAGCCAAACAGTCTCGATTACTTACAAACGTGTGTCCACTAAGACTTCTCTACAAGAACCAAATCCCCAGAGTCAGAAAATGGAACTTAATCCAGTATGGTAAAATCTAACAAGGGGGGAAGATACAGACTGCATAGGCATTGAGCCCTAAATTAATATTAATAATAAAAAAATAGTGTGTCAATATAATAATAGCAAAAGGTGTGAACAAACTGAAATGAAATGAATGAAAATGAAACAAAATTACAAGTATAAACAAAACCGACTCCAGCAAGAAGACCAGGGGTGCGATTTTGCACTTATCATTTCGTTAGTTAACGAAAATTTTCTCCGTTCGGAGAGCTGTTCGGCATGACCATCGGATTTTCCGATCCTGGTTCGTTAAACACCAACCTACTACTAAAGCCGCCATTTTCCGAATCTGTCAGTTCTTGAATTTTTGATAATATCCAAATTTACTGCCTTGGAGTTTCATTTCGTAAGATAAAAAATAGTTTTTATTACTTGAAAGCTAAGCCATGATAATATTAGCATATGCATCATGCCATAAATAATCAACAGATGCCAAAATATTCAAGAAAACCATGAAAACATGGAACCTCCAAATAGGCAGCGAAGATACGAAACTCGTAAATCCTTCAAATTAAACAAGGTAAGCTAATCTGTTTAAAAAATATTATCTATGTCATATAATTACGAAACCTGTATATTTTAGTTATTAATGAATCATTATTTTTAATTCAGTGAATTCTTTCTTGATCATTTTCTTAGAAGTACGGGAAAACATAAAACGCTATCCTCAAAATGTACTTCTTTTGAAGAAATATTTAACAAAGTTGTGAATATTTTGTTTAAATATTAATTACATTATTTGCTATATGGTGCAAAATTCTATATTACGTATTTTATTTTTAAAAGAAAAGGGTACCTATGTTAATATCTATTCCATCTATTCTAATCCAGCACCGCGGCTGTTATGCAACCATATAAACATCATACATCTATCCGCCTTTGAAACGGGGCGCGCCTTCCACAGAAAAATAATATAATAATATAGGCGAAATGCGTTCCTCGGAAGAACAAAGCGTTTTAAACTTAGAGTAAGAATAAAAATCTTACTCTAGGTTGTAATTGCCCGTTGTTACTGGGGACTGGCCCTCCCTATTTTAAGAATAGGCAGTATTTTATTTAATTTTGGTCTCTTGTAACCTAACCTAACTTTTAGTTCACAAATACACAGTAAGCAAGAAAGTCGAACAGCTGATGGATCACTTGCGGAAACATAACAAACAGTGGTTTAATAATGGTGTATTTAAGTATTGCAAAATTAAACATAAATTCCAGTAACTAGGAACCAATTTAAGAATAATATATTCTATTGATGGAAAGACTAAAGAAGCAATAAGGGCAGTTGAATCTAGATTATCATAATACTGTTACAGGTAGGCATGAATTTGTATATTTTTAAGCAAATAGAATGTACTTGCTAAAATTATATTTTATTGTCTATGTAGAGGTCTATGTAAAACTTGTAAACAAAAGTATTCCTTAACAGGTATTATCAAAGAAAATTTATAGTGTAAGCTATTATTTTCTTTGGTATTATATATTTTCACTGTTGAGAGCGAAATGAAATAATCTTTGTTTTTCTTTAAAAGAACTATAGTTGGAATTATATAATGTTATAATTATTAGAGAAGGGAAATAATTAGTTATATTACACAGTATGTGGTGTATGGCACATTTATTGATTATAGCAATATTTTTACATTTTTGCAGAATATGACCCTAAAAAGAAGGGAATGATACAAGAAATGATGGCAAGTATTTGATACAGTATTTTAATTTATTTTTCACATACTTAATCAATATAAGGAAGAACAATCACCGAAGCACAATTACAAATTCCTTGATAAGCTATTTTGTTGATTCAAATTTGAACTCGACCATTTTGATTGCAGAAGATATATACCTGTGTAAGTATTAGTTGTGATTATTTTATTTTTTTTTATAAAGAAACACTATAATATTAGACTTAAACAGATTAGGCTAGTATAATTCATAAGCTTATGTTTAGCAAAGTCTACTGCAAAACATACCTATGAGTTTGTTATTATAACAAATTATCAGTTTACAGTATCAAACAGAATTTAACACTTGAAACCTTGTTTGATTTGACTAATTGTTTTTGCACTGATATTCTGTCGGAAAACAGCAGCAAGATAATGCATAGAAACTCAACTGATGAATGGTGCACTTATTTTTTTATTGTCATCCATTAAACTTTGTGCTAGACACCTCATTATGTTTTATATGTTTGTCTAATTTATTACATATGTTTGAAGTGTTTGTTTTTCCTTGGGATTTGCTAATTGCAATTTTTAATGTGTATTTTTAAATTAATCTTTTGTTCAAATCTATAAATCGCTTTTGAAGTTTCACATAATCACAATAAAAATATTCTATTTAAAAAAATAACTATTATATGACTTAATAAGTTCATTATGTTTAATGGATTTGTTTATTCCTATGTAAAATTGTACAGGGTGCCTGGTTATATTTTAAATGGTAGGTACCCTACAGGCCTTATGCTATGAGTTATCAGAAAAGTTTAAATACAAATGTTTTTGGGTTTGAACAAAATCATCATTCATTAATCATTCTTGCCGATTATAAATATACTAGGTTTAAACTTTATCTCTAAAGACAGTAGAGAAATTTTAGAAAAACCCTGCCATAAGTGGCAATGTGCAAGAGAGAGATGGAGAAAGCTCCCAATATAGTGGAGTCAGTTGGAATACATTGCTTCGTATGATAGGGTTTTTCTTAAATTTCTTGATTATCTTTAGATAATCACAAGAAGAGACCATTTGAGGTGTATCTATTATACAGGGTGTGCCTTTTAAAATAACGCAGTCGATGCCGATTTGCTAAATTTCTGATTACCTTTTGTTTGTTTTTCTTGTAAATTGACCAAACCTAAATACTTTTATATTTAAAGTTTTTTGATAACTCATAATAAAGTCTCTAGGGTACTGTTTAAAATATAACCAAACATCCTGTACATAAAATCTGTATAAAATATCAGTTGTGTTAAAAATTAAAAAAAAAACTACATAGATATACATAAAGGAACAAGTGAACCAAACTTAATTTTAGAGAAAAAATTATACATCATCTCCATTCTACCTATATCATGAAGAAACCTCATTTTTTGTAAGTTAAGTTAACTGTGTTTACCATTTTTGACCAGAAGAGGTTATTTCAAATCCATTATTATGTAATTCAGGGATACCTTGTTAGGTACTGGAAGATACTAGGTTGCTAAAAGTACATTTTGTAAGGATATATTAAACATTTATACAGGATGTCCCAAAAATGTTGTATAAGGTTATTAAAGAACAAAACAACTGGTTTATATGCAATTTGGTAAACTGAGGTTTAATACCTTAAAAAAGACCATACATGAATTTGTAATTCGTTTTGTTTAAAATTTTATTTTTTAAACAATTTACTTGAAACATGTATGTTGCGTTTTTTAATCATATCAAATAAAGTAAAACTGACTAAAGTCTATGAAAATTAAGATTACTCAAACTGAAAACTGTATTTTGTAACAAGAAACATTTTTTTCTCGATTTTTTCTTCAGAATAACTTTATTTTATAAATTCAATTCTGTCTCTATTTTGTAAGATTTGGAGGTGATCATGGTATCTATTGTTCAGAAAGTCAAGAACTACAACATATATATATATATAAAATGTAAGGAATTTCCCTCAAGCTAGTTTTATATAAGATTTATGTGTAGTCCTAGTAGCTACCTCTCAATTCACCCATTCTTATAGGCTTTGTTCAGTATAATTTTTAGAATACCTAGTGGCTTTGCGGATTTTGACATTGTGACGTATAAATGATGAACTTATAGATGGAAATTTTTGGACAATATTCAGATCTCAATTTTTGTTCAATAAAAATTAACATATTTAGTTGCGGTTTTCGACACTGTCTAGCAGGCGCGTAACTAAGGGGGGTCGTAGGAGAGGCGATCTCTTTTTTTTGGGATATTGCATGGGCGCCTGCAGAACCATAACTGCTGAAAAAAAAACAAAAAAGGTCATGCATAGTCCATTTAGTATATAAATGTAATTTATATATGTAATATACAATATTTACATTTTCCAGGGGAGGCAAGCGTCCCCCTCCCCCTTCCCCCATTCAGTAACAGGAGTCTAGGGACGCCCCTACGGTCTAGCACTAAGTATGGAGTTTATAGCCTAGAGGATGTTAATTCAGAGGTCTTCAATAAGTTGTTTTACAGAGTGTTTTGTAAAACACTTGTAAAAAAAGTTTTCCTTGTTTTTTTTTAAATTCTTTAGTTTCTTTGTACAGGGTGTTTTCAAGAAATTGTAAATTTTTTTAAACATGTTTTTTTTCTCAACTTTTGTATCCCTTAACCTATTATTCCTTACCTCAGTTATGAATAAAGGTAATGTCTCTAAATTTATAAATGCGACTGTTGTACAGGGCTTTCATTTATATTTTGACACCTAGTTACATCTTTAATTATAGAAAATTTAAAAAAAACTTTAATTTCAAAATTTGTAGGATTATTCTTGTATTATGGTCTAAGAATATCAAATATTTCTAAAAATTATTAAAAAATAGAAAAAACTACATAACATGGATTTTTTAAATGTGACACCTTGAATATTATTATCTAATTAAATTAGTCTTTTCATACCGATTATAAATATATGAGTTCAGAGAGAGAGAGAGAGAGGACGAATATCTTTGCCTCTTATGAAATGGGTTTTATCAATTTTTTGGATAATCTTTAAAGATAAAGGTACCAAACCTAATATAATTGCTAACTTCAGATTCATTTAATGTTGCATTAAATGGGGCCAGCTAAAAAAAAATATAGGTTATGTAATTTCTTGTATTAAGTAATATTTTGTATTCTTAGAAGATAATAGTGAAAAAATCCTACAATTATTGTGTTTTTATTTTCTATAGTTAAAGCTGTATCTAGATGTCAAAATATAAATAAAAACACTATACTTATAAAAAACTGTTTTGCATATTTTTTACTTTGAACTACCTTCAAACTCATCATTAGAATTCATTAATATCTATGTAAATTTAAATAATAATAGACCTTTTTACCATTATTTAATAAGTTTCATTAATTTTTAAACTCTCAAATGACCTTTTGATGGATCATGAAAGTTAGTTTAAAGTAAAAAGTTCACAATAGAATGGGGTAACAAACAATTGTTTGATGCATACAGGAGCTGAAAAAAACAACACATCCAGAAAAATTTACATTTTGGTGAAAACACCCTTTTTATAGAAAAAGTTTTTTGGTATTCGGGTGTGGATTATCCTGGGTAGAAAAGAACAATATAATATTTCGGTTTGTAATAGTCATTGTGTGTGTATACACATTTTGTGAAAATGACAAGGGCTTAGATAATACTTTGTGTAACAGATTTCTTGTGGCCTTTTGCATTTTCGAAGCGATAAATCCAACATGTAGTGCTAGGCATTATCGAAAACCACAACTCAATATATAAATTCTGGTTGAAAATTAGTAAACTTGAATTTTGTCTACGAATTTGGACATCAGTATCTAAAATTAATTAATTGTAGGGGTTATGGTTATATTGAATAAAAAAAATTGGGTGGAGGTACTATACATGCTGTTGGTTACAAACACAAGTTTAAAAAGCCATATTTATATGGATATTCTTCTTATTTTCTTAAGGGGAATATGCTCCTTATGTATTGCTTTTAATTTTTAACTAAAATTGGAAATATACCTATTTTATCAATAAGGAAGTTTTTTGATAGCATATTTACAGCTGATTTTTCGAAAAGCAATTTTTTTTACAATATTTTTTCTTCTTTTTAGGTATTTCAAGTCACAGTGTGAGTCCTTTGGACCCTTTGTAAAAGAAAATGGTGTGGACTTACGTATCACCAGAAATCAGCAGCAATGGAAACTAATTTCAGTTTGTAACAACTCGAACAATAAAAACATGTCCAATTGTTGTTTTTTATTTAGTGACAGATATAGAATTGATTTTTACTATAAAATATGCAACACTTTAAAAAAAAATTAAAGAAGTTCCAGTCAATTTCATAATAATCAAAATGGAAAATAATTTCATTTATATCTTAAAGATTTATGACTATACTTAAATTTAAAAAAATAATTATATTTAGGCGTTTTATAGATACAGATTTACAGGGATATAGAGAGTGAGAGATTGATACCATTATGACATTAGTTATGGGTGGTATTATATATGAATCTTTAAACAAATTTCCAAAAGTTAAGGTATGAAAGTAGAAATATTTATTTTTCAGTTCCAACTGTTTCTTTTGGTAGTTATGTAAACTCTCCAAATGTCAATTTTAGTTTTTAGACGATAAAATTACTCTATTAGGTATAGGATCAACTGTGCAGTAATTCTATTATTTTTAATGCAATGAAAAAAATGCAAAGTAAATTTTCTTCTTCCCAATCATATGGTAATTATCAGTATCTTTGAAATATATAGAGAGTGACAAAATATCTATTTTTATTAAATGAATACCCTGTCTATTTTTTACACCTATGAAAAGCTAAAAAATATCTTTCCGAAAAACTTCATGCCAAATTTTCTGAGACCCACCTATGATATTTCAAAAACTAAAATTAATACCTTCCTACAAATGGCCATATTATTTTTGAATATATAAATTTCAGTCGTAACAGTTACAAATAGAGTATTTCTTAAAAGGGCTTCTTTATACAGAGCATTCCATGTAAAAAATTACACTGTGTGTAATATTTTTTAGTACAAGAAATGATAAGAATATTAGAGAGGGACCACTTGAAATGGCAATCAATTTCCCCTCGTACAGATTGTCACTATAATTTGCTGCATATTCAAATAATTTATTAGGCTGTCATATAGTTTTGTCATACAAGATTCAGACTAAAATTTTACCAGTCTGTTTCTCACTTGAGTTTTATGCCATTTTATTTCATTAGGCCGCCATTTTGTTTCGTCATATTCGATTTTAACCCAAAATGTTTCCATTCCGTTAAAAATTTAAATTCAACTGGATAAGTAGTTTTTAAGCTATGCTGCGTACAGACAGAAGTGGGAAAACATGGGGCCCAAGCACCCTAAAATGTAAGTTCTGCAAAAATGTCAAAGGGTTAATTTTTCATTTTTTACTCTTGCAGACTGGTCTAAATGCTGGTGGTTGCCCTTCTTCAATAAGGACTTTTATTTATTTTAAACTTTATAATTAAATGGTAAAAGTATTAACTTTTATTTGTCTAATGATTTAATAAATCCTATTAGGTATTTTAATTTTAACACAGAATAAGTGTGTAGCTTATTTTATTAAGACCATATTACCATTTTATTAAAAATCGTCTTCAAATAAACAATAAATTTGGAAAAATAAAAAACATATTTTTATTACCAATTCATTAGATAAATATAGAAAACAAATGTATTAGGAATTAAAGTAGGAAGTTTCATTTTGAAAAAATATTTAATTCAGAATAAATATAACAAAATTTTGACTAGTGCATTTAAAACTAGTCCACTTAAAGATATGTATGCATTTATCACTACAGTACATTTGTAGACAATAAAGAAAAAAAACTTAAGCTCTATCTCAAAATATGGCTTACTAAAGTATTCAACAATTGTCTGTTAAATTTATTAGATTTTAATTTAATGTTGATTCTTTAACAAAGGTTTGCTTAGTGTCCTATTTGTTTAAAGAGGTGTTATGTATCTTAAAATAGTTATTTCCTACCTCGAAATACCTGACAGTGTCTAAGAATATCATATTCTCTAATGTCTCTAAAATATCTGGAAATACAAGTGCAAAAATATTATATTACGCTTTTATAATAAGGTATAATAACATTAAAATCTGTTCTGGAAAAGCACAATATAATATCCACTAAAATGTTCACCTTTTTTCACTGCACTCACATGTAGAGATTAATTAAAGTCAAATTTAGGTCTCTTGAAATCACCACTTATTTCTTAACTTCTGTTTTATTAGAATATATCACATCACCAATTGATGTCAGCAATGCTGCTATATCATCCCTTTTAGAAGTATAACAAACACAAGTATTAAGGATCTCCAGGCAGACCTTAGAAGCTTCAGATTTTTAATTCTTCAACACCTTTTAATTATTTCCAAAATAATAAAGTATTCTTAATTAATTAAATGTGTCGTGTTTTGCTCAACGTCAACAAAATAATTTTAAGGTTAACAGTAACTGTCAAATCGTAATGAAAAACTGGCCTACTTGACGTCAAAAAATACATGCAATTTTCCAGTTAAGAAATGGATGCTACTTCCAACCTTTGTCAGTTGTTTCGCTAAATCATTTGATTTAGCGATTCGTTACCTAACGAAATGATAAGTGCAAAATCGCACCCCGTCTAGAAAACCTATACAAAGAGTTATAAATAAGAAAACCATGAATACCAAAAAAATAAAGAAGCCATCGAGGAAACTGGAAAATATGTAAAATTGGTTGCATCAAATAAAGAAGCTAACTAATTAACTAAAAACGTTATAAACCAGAGTGAAACGTGTACTGTACACACAGAGGAGATGAGTGCTATCATGTCAGTGAGTGAAGAACATATAGTAACAATAAACCCTGACATTCTCATCTTAGCTAATAGAGACATCAATGGTTGCAGTTACCTAATCAAGCAGTATTTAAACATTTCAGCAAAGACGATTACGTAATTTTATTTTTGGGTAGGGAGAATAACAGAACTGGACAACCAACTCTAAATGAACAATCATCACGAAACTTTCTGGACTGGTCGGTAAAGACCAACATTATTGTGATTGGATAACCTTACCAAATAGATAAAGAACAAATAAATAACTTAATTTATAAAGCGAACACTGCAATTTGGCCCGATATTCTCAGCACATGTTTAACTGGTGATTTTCTGGATGGTGAAAATATGAAGGAGACATGGAATGGCTATTTTACATTTTCTGAAAAAGTAAAAATAGTTTTATCTTTGATTGAAATAGAAAAACACAATCTAGAAGTTTGCCTATTCCTGAAATGAAACGAAAAGTTGCAAGTACACCCAAAGAAAATAATTAAAATGAAAAAACTACTAACAGGGGTTCAGATGAACCATTTTATGAACATTCAAAGCCATTTGAAGACAAGATTCCAGAGTTGGTACAGCAGTACACAGGTGGAGAACGGAAACGACAAGTAGACATTCTATATATCAATGTACTTTCCATTAGAAATAAACTAAATGAACTGGAGATGGCTCTTTTCAACAAAAGGCTGAACATAGTATGTCTTAGTGAGCACTAGATTCAAGAAGGAGAGATTTTAAGTATTACCACTAGCAAAATATAATTTGGCTCCGATTTCTGCAAGAAAAAATGTCAGATCAAATCATTTATTTCCATAGACATGTTCACATGTATCAAAATTGTCAAGTATAGATTAAGGTCAAATTTAAGGGAAAATAATAAAAATAAATCAAAACAAAATAAAATAATATGCCTTTTAAATGAAAAAGTCCTAAACTAATATTTAGACATTTGAAACTCAGACATATAAAACTCTTCTTCTAGAGAATAAATGTTCTGAAAGATTTACACTATAATATATTTAGGAATTTTAAAACTCAAACATATAAACTTATATAAACAGTATGCCCTTTAGTCGCTTTTTAAAAACCTACAAACTTGGTATACCTTCATATATGTTGGTAAGTGACTGACTACCTTCAGAGAACCCTCCTGCACCTGAGTCAATCTTGTGCTGTAAATAAGAAAAAACGAGTTGATATAATATTCACCAGACATGAAAAAGGCGTTTGATAAAATAAGACACAGTGTTCTTAATTGAATTTTTAGGAAAATAACAACAATACTATAAACTTGATAGTGTCCTACTGAAGTGATCCAGAGTAGAGAGCTAAATCTACTACATATGGAGTACCCCAAGGCTCCAATCTTTCTTTTTAATATTTAGGAAAATGGTATTTGCGATGTTGTCAAGAAACCTCGTGTTCTATTATTTGACAATGATTTATTTATTTATTTATTTATTCATGTCAGTTGACTTAAGAGTAAATATTGACAATGTCACTTAAAATAGAACATATTTAAACAAATCGAAAATATAATAATATACAATATGGCAAATAATATAACTGTTAAATGACAAAACAGCTATTCGAACAGTGCATTTAATTGTCCTTTGCATTAAAATATTCTTCTAAACTGTAGAAACACTGGTTAGTTAGAAACCCTCTTACTTGTCTTCTATGTTGCAGAGGCCTTTTGAGCAATTTAATTTTCTCAGGAAGTTTATTGTATGTCTTACTGCAAAAATATAGTGGGCTTTTTCTAAAGAAATTTAACTACTTGCATGTGAATGGTTTTTCTGGACCATTGCAAACTTTGCCGGATATTCCTTGACAAACATTAAAACTTGGTACAATACAATTCTCAGAACCGTTATTATCCCATTAGATTTAAAAACAGGTTTACAGGATTGAAGTGGATTCATCAAAAATATCTTGGGTATAATTCTCTTTTGCAATATGAATACTCTCTTTAATTGTATGGTCTGACCCTAATACAAAATCATGTATCTTAAATGAGAATAAGCCAATGAATAATAGACACTCAATAACTGTGTAGTTGATAATACACTGTTTAAGTTTAGTATTGTAAAGAATGCGTTGTTTAATTTTTTTGCAACATGGTATGACCATGTAAGCTGTTCATCCAGAAAGAAGCCCAAGAACTTGAAATCTTTTGCTTGATTAATGGTCTCACTATTTAAGCTTAATACCAGTTGCAGAGGAGTAATTCGTTTGTAGAATATCATGTAATGAAACGAGTTTTCCTTAAATTCAGCATTAACTTATTCTCCATGCACCAACTATAAAACTTTTAACAAATCGTTTGCACACATTTCCAGCTCATGCGAATCATCAGATGAAATACACACAGTCGTGTCTTCTGCACATAGTATGATTTTGTTCCTGAGATCTTTTGCTGTGGTCTTCCATATCGTTAATAAAAAGTACAGAGTAGGGGGGAGGGTACACCACTGTGGAGATTAAACTGCTTGGAAGTAGCTTGGCCAATTTGTACTGTGATTTTCCTCTGGTTCAAATAGGACTTCATCCACTCAGCCAGGTTGCCTCTGATTACCATAGCTTCTAATTTTATCAAAAGAAAATCCGTCGAAACTGTACCAGATCATATGCTGCTGTGCTGGTCGACAGGCCCTCCCAGAAACCATGTTGACTACCTGAGAGAAACCCAAACGCGGTTACAAAGGATTTCAGGCGATTGCTTTTTTGATTTGATATATTGATATAGTTGGCAATCCAGTAATCAGTCTATAGTTGGAGAGCAATAGGTTATCTCCCTTCATGTATACTGGTGTAACATGTCCTAACTTTAAGATAAAAGGAAATTTGCATTGCTCAAGAGATAAATTAGAAATGTAGCAAATGTGATGTTTTATATGATCCCATACATAATCAAGGACAAAGGCCGGAACATCACAACTACTGCAGCAAGACCTCTTGTTTTTAATACTCTTTAATGCTGTTATTAATTCCTCTGGTGATATTTCTTCCGTATACATAGATCTAACATTTGTTTTATTGGGCAATGTACATTTAAAACCACCCATATTAGAAAACATATTGTCCAACCACTTTGCATAGTAGTCACCGAAAGCATTAGCTACATCTGTTTTTTTGGTAAGAATGGTATTCTTGGCAATAATATTCAAGGGACGTTGAGCATGTTTTGTGCGACCAAGATTATAATTCAACACCTGCCACACTGCCCTTGCACAGCCTTCAGATTCAGCAACCTTATTCTGAAAAAATGCTTTTTTACAGCATTTTATCCTATGAGCAAAATGCTTTTTTGTAGTTCTATAGTAATCCTCAGCCTCCCTGGTTTAAATACATTTTGCAAGCCAGAATATATCTTTTAGCTTCTTACTCTGCTTAATCACTTCACCAGCTATCCATTCGTATTTCTTATCCTGTTGTTTTGTTGTTTTCATAGGACGATACCTATCTAGAAAATACAACATTTCCGACAGGAAACTATCACAGGCATGATCCACATCAGCCACAGTATAAGTGTCAGAAAAATCACTTGCAGAGAAAAACTTTTACGGAGAACCTGTCCAAGTTGATCGGTTTTGTATCTTTCAATCTACTATATATAGCTACACCTCCATAACCCCTGACAGGCCTGCAATAAGCAGGAACCAAATGAAAATAGGGATTGTTGTTACCCTGGCCTGTTCTTCGGTCATCTAGTGCTCAAAATAAATAATTATATCAGGTCTCTCATTTTGAATCAGAACCTGTAAGCGTGCGATTTTATTAGGAAGCTCTGAGTATTTATATGGATTGCCTTCCAACCTTCAGGAGTGCTAGTTATTTTCCTGGTTTTGGTCGTTTTTTTCTTTGAAAACTTCGGCGAGGTTTCTAAATATTATGAGTTTGTTGTGGTGATATGTTATTGTTCAGTATTGTATCAAGACGGATCCCGAAGTCCTGGTATGTTTTAGGATCATGTTTAATCTGCTTAGAACTATATGGAGTACTGGTCAATTGGGTAAAATGAAGATGATCGCTCAACCGTGAATAGTTCGCTTCTTTATATTGAGATGTTGTTTGTGTCCCTTGTGTTGTCCTGAATTTTAGATGTTTATGATTGATGTAATTTAAAATTTCAACCTTCTCCTGATATGGCATAAAGCCATCACGACATTCTTTCAGTATCTCAGAATCCAGAAAGTCCACATCACACGCAGCAAGAATAGTTGCCCACGCATCCTGATTAAAATTGTATATTTTACCTATTATTAAGATGTCTTCGGTTATGAAAGTATGGTTGTTCTATAAGTATCAGGTTAGTCCGAACTGACCATAAAAGAAAGTCAGAAAGCATTTTTTCATTAAGTTTATATCCTATTTTTGTGCAGCAACGACCTGTAAACATGATGATAAAGTCATCCTTTGTAAAATATTTAGCAAATACACGAGCTTGCTGTATTAACGATTCCAATGTTTCCCCCTTTCTAATTGTGAATTAATGTCAAAAAGGGAATTTGTGTTTTTTTAGGGCAGTTCCACATCCCTTCACATTACTGTCTCCCAAGATTAGTATTTGACGCCGTCTGGAGGTCCCATCAAGTCCATATTTTACGCGTGCTGGTACTTCTTTGCTTGCATTTGTGTCGCTGATGGGTTTGTGTAAAGATTTATTTTGTTCTTGACGATCATTTAATGATGGTTTTGTGTTACATCCGCACTCTTTACTTTAACATATTTACCAGGATCTATATTATTAGGCTGCTCCAGATCTACGAAAGCACTTACTTTTTTTATGTGATTGTCCAGTTTCTTTATTTTTTTTTGCTTGACATTTGCAATTAATATTAAGTAGATTCATTTCAGTTCTAAGGTGATTGAGATCATTGATATCCTGATTATGATTACCCTTTGACACATTTTCTTCCTGTACAGTCTTAGCCTGTTGGTCTGCAGTTATAGTCGATTTATCTTTTCGTTCTTTTTCCATTGTGCTTAATGTCCATTTCCAGTTCTTTTATTCGTTTTTTGAAATCAAAGTTCTCAGACTTGTAGTTTGCAATTTCCAAGTATCACACAAATTTTCCAGTTTATTATTTTCCATTTCAAAATAGGTGCTTTGTTGATTTAAGATCTCGATCTGCTTTTTTAAACTTTGAATGTGCTCATCCTTTTCAGTTATCAACTTTTGATATTCATATTCTGCACTATATATATATATATATATATATCTTTATTAAAATCCTCTGTTGTTTTTCTAAGTTTATTATATTGTTCATCCTTCAACTTTATTTCGGATACATACCGATCAATTTGGATTCCATATTCTCCTATTTGTCTGTTCAAATTAGCACATTTTTTCAGAGCTTTTTAAAGTGCAGCATTTACTAAAGTTTGTTTTTCTTGCCATTCCCTTATATTTGAAATATTTAGTACGTTGCTAGGTTCTTATTATTTTACAATTATTGCACGCAAAAATATGGAAAACAGCTGACTTGCAATGTAGATCTCAATGTCCGCGGAGTGACACATGCGACGAAAATTAAATTATATTATCCACTATAAAAGGCGAATTTCTCATTGTTTTGTTTTTATACAATTTTTAAACTCATTAGAAAATTTAACTCACAATCATTATATTTGCAGAATGATTTGAATGCTTGGCTGGCATGTGCATAACGATTTTAAATTGAATGCTAGTAAATGTGGCCATGTTTTTTGATTTAAAAAAAGAATGTGATTATATGATTAATAATATCTTCGTGAAATATGTAAAAACCCATAAGATTTAGGAGTACTTACAGGCAGCTCCTTTAATTTATTATCAGTTTGTATTTGTATTTATTTATTGGTGTTAATACATAGATATGTTTACACGTTAAAATATCACTAAACTAAAGAAAGTACATGGATTAAAAATATATAAGGCCATCTAAAAGGACAATGTCGAAGGTGATAACATACATACTATATTACACAATACAAACCAGCTTTAATATAAGCATCATTTTTAAATTTATGTGCAAGAAATTCATCGACTGCATAAAATGCCATCAACAGGAGGAACTTTTTATTACATCACAAAATTTCTTTTTTTGAAGTCTCTTTAATCCTTTAGGAAGTTTATTGAACAACATTGGTGCAAAATAGTTCGATGGAAATCTTGATTTATTTATATTCAATTAAAAAATTTCCTCCATTTCAGGTTGTATAAGAATGCACATCGTTCAGTGTAGTGTAAGAGGCTGATTTATTCTTGACATATCTGAGACATTCAAAAATATATAATAAAGGCAAAGTCATAGTATTAAATTGTCTGAATGTATCCCCACAGCGTGCTTGGTAAGATAACCCTACAATTACACGAATAAATTTACGCTGCAATGCAAACATTCTGTTTTGCTGCTGCGTGTCCTCAAAAAAGCGTATGATATATGTGACCGAATCAAAGCATAAAACGTTATTATTAACACGTTTTTTGAGATATTTTCAACCAAGTTTCTTAAAACATATATTGGTGGACAGTTTACTGGAAACCTTATCAATTTGAGAGTGCCAAGATAGCTTATAATCTAAATAAGCACTTAAGAATCGAATTGGAAATTGGTCTTGGTCACATCAGTAGACGTACTGAGAGTGAACACATACTCTCAGCCTTAGCTAGATTTAGGGTTAGTCGATTTGCTGTCAACCAGTCTGAGACTTTTGACTGTGACTCCCCAATATCCTGAACTAGTAGAGAGGCATCCTTTTCAATTTTCGTTGCTGTGGTGTCATCTGCAAACAAGATAAAGTCGGTGCTGGTATCACAGACCATCAAATGATTTATATAAATAATAAATAGTAGTGGTCTCAGCACCGACCCCTGAGGCACTCCATATTTAATTGGCAGAAGCTCTGAAGCTCTATTATTATAATCTACAATTTGATACCGATTTGTGAGATAGGAGTGAATTAATTTAAGACTTTGGAAAAAAAAGTAGCAATATTTAAGCTTAGATGTAAGCAAATCAGGCGATACACAGTCAAATGTCCTGGTTAGGTCTCAAAACAAGGCTGCTGCATGATTTCCGGTGTTAAATAGTGATGATAGAAATAAGCTTATTGGCCATCGCTGTAGGCATTCCATTTCTAAATCCGAAGTATTGTTTGTTATATATATATATATATATATATATATATATATATATATATATATATATATATATTATATATATATATATATATATATATATATATATATATTATATATATATATATATATATATATATATATATATATATATATATATATATATATATTATATATATATATATATATATATATATATATATATATATATATATATATATATATATATATATATATATATATATATATATTTATATATTATATATTATATATATATATATATATATATATATATATATATATATATATATATATATATATATATATATATATATATATATATATATATATATATATATATATATATATATATATATATATATATATATATATATATATATATATATATATATATATATATATATATATATGTATATGTATATATTATATATATACATAGGCTTAGGATAATTATGCATTTAAAAATCTAAAAATAGAATATGCATGCAAATATGCTCCAAAACAAGGGAAAATATGCACTTAAAAATGCATTTATTATCGGATCAAAAAACAGAAATAAAACAAAAGTATAGCAATTAAAATATATTATTTACACTTCAAGGTATCCTTAAAACGCTATTTTTACCAGTAATTATTACATTAATACAACTATACAAAGCAGGGAGATGTTTCCTGCAGTTTCCCTAAATTTTTTTACCCGAGTCGGAGCTTTTAGGAATACTTTCTTCACCGAGGAAATCAGATCGTTCACTCGTTGATAAAAAGCACGAACTTGTTTTGCAACTCGAAGTCCATTGCTTTACACATGTATGGAGCAGCATCTATAATTGCCACTAACACTCTATCATATTTAATACCACCAGGCCATAAAAGAGTCGTTGAAAAATCCAGCAACAGTGGAATGATTTACTTTGTCTAAGGTATTCATTGTAAGTAAATATGATTTATCCCTTTCTGCTTCTACACCCAACACACCAAAAACAAAATTAATAACACATCTCTGTTCCACATCAGTTGTTTCATCTAGTGACACCCACATATTTTTATCTTCTACTTTTTCCCGCATTTCGGTAACTGTCTTATTGTACAAATCTGGAACATAGTTTTTCCCTAACGTGGAACTGATGTCTTTGTGTACTGCTCTAAAAATTACTTCAGGGCAGGATTACTTAATTTATTCAGTGGAATATCCGCACTAATAAACGCCTTGCACAAATCCTCATTGAACTTTGATCGTTTGGTTCCCGGTCCTGGTGAAAATGCTGTGGTGATTAAACTGAGCACACTTTTTACTTTTTTGGATCTGATGCTTTGTAGTTCCTATGTGTTGAAAATCTTTCACGAATTGATTTAATACCTCAAAAAACCTGAATATCTAAAAAACCGTTGAAGATGGGTATAGTAACATTATAACTTTTTGAAATAAGCATTCTACAGAGAAAACATTACTTAGAAAATATACAGGGTGTTCCATTTGAAAAATCATAGTTATTGCAAAAAGAAAATGTGTTAACATGATACGATTTTTGAGCCACCCTGTATAAACTAAATGTATAATATGACATTTATCTTGTTGGGTCATATTAATATTTCAACCCACCAAATTTTTGTCTCTTTATGTTTAGTAGTTTCTAAAAAATTGCCATTTAATTAGTGCCATCTTTTCTTCCAATTTTTTATTTAATCTCAATTATCTCAAAAACGGTTAAAGATAAAGGTACAAGTATGTTATAAAAAAATGTTCAGAATTAAACAACGAAACAAAATTAATTGATAAATACAGGGTGTCCCATTTAAGATGACAAATATATATATATATATATATATATATATATATATATATATATATATATATATATATATATAAGTATTCCAATACAAAATCTAGGTATTTCTTGTTTTGCTGATTTTAACACAAAATAGAAGCTTGGTTAGAATTTCATTATCATTAATTTGATTTTTTAGGAGCTTAGAAAGATAAATTAGACATGCATATACTTGTCGATTATGCATCGGGGCACAATCTATTAAAAAGTGCCAACAATAATTCGTGGTTATAACCCTCAGGCAGGTAGAATCCAAATGTTTTTAGAAACATGTATTACAAATTTTGTATTTTTTAGTTTCATCCAAATCTCATATTGCATTGACCATAATAAAACTTATATTAATAACGTTAGGAAGCACAAGGGAATCAAACAATTTGTATAGAAATCTTTAATGGATCTAATAACAAATCACATAACTCTGTGGGCATCATTACATTTGCCCTAAGAAATAGATATTATATTAGATAATAAAAAGTATTGGAAACCTCCTCACATATCCTTTAACTAAATTATATAAGTGCTGCCTTGCTGAAGGAACATTTCCTAATATTTTGAAAATATCTAGGGTTGTCCCAATTTACAAAAAGGGTATTCAGGATGTGACCAACTACAGTCCCATTTCCATTGTTCCTATGCTAAGCAAAATTTTTAAAAAAGTACTTAAAGCGAGAATTACTGCTCATTTCGAACAAAATCATTTTTTAAACAAACAATACTTCGGATTTAGAAATGGAATGCCTACAGCGATGGCCATAAATAAGCTTATTTCTATCATCACTATTTAACACCGGAAATCATGTAGCAGCCTTGTTTTGTGACCTAACCAGGACATTTGACTGTGTATCGCCTGATTTGCTTACATCTAAGCTTAAATATTACAACTTTTTCCTCCAAAGTCTTAAATTAATTCACTCCTATCTCACAAATTGGTATCAAATTGTTGATTATAATAATAGAGCTTCAGAACTTCTGCCAATTAAATATGGAGTGCCTCAGGGGTCGGTGGTGAGACTACTACTATTTATTATTTATATAAATCATTTGATGGTCTGTGATACCAGCACCGACTTTATCTTGTTTGCAGATGACACCACAGCAACGAAAATTGAAAAGGATGCCTCTCTACTAGTTCAGGATATTGGGGAGTCACAGTCAAAAGTCTCAGACTGGTTGACAGCAAATCGACTAACCCTAAATCTAGCTAAGGCTGAGAGTATGTGTTCACTCTCAGTACTTCTACTGATGTGACCAAGACCAATTTCCATTCGATTCTTAGGTGCTTATTTAGATCATAAGCTATCTTGGCACTCCCAAATTGATAAGGTTTCCAATAAACTGTCAACCAATATATATGTTTTAAGAAACTTGGTTGAAAATATCTCAAAAAACGTGTTAATAATAACGTTTTATGCTTTGATTCGGTCACATATATCATACGCTTTTTTGGGGACACGCAGCAGCAACACAGAATTTTTGCATTGCAGCGTAAATTTATTCGTGTAATTATAGGTTTATCTTACCAAGCAGACTGAGGGGATACATTCAGATAATTTAATATTATGACTTTGCCTTCATTATATATTTTTGAATGTCTCAAATATGTCAAGAATAATTCAGCCTCTTACACTACACTAAACGATGTGCATTCTTATAGAACTTGAAATGGAGGAAATTTTTTAATTGAATATAAATAAATCGAGATTTCCATTGAACTATTTTGCACCAATGTTGTTCAATAAACTTCCTAAAGGATTAAAGAGACTTCAAAAAAAGAAATTTTGTGATGTAATAAAAAGGTCCTCCTGTTGATGGCATTTTATTCAGTCGATGAATTTCTTGCACATAAATTTAAAAATGATGCTTATTTAATGCTGGTTTGTATTGTGTAATATAGTATGTATGTTATCGCCTTCGACATTGCCCTTTTAGATGACCTTATATCTTTTATTTATATATTTTTAATCCATGTACTTTTTTAGTTTAGTGATATTTTGACGTGTAAACATATCTATGTATTAACACCAATAAATAAATACAAATACAAATTGATAATAAATTAAAGGAGCTGCCTGTAAGTACTCCTAAATCTTATGGGTTTTTACATATTTCAAGAAGATATTATTAATCATATAATCACATTCTTTTTTAAATCAAAAGACATGGACACATTTACTAGCATTCAATTTAAAACCGTTATGCACATGCCAGCCATGCATTCAAATCATTCTGCAAGTATAATGATTGTGAGTTAAATTTTCTAATGAGTTTAAAAATTGTGTAAAAACAAAACAATGAGAAATTCGCCTTTTGTAGTGGATAATATAATTTAATTTTCGTCACATGTGTCACTCCGCGGACATTGGGATCTACATTGCAAGTCAGCTATTTTCTATATTTTTCCGTTCAATAATTGTAAAATAATAAGAACCTAGCAACGTACTAAATATTTCAAATATAAGGACCTGTCAAGAAAAACCAACTTTATTAAATGCTGCACTTTAAAAAGCTCTGAAAATTTAACCTGCATCCAAGGTTAGGGAATATACCATCCTAGCTGTGTTAAAAGAAAAGCTGAACTTATTATTGACGATAATAGAATTTTATGTTCAAAAAAATGTGTGGAAGCTAAACAAGAAATAATGAAAATAAATGTGCTAATTTGAACAAATAGGAGAATATAGAATCCAAATTGATTGGTATGTATCCGAAATAAAGTTGAAGGATGAACAATATAAAAAACTTAGAAAAAAAACAGAGGATTTTAATAAAGATATTTATAGCGCAGAATATGAATATCAAAAGTTGATAACTGAAAATGATGAGCACATTCAAAGTTTAAAAAAGCAGATCGAGATCTTGAATCAACAAAGCAGCTATTTTGAAATGGAAAATAATAAACTGGAAAATTTGTGTGATAGTTTAAAATTGGAAATTGCAAACTACAAGTCTGAGAACTTTTATTTCAAAAAACGAATAAAAGAACTGGAAATGGACATTAATTTAAAAACAGATATATTAAGCACAATGGAAAAAGAACGAAAAGATAAATCGACTATAACTGCAGACCAACAGGCCAAGACTGTACAGGAAGAAAATGTGTCAAAGGGTAATCAGAATCAGGATATAAATGATCTCAATCACCTTAGAACTGAAATTAATCTACTTAATATTAATTGCAAATGTCAAGCAAAAAAAATAAAGAAACTGGACAATCACATAAAAAAAGAAGTGCTTTCGTAGATCTGGAGCAGCCTAATAATATAGATCCTGGTAAATATGTTAGAGTAAAGAGTGCGGATGTAACACAAAACCATCATTAAATGATCGTCAAGAACAAAATAAATCTTTACAGAAACCCATCAGCGACACAAATGCAAACAAAGAAGTACCAGCCGCGTAAAATATGGATTTGATGGGACCTCCAGACGGCGTCAAATACTAATCTTGGGAGACAGTAATGTGAAGGGATGTGGAACTGCCCTAAAAAAAACAAATTCCTTTTTTGACATTAATTCACAATGAGAAAGGGGGAAACATTGGAATCGTTAATACAGCAAGCTCGTGTATTTGCTAAATATTTTACAAAGGATGACTTTATCGTCATGTTTACAGGTCGTTGCTGCACAAAAATAGGATATAAACTTAATGAAAGAATGCTGTCTGACTTTCTTTTATGGTCAGTTCGGACTAACTTGATACTTATAGAACAACCATACTTTCATAACCGAAGACATCTTAATAATAGGTAAAATATACAATTTTAATCAGGATGCGTGGGCAACTATTCTTGCTGCGTGTGATGTGGACTTTCTGGATTCTGAGATACTGAAAGAATGTCGTGATGGCTTTATGCCATATCAGGAGAAGGTTGAAATTTTAAATTACATCAATCATAAACATCTAAAATTCAGGACAACACAAGGGACACAAACAACATCTCAATATCAGCGAACTATTCACGGTTGAGCGATCATCTTCATTTTACCCAATTGACCAGTACTCCATATAGTTCTAAGCAGATTAAACATGATCCTAAAACATACCAGGACTTCGGGATCCGTCTTGATGCAATACTGAAGAATAACATATCACCACAACAAACGCATAATATTTAGAAACCTCGCCGAAATTTTCAAAGAAAAAAACGACCAAAACCAGGAAAATAACTAGCACTCCTGAAGGTTGGAAGGCAATCCATATAAACACTCAGAGCCTCCTAATAAAATCGCATGCTTACAGGTTATGATTCAAAATGAGAGACCTGATATAATTATTTATTCTGAGCACTGGATGACCGAAGAAGAGGCCAGGGTAACAACAATCCCTAATTTTCATTTGGTTCCTGCTTATTGCAGGCCTGTCAGGGGTTATGGAGGTGTAGCTATATATAGTAGATTGAAAGATACAAAACCGATCAACTTGGGCAGGTTCTCCGTAAAAGTTTTTCTCTCCAAGTGATTTTTTCTAACATTTATACTCTGGCTGATGTGGATCATGCCTGTGATAGTTTCCTGTCGGAAATGTTCTATTTTCTAGATAGGTGTTGTCCTATGAAAAGAACAAAACAACGGGATAAGAAATACAAATGGATAGCTGGTGAAGTGATTAAGGAGAGTAAGAAGCTAAAAGATATATTCTGGCTTGCAAAAAGTATTAAAACCAGGGAGGCTGACGATTACTATAGAAATGCAAAAAAGCATTTTGCTCATAGGATAAAATGCTGTAAAAAAGCGTTTTTTCAGAATAAGGTTGCTGAATCTCAAGGCTGTGCAAGGGCAGTGTGGCAGGTGTTGAATTATAATCTTGGTCGCACAAAACATGCTCAACGTCCCTTGAATATTATTGCCAAGAATATCATTCTTACCAAAAAAACAGATGTAGCTAATGCTTTCGGTGACTACTATGCAAAGGGGTTGGACAATGTGTTTTCTAACATGGGTGGTTTTAAATGTACATTGCCCAGTAAAACAAATGTTAGATCTATGTATATGGAAGAAATATCACCAGAGGAATTAATAACAGCATTGAAAAGTATTAAAAACAAGAGGGCTTGCTGCAGTAGTTGTGATGTTCCGTTCTTTGTCCTTGATTATGTATGGGATCATATAAAACATCTTATTTGTTACATTTCTAATTTATCTCTTGAGCAATGCAAATTTCCTTCTATCTTAAAATTAGGACATGTTACACCAGTATACATGAAGGGAGATCACCTATTGCTCTCCAACTATAGACTGATTACTGGATTGCCAACTATATCAAAATTGTTCGAAAAGGTAATGTGCAATCGCCTGAAATCCTTTGTAACAGCGTTTGGGCTTCTCTCAGGTAGTCAACATGGTTTCTGGGAGGGCCTGTCGACCAGCACAGTAGCATATGATCTGGTACAGTTTCGACGGATTTTCTTTTGATAAAATTAGAAGCTATGAGAATCAGAGGCAACCTGGCTGAGTGGATGAAGTCCTATTTGAACCAGAGGAAAATCACAGTACAAATTGGCCAAGCTACTTCCAAGCAGTTTAATCTCCACAGTGGTGTACCCTCCCCCCTACTCTTTGTACTTTTTATTAACGATATGGAAGACCACATAATAGCAAAAGATCTCAGGAACAAAATATGCATTTGCATATCATGCAATTGCAATGAAGAACTTTTTGAAGACTCACCATTGTCAACTTTTTAGAAAAAAAAAGGTAGTGTCAAAAAAAGATCCGTTATATATTATTATTATTATTATTATTATTAACTACTTCCTGAAAAAAAACCAAAAAAATTGTTTAAATGTCTTAAGAGGTGGCAAGTGATTATATTATAATAAAAAATAAGCAATTTGGCAAAGTTAATATATGCCTTGATTGACTTGGAAATTAAAACAGTTAACACCTTTTATCTCAGTAACAGAACTTTTTCAGACTCAAGTTAATGAAATCCTTTCCATTTATTTTAATAATTAGATAATAATAATAATATTCATTAAGAAATGAGTAATACCGAATTGTGTAGGAACTAATGCAATATAAAAAGAAAATGCCAACACTCACTACATTTAGTGTATAAAAGACAATTAGCAGTTTTCTAGAAAGAAAATCTCAAAGAAAGTAATTTGTGCAATAGGACCATAATTTTTTTAGTTCAATTTATTATTCCCATTTAAGCCTTCATTTATCCACATAAACTCCAAGATACTTAACGATACTAACTTCTACAATTGTTGGCTCAATTTGTATATTACAGAAGTTAGGTCTATTTCCATCATTTATTGAAAAGGCAATATAATTATTTTAAAAAAGGGTTTAAATGTATAAAAAAATATTTTTATTGTTAATAAACTCTGTTTGAATTTATTTTTTACTTCCCATGAGTTGCCATTGAAAACAATTGCCGTATCATCAGGATAGAAAAAAATGTCCTCAATATAGAGATTGACCACTTAAATTTATATGAACATTAAAGAAATTGGAACCCACGACTGTGCGCCCGATTTTATCAGTGTTGGGCTCACTAAGTATTCCAGGAATACCCTAAGGCACATACTTCCACTATCAAGATTTGTAGTAATTTCTGTGGCCAACTTGTACATCCACTGTGCTTAAGTCAGCAGTGAAACCAAATTGACTTTTTGATAATTCATAATATTGGGCTGTTATTTTCCATCAGAGACTTTGACCCAGATTTATAAATTGTATTGACAATATGTATAAGAGGTTTAACAATATTTGTGTGAAGACTTAATTTTTTCACAACGAATAATTATTTTTTAAAGAGTATATGTTTCACTATATCATTTTGTGTAATGGTCTTAAAAATTATGGAAGATAATGACTTAAAGGAAATATCCTGCAAATAGTTAAAACAAAAATTTGAAAGAATAAAGTTTTCTCCATTGGAAACTTCTTAACTTCCTTTTTAAGTCTGGAGAGTTCTGCAAGTCTCACAAATCAACTAGAAACATGTGGTAGGCCTTAATAGACCTATACTAAGGAAAAAAAAGAACTCTAGATAAGGATGCTAAGTGCATATCTATGTCTTGTTCATATATACATGTTTGCAATTAAAAAAAACAACGTATTATTCTCTTTTGTTCCAATACTTATTAGATTGCGACACTCACACTACAACCTCATCTGTTCATGTTCCAAACTAGGTCCACTAGTCAGAATGGAAGTATCATCGGCATATTGATATATCAAAGGAGCCCAATCACTAAGTCTATTAACAGAGTCAAGATAATGTGCAAACTCCATGGTACACCTCGTTTAGATTAGATGTATCTAACAAGTATTCGCGTAATATTTTTAAGTTATAACCATCTAAATAAATGCATCTAAATCAAGACCTAAATGATGATGTGATACAATTAAATTGTTTTTAGACAGTAGTTTTTTTCTATACCTAATCTTGTTACATTAGTAATATAAATGAATATAATAGAATTAAGTCTTTTAGGCCTTATATCAAGAAAGAGATTTCTGGAATGGAAGCCAAATGATGTTACAGTAGATTCTGATGTTCAAGACCAAGAGTGGGCTGTAGTAAATACTGTACAGAAAAGAGTCCGTACATTAAGTGGAAACCTACCTCCCGATTATTACAGCCGACTGAAAAATTTGAAGGTTAACTTTGATGAAATTAAGAGGTAGTATATTCATTGTGTGAATCTAGTCAATCACAAAGATAGTCTTTGCTACACCATCCAGAAAATAATTGCAATTCTTGGTACAAATTATTGTTAAAAGTTACCTTTGCCCCATATTTTGAAATCAATTTAAAATAATATGCATTCCTTCATATTATACGTTAGCGTTTAATGTAGTTTTAGGGTCGCAAACAAAAGCAGGCAGTTAACATTTTTTGACGGAACCTCAGAATCTATGTGCAGCTTCCTCTTTCAGCATGGAAACTGTGACATACTTGTCACTGTCTTAAAATCATTTTTAAAACTTGGACCATCTAGAAGAGATAAACATCTTTTTGTTGTATATGATGCTGATAGTCCGGAATATCAAGAGTTGAATAAGACTTTTGCCGCATTAAATCTAAAAAATGATAGTTCACTATGGACTATGTTTAAAAATATAAAGGATCATCCATATGAAGGAAGCCTAGAAGCATTCTCTAAAGTTACAAATTATGGTAAGTTTTTGAATTGTAAATTTTTCATATCCTGACGCTACTAATTGCATGACTGTAGAATAACTTGAGATTAACAAGCACTTTGTCAGTTAATTACATAACAAAGACATCTAGTAACGTTTGTGTACTAGTGTGTATTTTTATGACAATACTTAATTTTTTGTGACGCCCATTCGTGCATTTGTCTGTGTACAACATTTTTTTGAAGAGAGATTTTGTTTTGTATTATATATACACTCTTTTAATGCAATAATTTTATAAAATGTTAAATAGTTTATCGTAGTGTCGACCCAGGAGATGTTGATTTTTTGCCACAAGATGATTTGAATAGATCTCTTTCTGAAATTGATGAATCAACAACGCATTCAGGAGGAGAGTATGAACTAGTTCAGAAGCTTCCCCAGTTACCCAAACGAAAAGATTTTCCTAGATTTCTACCACTCACTGAAGGACAATGGACAGCTCAGTTTAATTATGAAGGTCAACTGGAAGATGTTGAATCAATTAAAGATCTAATATTTAGAGGGGTAATGGCTGTATTATTTATATTATTCAAGTTATAAAAAAGAAATATTGGAATTTTTTTGAAACGACAATTGTAACATTGCGTTGTATGGAATGATATTGGTATGGAATGTCATTATTTAAAAAGTTGATTTTACATTACAAGGTGCTGTGAAAGTATTTTTACATTTAACAACGTATTTGATCTAAAAAAGTACTTTAAGTGAAGCATTTCACATTATAACTTTGTTGGTTGGTAAGAAAAACTAAAGGCTATGACAGACGTAGGGTATTGCATAAGAATTCATTTTTATGGAAAATGTGTATGTCAGGCATGAGTGAATAGTCGGATTGAGCGTTAACTGACTGCGATGAGAGCCCCTACGGTTCCATTCTTATTATAATTTACAAAAACTCACAGATATCCAATTTCATAAATTGTAGCAGAATTTAGTGATTAGGTACTAATACTACCAAAATAAAATTTACATCGGCAACGCCTCAAATGTCCAAACTATAAAAATTATAAATAACAGCAATAATTAAAAAAGTAATCATTGAGTTACAAATAAATGTTTCCTTATAAAATAAAGAAAACATGCTAGAAAAATTACACACTGTATCACAGTTTTAAAATAGTAATGCTTAAGTTGTTTTAGAAACTGAGTAGGTGATGTAAATAAATCCAATTATGATGACCATTAGCCAGCCTGGATGCTCTAGAAATAAAATAGTTTTACCTATATTTAGTTCTGTGGATTGGAAGAGAAAAACTAGTATTGGAAAGGATTGCTCTGTCTTGATGAAACATAAATGTCAATTTTATTTAATAGCTCACATGCAGATTCTGTCTTTTGAACAACATTATAAAATGTTAAAAAATCTCTCCACTGGTTACCTCCTAGTATTGGTAACAAGTTAAATTGGGAAAATGTTCTTCATAAGAAAAATCTGTAGGATACGTATTACATACAATTTAGGGAGGCATCTATAGGCCAGGCAATAGATACATTTTACTTTTTTGAAATTTTAGTTAATATATTTTTTCAGTTTTATCTATTAGCATACCATCATGCAGGTTGAGTTAATGACGCGGTATTACAAGTTTTCATTTTAATTTACTTTTCTGCCTGTCTGTTAGTGTGTCATAGTCAAATATTTTAAGCCAGTTTTGACCCACTTCTATTATATCTGTTGATTTGTTATTTTGTACCTATATGACCGTGATCATTCAACCATAACTCTGATCATTTTTTCAAATCAGCTACTTTCACCTATTTCTGTCAAATAAAAGACTAAGATGAACTTGACCTTAACAGTGACCTTGATAATACAAAATTAATTTTCATGGACTTTCGCTTGACCATGTTTTTAAATGTTTTGTGTATATGTAAGTTCGATGAATTTGATGATCTTAATCGTCACCTTGATCAAACTTTCAAGTCAGCCACTTCCACTTAAGCCATTTGTGTCAAATTTTGTACATATATATGGGTTATACAACAATAAGAGATCAGATTGACCTTAATTATGTAAAATTGATTTTTTTATTGACTTATTGCTTTAAAATTTTGTATATATATTGTATATATATGTATATATATATATATATATATATATATATATATATATATATATATATATATATATATATATATATATATATATATATATATATATATATATATATATATATATATATATATATATATAGATATATATAATATCTAATCTGGATCTTGCAATTGCATTTAGACCCTTTATACATATACAGATCAGACGAAAATACATTAATTTGATAACCTTGATAAAGAGCTTAACTTTGATTTTGGTCGATTTTGATTTATTTCTGCTTGACCCATTGTTTTAAAAGTACAATGTTTATGATAACTTTCAATTCCGGACTGCTTTTAAATGATTTTTATAATATTGACAAAACGGGGAGGGTAGAAGATGGAGAAATTAAAAGTAGAAACTTTAAAAACGTTTGGTCCAACTCTCTTTCCTACCAAATAATATACATACAAAACAAAAACAGTTTTATATCTAGTTTATACATGACCACTCTGAGATTTTTTTATATTTAGGCCAAATTAGGCAAGGAGCTTCTCTTCTACAAAAATATGTGATAATTATTCTTGGAGCATTTTCTTATTTACTGTTTTCATTTCCAGACTAAACAAGAAATACTTTAACGATTATATTTTTTAAAAGTTTTTATGTTTATGTTATAAGGAATTCAATGTAAGATATTGTAATGTCAAAAAAATAACCGCTGATGCTAAATCAAGAATTCTTGGTAGTGTTGCTTCATATGTTAATAGACTGATTTTCTGCAAATACTTTTGTATTTTTGTCCTACTTGACTTTAATTGGTATATACATAACGTAATTCTTTAGTATAGTTGTATGGACCAGTATCTGTGGGTATGTTCCTGGACGCTAAATGTCTCTGGCTTGATCCTGATCAAATAAATTTAATGCTTTCGTCATAGGTTGGGTAGGCGGTATTGCGCTCCATCAGTAATACACTTAAATCACTTCTCAGATAGCTGTGTGAAACAACTTACGACACCTGGGACTTATATGTGCGGGAGATAGGCCGATATTTAGCAGTGGAGGAAAAAGGCTCATGATTATAAAGAGTTTCATTATAAATATTATAAGGGTCTTTTTCAGAACTAGAACACTGTTTGTGTGCCTATTGATGACACATCATACAATGCACCCAAAGTTCACCAGGAGTTTCTCCTGAGAATTTCATATCAAAAAATAAACATGTTTTTCATATCTGTGTCACCATCAGCAGGTACAAACTCGTTAATTTCCATTTTGTCCTCAGAATTGGATTCTCTTGCATTAGCAATTGTTTTTTCCTCATTTCTTTTCCCGTTTTTTTTTAATCTTTAACAAAAACCTTTCACTTTCCCTTTCTTGATTTGATTTGGAGTTGGACATTTCAAGTTCATTTTTATAGCGAAAGAGGATTCTCTTCAGTTGGTTTTGCAATTTGTATAAAATGTCGAAACCTCTCAGTAAATAAGTTTTTGTACTCAGCCACTCGGATATACGGTATAACTGGTGCACCACAGATGAGCTGATTACTCCTGTTCTTTCGTGGGAAGATCAGCATGGGCGGAACATTAACATTAACATTTTCCTTCTTACCAATATTTTAATTGGTAATAAGATCTTCGAAAACCTGTGTGCCAATTGGCCAACTTACAGACAGTATGGTATGGTGTCTTCTCAATCTACTATTTAAATGGATGATATATTTCGTTTCTAACTGCCAATGTACATGATATTTGATATACATCTTTCCTTGTTAGACCGTAGAACTGGGCCCTCATTTTCAATATATACTACACTAACTTTTCCATATTCTTCACTAAAACACTTTTCCTGCCTAATGTAGTATTCACAATATCGGCAACAGGAGCATCTCTGATCTTATATTGGTTACAAATCTCTACAAAGTATATCTAGATACCGCTAGGTTTTTTGTAGCGGTTCTCGGTCTAATTCCCTGGTATCCAGCATGAATCGCTTCTTCTATATTTGGTTTATCTCAGGTCTTTTTTGCATTTTTACAAACATATTTTATCTGAAAGTAAAAAAGCCAAGACAAATTTACAAAACGTTTCTCGAGCAGCCGGCCATATTTCAAATTATTAATCCAGATTAGAGGTTAATTAAGTCACAATAATGTAGGTAAACATATACCAAAACAAACATTAATTAACAATCCTCATGTTTTTTTGCAACCGCTCTATACTAAAATTGAATAAACAATCAAAAAAGAAATACACAAACAATACTTGTAAAACTTACCTTGAAAAGGTTTTTGAATGCCGGCAAAAACGATTGCAACCACGGTACACCACTCCAGCACCAACTCGGCTGAACGTCAGATAGAAAAGAAATCATTTGTAATTGAACTAGTATCTGACTTGAAAATATAGGTTGCGTGGGCTACTTTCTTAGATTCCCAAGTGGCTCACATTAAAGACATGACCCATATTTGGACCAGTTCTAGTTGTGACAAATATGTTCAAAAGTCAGAAAAGGGTGTTTTAAATTTAAGTATTTACTAAAGTTTTACCTATATTCCAAATGTTTGTAAATCAATTTTAAAATTCATAAATATTATAGGGTGTAAGTCCGTCAATTCGTAAAGAAGTCTGGAAATTTTTGCTTGACTACTATCCTTGGAGCAGTACAACGTCTGAAAGAACAAAACTAGTATCTGCGAAAAGTGACGAATATTACGTAATGAAACTGCAGTGGAAATCAATTACGAAAACACAGGAAGAGAATTTTTCTGATTTTGCTCAAAGGAAAAGTCTCATTGAGAAAGATGTCAATAGGTATTATACATTTTTTTATATAGCTTAGTGAAAATAACGTATTATAATATTTATAAAATAGATTCGACGCACAGTGCCTATTTTTCCAACCAAATCCATTAAATGTATTTATTTGGTGTATTCTTTAGTGTTTGTCGTTTTAGTAGTGCCTTTTACATATTGTTTAAAACATGTCCTCGTATTTGAAGTTGTTTTTAACATAGTGTTTTGCTAAGAGATGTTAGTTGATTAAGGTTGGATATTTTGTTTAGTTTTAGATACAAGTGTGGTTGTTGCTTAAATCTTAAAGGAGAGATTTAAAAAGAGGACTGTTTTATTTATTCTTATAGGTTCAAATAGGTTAAGAGGTTTAGGATACATTTTGTGCTGTGGCAAGCAATAAAATACGTTTTTATTAAACGGATATAACTGTTAAAAAAACAAGAAGAACCACTAAAATGACTTACACAATAGATTTACTTTCGATATATTATATATATATATATATATATATATATATATATATATATATATATATATATATATATAACCCATTTTTGTTTTTAGGACTGATCGAAATTTAGACTTTTATGCTGGAGACAATAATTTTAATCTGCAGACCCTAAACGATATCTTGATGACGTATGTAATGTACAATTTTGATCTGGGTTATGTTCAAGGGATGAGCGATCTTTTATCACCAATTTTAATGCTGCTAGAAAATGAATCAGACTCATTTTGGTGTTTTGTAGGATTTATGAATAAATTGGTAAGTTATAATACACAGTACTAATATCACTTGTACAATTATTGTACTACTGTTTAAAATCCAGGTTTAGTGAAATCTAGTATTGTTAAATTTGTAAACTCAAATTTTGTAAGATTCCAGAAAAACTCGGCTGAATAATCACTTACCTTAAGGCGAAACATTCTATATATGTATGAAACCGATTGAGGTCAAATAAAAATGATATAACACATATAATTATAAGCCTTAGGCCATAGATAAAAATGTAATAAAATAGTAATTGAGTGACTGTATTCAAAAACACATTAAGTGGTTAGCATTTTCTGTGTTTTTCATAATATATGCAATTAATTGGTTTATAAATATTCTCTTAAGCTTACATTGTGGCCAAACATTTTCTAATTATTTGCGTCCTTAGAGCATTTCTAAACTTATGATTATAAGGATGTCGTCTGCACAGACGCATGTATGTATATATATATATATATATATATATATATATATATATATATATATATATATATATATATATATATATATATATATATATATATATGTATATAATAATAATAATAATAATAAATCGTTTATTTACATAAAAGGCCAATAAATGTATACATTTCGAAAATATATCTAAAAGTAAATAAACCAAAAAATCTGCAGGAGCAATAGCTGTGCGCAGACATTTAGCAATTTAACAATTTAACAACAGAAGAGAATGTACTATAACAATATTTACATTTACACTTAAAATATAGATTTCCGCAATTAGTGATTAAAACCTTTTGGTAATTTCAATTTTTAATATTTACTATTTTGTGTATTTCCGTTCTTTGGATTGATGTTAAAAACAATTTTGTTTTTTTTCTTAACTAATTCCTTTAGATAATCAGGCAGATAGTTGTATGCTCTTAATATTAAATATGCGGGACTTCGTTGACCCACTGTCTTTTTTATAATTGGCGTTTTTGAAATATGATGTATTTTTTTTCTTGTTTCGTATTGATGGTCTACGTGAGTGATAAGTGTTTTATGTTTATTTAAATGTATAATCAAGCTGTAGAAAAACAGTTGTCTCAAATCTAGAATTTTTGTTTCCTCGAAAAGTAAATTTGTAGAGTAAGTACGATTTTTTTTGTAGATTATTTTTAGGAAAAGTTTCTGCAATATTGCCAAATTTTTAAGATGGTTGTCAAATACTCCCCCCATCCAATGATGCCGTACTGAATTCTGGATTCTACCAAAGCATAATAAAGCATTCTTAAATGTTGTATATCCAAAAACGACGAAAAGATCTTGAATCTATAGATGAGAGATCTTAGAGTACCAACGACATTACCAACATGGCGATCCCATCTCAAATGTTGATCTATTTCAACACCCAAATATCTCATCGATTCTACTGAAGATATAGAAATTAATTTTCCCTTATAGGTTATATTGAGAGATCTTAAATCAGGTATTTTGCTTTTGTAGGAAGTAAAAGCTATAAATTTAGTTTTTTCAGAATTAATGCTAAGTTTTTTGTTAACAAACTAGTTGAAAATGGCCTTTAATGCTGTCTCAGATTTTTGTTTAAGTTGTTCCCAAGATTCTGCTCTTTGAAATAAGACAGTGTCATCGGCAAAACTTATGATGTCTCCATTAGTATTTAAAGCGAGTAATAGATTTATATATACAGAAAAAAGTGCAGGTCCCAGAACAGTCCCTTGAGGTATGCCACAGTTTGTTTCCATTTCTCCACTGTATTGGCCATTGACATTTACTATTTGTGGTCTTTTTTCCAGATAACTTTTAAAAAGTTGACCTGGAATCCCTCTTACTCCGATACTTTCCAATTCATCTAACAACAGCGAGTGGTCTACCGTGTCGAAGGCCTTAGCCAGATCCAGAAATATACACAAACAGGGTTCATTTAAATCAATGGACTTATAAACTTTACTTACTAAATGATAGATTGAATCCGTTGTACTCTTCCCCTCCTTAAATCCATATTGATTACTTGATAGTAATTTAAATTTATCAAGATAATTATTCAACCTATTTTTTATTACAGTCTCAAATACTTTTGTTAAAGATGTAATCAAGGAAATTGGACGGTAATTAACTAGTTGATTCCGATCGCCTTTTTTAAATAGGGGCTTAACTACTGACATTTTAAACTCACGCGGAACGTTACCACTTCTTATTATGTTGTTAATTAAATGAGATAAAAGTGCCGATACTTCAAATTTTATTTGCTTTAGTGTTTTTGAGGTTATTTGATCATGCCCGGGTGCTTTTCCAGGCTTTAAAGAATCAATTATATTTTCTATTTCGGTTTTATTTGTTTCGCTTATAAAAAAAGATCGTTCATTAATTCGTTCACTATTTAATGTAACTTCCGGTTCAGGAATATTCTTCCGCAACTTATTTCCTACATTAATAAAATAATCATTACACGTATTAGCCATTTCGACATTCTTTGTTACAATCTTATCCTTATTATTTATAATTTCTCTAATTGCGCATGTGTTGCCACCTTTTGTATTAGTTATTTGTTTTAAGGTATTCCAGAGGTGTTTAGAGTCGTTTTTGTTTTCGTTAATTTTATTTTGAAAGTATTTTATCTTTGTGTTTTTAATCAGGTTATGTAAGAAATTTTTGTACCTATTATATTCGTCTCTATGTAATACGGGGTTTTCTTTAAATTTATTGAAAAGTATTTGTTTTCTTTTTATAGAATTAATGATTCCTGTGGTAATCCAGGGTTTTCTAGGTATCTCTCTTTTTTTGTTTTATCATCTTGATGTTATTATTAATATAAAGTTTAATAGTATTTGCAAAATATGTTGTAGAACTTTGTACATCCTCATTCTTAAAGAGTTCATCCCAGTTATCACTAATTAGATTAGTTTTTAAAGAATTTACATCAAGATATTTTTTATAAAGTTTTGATTCAGTTTTTTCTATATCCAGATTAAGGAACATGTTAGTAAAACTTGAACAGTTTATAACGGTTGTATAATGGTTAGTTATAGAAGTTTTAATTATAAATGAAGTTATTTTTTTATCTAGACTAGGTTTACCCTGAGCAAAAAAATGATCCAAACAACTGCCGACATTATTTTGTACCCTTGTATTTTCATTAATTAGTGAGTCAAAGTTATATTCGCTCATAATGTTCAAGTAACTGTTAGTTATTTCATTTTCATTGTCTTTGATGTTTATGTTAATATCCCCCATTAATATATGATTATCTAACCGAGGTTTATTTTTCCTTTGTTCGAGATATAAGGACAGGTATTCCAAAAATGATTCAGCATCAGTGGATGGGGGTCTATATAAAGCCGTAAATAGATTATACTTATTGTCTAGGGTAGGAATAGTGATTTCTATGACCTTATATATATTTATATTAACGATATTGCAGTGAAAATTATACTGATTTTTGACATACACTATCACGCCGTCATTTTGATTAATATTTCCGTAATTGTAAATAATATTGTAACCCTGTATACCAAAAAAATCTAAATCCGTAACTTTCCAAGTTTCAGTCAGTATAATTATATCGAACTGTTCCCTGAACTCTTGGAGGCTGATACAAAATTCATCAAAGTTTTTTCTGATACTTCTAATATTCTGTTGCAATACTCTAAAATCGTTAGCATCTGAGGCATGTAAATTATAGGCATTAATATCGTCACATTGAAAGGTTTGAACAGGCAAAAAGTTGTAATCCCTAATATATGGATCCATAATAATTTTCTATTTACTTATATATTAGTAGTGCGAATACAAATACGATAATAATTTTTACCTTAGCATATTAACTATATCCATATATATACACAGTATTTATTCGTATTTAATTTTAAAAAATAGAGTTTTTTTGGGGATTTTACGGTTATTGTAAAGATAAGAAGAACACATTCAACAAACAACAGTAAATTTCGACAATGCACTGGCAGTTTGTTTACATTATCAGTCCAATAAAATAAAACTGGGCGTGGACAATTTACACAACTTATTTTCTTCACATATATATTAATAATATTGCAATGAGCAGCGAACAATATTAGTTTATGCACTATTTCTTGGCAATAGATCGCGTAACTATTGTTGCGGGGTTTCCTGTTTTTTGTTTTTTCGACTCACTTGACGGAGTATTAGCCTTTTCTCTCTCCCTCCCTTTTGTATCTTCGCGGTTATTGAGTTTATTTGAAAATCCAGATGATAGCTGACAGGCCTTGACTACTGATTCAACCTCTTTCGCACTTGAAGAAATTGTTGGTAATGGAAATACACTATTTGTTTGCTGTTCTAACAATGGTGTCGATGGTTCACTACGAGACTGCACAATTTCCGGTACTAGATCTTCTTTACGGTTTTGTTTTTCAAGTTGTTGAATAGTGTATATTTCACCGTTTACCAACAACTTGATAAATTGTACTATCTTTACAGTGTATTTTTTTGATTTGGCTAATTTCAAATGATCAATGAGTATTTTTCTATCTTGCCGGTCTTGGTAGCATAGATCCTGAGCTATGAATATTTTAGTGCCTTTCAGTTTATAGCAATTACTTAAAATATATTTTTTCTTCAGGTATGAGATAAATTCTACTTTAACCGAGGTACCTGTTTCGGAAATATTATTGGCAAAACGATATATGTCATTAATGTCACTTTCTTTAATAGTCAGGTCAAGACTTTCTTTGAAAAAATTTAGCACAAATTTCAATAAGCTTTCACCATCTAGTTTACAGTCAAGACCAAAGATAATAATAGTATTTTTTCGAATTTTTCTTTCCAACTCAAGCTGATTTTTTTCAATTTGAGAATATTTAGCCTCAAGAGATTGTATCTTAATTGAATGCTCGCCTAGTTTGGCTAAGATTTTTTGATTTTCGTTGGCAATATGTAATTTTAATTCATCAGTTACTTTAGTAGCAGAAGAATTAACTGCTAGCAGCATTTGAGAAAGCAGCTGCTCGTTTGTTATATCGTTCATTACTTATATATATATATATATATATATATATATATATATATATATATATATATATATATATATATATATATATATATATATATATATATATATATATATATATATATATATATATATAGACAATTTGAGGCCGCAGCAACAACCAATCTTGAAGCGACGAATAAAAGAGTACTTCACCAATAGTCTCGTTAAGAGGCCCGGCATTATATTTATTACAAGTCGTTCCCGCGAATCACCAACTAAACTGCTAGCACCTTGTTCATTCAAATTTTGGGAAGATCTGGAGATCAGTATCGTTAAGAATTATACAGAATAACAGAAATTTAAAACTAGGACATAGAAGCCCAGAATCTCTTTAATTTGAATCTGACACAAAAATATTGATACCATTAACATTTCCAACTTCAAGTTAAAGCATGCAGGAATGGATGGCAGTGTTTGCATGTGCAGAGAGACTATCCTTTGAGAATGCCCAGAGATCCAAGGGGAAAAAGTCCCATGGATGAATAGAGTCGAGAGAAATGAAGAACTTCTAGAAAGGGCGGTCTTGTAGGTAGAGAACTCTTTGAGAACATTAAAAAGAAACAGATTTTAATGAGCTGGGAACCTAACGGATTTGGCATTTGCCGAAAGAAGAAACATTTAGTAAAGCATAAAATGAAAACAAGAGGTTCTAATTGGATAGCCATCAAGATTGCCAATTGTAAAACGGAAAGAAGTTGAAATACAAAATGCTTCAAGATGGGGTTATCAAAAAGTCAAATAAACCATGGTCAGCACGGGTAGTTCTTTTAAATAAGAAATATGAAAATAATATATTTTGTGTAAACAGCTCTAAACTAAATGATGTTTCCAAAGAACGACAGCTATACATTACCGAGAATTGACATCATTAACCACATTGGCAGTCTCTAAATTGTCTACATTAGGTTTAAAGAGTGGACATAGTTTAAAGAGTATATATGAGTGAATTCATGGAAAATTAAATCAAAGTAACACTTTTTTTTGGTTTTGGTTTGTGCAATGCTCTCGCCACTTTCTAAATACTTATACAATATGCTTTAAGATGCCTTACTTGGAAGCCCTGCATGGTGTAGGTACACCATCATCTAGGTGAAGATCTGATAGTAATGGGTCAGTAATTCGAAGATCATTTTAGACATTTAGAAATGCCTTTTTGAGATTAACCCCAAATAAACGTTTCAAAAGAAATTGGAATTCTTAGGACAAGTAGTTTTTGAAGAAGGCATGCTGACAGATAAAAGCAGGATGGAAATAATTACAAATTAACCCTATTACCGCCGCTTGGTAGAGAATGTTCACTACATAAACTACCTGCAGATTTAGCTGTATTGGGCACACAATGTGACTGCCTTTAGCAGACAAAAATCATCTTTATGTTCAAGACCAATTTTGGGTTTCCCTCAACGTTATGGGATGCTTATTTTGGATACAGATGAGAACAATGTGGGCATCGGAGCTGTTTTCTCGCAAGACCATGTTTACTAAACCTGAACAAAGTTACTGTGTAACAAGAAAATAATTATTTGGCCATGGAACTACCAGTTTGTTCAATTTCCATTAAACAGTAGGCTTATTGCTTATTAGGTGTAGTGGTAAAAACAATTGGGGAGCTTGCCTGGAGAATTAAACGTATGAGGTCTTTCACCAACCCATCCATAAGTCTTAGATTAACAATTACTGAATTTAGAGCTAGACTAATACTTGTAAATACTTGGGTTTGCAAGACAGAATTTAAATTCTGAATATTTAGGAGTTAACCAATCAGCGATGTACTGTGTTATTACTGCCAAGTTACCCCCTTGCTTGAACTATATTACCATGATAAATTTTACTGACAATACAGTTGCAAATTTCAAGTATATTATGGAATACCATAAATAAATAATATAATCTGGTGACAAATATGCACAAATATAATTTTTGCTTAACCTTCACGTCTGTGTACTTAGAAATTAATGTAATAATAATAACGCTTATACTTTTTAATTGACTTATTCTTTCAGATATCAAATTTCGATATTGATCAAGCTGGAATGAAGGAACAATTGGCAAATCTCTATTCATTATTAAGTTTTGTAGATCCAGGATTAGCTAACTATTTGGACACACACGATTGTGCCAATATGTTTTTCTGTTTTAGATGGCTCTTGGTGTGGTTTAAAAGAGAACTGAAACAAGAAGAAGTTATGAGGTAGACTCAGTCATATTATTATTTACATTTTCTTTTCAAAATCTGAATGAACTATTTTAGGCAAATGATAAAAGTTTTAATTTAATTTGTATGTTTTATTTTAAAACTATTAAAACTTACAATAGCGGCTAATTGCGCATTAATATTTGCATAGGCGCCGACTCCATGGGGGCTCCGGGTGCTCAAGCGCCCAAAGCAATTTTACTTTGGGTGCGGAGCACAAAAAGCAATTCATAACAAATTTATTAAATTTGTGTTCCAAATAAGAATATTAATTTTGACACCAGCTTTGTTAAAATAAATCCGAGATCTTTTCTCATGCAAATGTAGTGAATATATATTTAAAAAGTTAATATTCCCGGGTGTTCATTTAGTGTACTCTTAGATATCACATTAGAGTTTACATCTAGAATAAAACTTCAAATAAAGAAATTTCTGGGTTACATTTGCAAAATTTGTATATGAATATATAATATAATAATAAGAAACTAGGTGTTGAGAGCAACCTCATATATTAAAGTATGTAATTAAAATTCTGAAATGCTAAATTTCTTAACCTAAATATCTAGAAGACTGTTGAAATCTCAAATAGAATATGATATCTAAAAAATACTTAGAATTATTCATAAAATGGAAATATGCAATAGTGTATTTAATTAAGTTTAAAAAAACTAAATGGTCAAAATAATAGGTACAGCATTTTTGGGATATACTGTATACATTAAAATATTTTTACAAAATTCATTTTATGTAAAAAAGAGAGTTTTATATTTAAAATTTTCTTCTAGCTGTAGAATAGAATGACATATAGAAGAATTGTATACTAAATGGACACCTTTATATATTATTCTGGTCTAGACATGGAACAACCTAAATTTAAAAAAGTTAAATTGGAGTCAAACAGAAACATTTCTACCGAGATTTCTACAAAAAAAGGTTTATTTTGAATACGCCACTTTAGGTAACTCATTGCTTTTATTTTATTTGTTTATTTTTTTTATAAATATTGTGATATTTTGTAAGGAAAATTTTAATATTGCCAAAATAATCACAACCACTCTCGAATTTTCTATTTATATGAAAAAAATCAACAAAAATAAATAAAACCGTGTCATTACAAAATTATTGTGATCTTTTGGAAACATAAAGATCAATAGAACAAAAAATGTGTAAGTTAATCAAGGAGGCGAGACCAAACACCTTTCTATCAACAATTTAAAATTCACCAATATTTTTATTAAACTCCATTTCAAAGAATAAAATTTTTTACTGTCACGTTTTTTTGGATCACCTTCACTTTTCCAAGCATAGTTTAAATTGCTAATACTTAAAAAAATAGGTAAACAACGCACTCAATCTGGTTTCAAATTTACCGTCATTGAAAAAAGCATCTGCTTGGTTGCAATATACCTCTATGCTATATTTCACATTTTACCATCCAAATTCTTGATTCTTGCGCTTGGTGAGCAACGAAGCTCGACGATACTAAATCAATGAGACATGCGCCATTCCGGAGGCCATATCCTGATAGTCGGACACGATAGCTTTAAAGTCACGTTTGCGCCTTAATGTTAGTTATTGCGCTGTAACAACACTACTGCCGATAATAATTACATTTCAAGCAATCAGTTTTGTGTATCAAAGTAAATATTTAGGGTAAATGAAATAATAATTACTCAGATCTGGTGCTTTTCAGTTTCACGGATGGATATTCTTTATTGTTTTTAACTCCAAAAGCATAGAAAATTCGTAAATTCAAAAGTTATGGAGCGGGTTTTAGAAAATGTATTTTTATTCATACAGGGTTTCTTGATTTCCTTTTAAAATTCTAAACATTTTTTTGGTAGCATACCCTTTACCCAAATTCAACTGTTTCAGAAATATTGACGTTTAAAAATTGACATCCTCGGTAAAATTTAAAAGGTTTGACTTGAAATCGAACGGCTTGCACATTATTATCTTAGTTTGTAATATTCCATACGTTTGCAATAATTATGACCCCAATGCACAGTTTAACCGGCCAGAAGTAGTGAATATTGAACCACGACGAACTAAAAGTACTTTCTTAGGACACGTTTTTGTGTCGCATCAAATTGTGATATTTTATTTTTATCCCGACGTTTCGTTTTCGGACTACCATTAGCAACTTCATTTTTGTAAAATGGATCTGGATTTTTTAAAATTTCATTTTGATCACCCAATACCAATGATGTCCACACTTATGGGTCTGGTAGTAGATTTAAAATGTTCCTATTAAAACTAACGTGTTTATGAATTTATGAATCTTTGCGAAATATTTTTAGAATATATAAAAACTTTAAATAATAATCTTTAGAATGTTTGTGGAATTGCTTAGGCCTTTCAAGCTTTATCATACCACACTTTTTCTTGCGTATGGCTAGTATGTATATAAGTTTCGTCTGTATAAATAATATTATATTGTTGGTTTCCGTATTCTAGAAGCTTCTTTAAATACTGAACCCTTTTTAAATGGAATCATGACTTTCAATTAACGTTTTTCGATGATCTTGAGTTTTTTGCAATCTGCAAATAAATTAAACATTACATATCTTGCTTTTTCAATTATTAGTAAACAAATAAAAACTAAATTTACCTAAATCCTATACTTTTGAGAAGTCTTCTTAAACTGTTAAGGCTTAAGCTGAAGGAATCCGGTAAAATAATGTAATATTATATTCTAAGATAACTTACAAATTATGTAGCAGCTAAAGTTTTTTCTCTAAAAATGTTTGCATAGTATGAAAATCGGGTACTTGATTGTTCCCTACTACAATCATCAATATTTTTGAAAAGATTCGTTTAAAACTTCAATGATTTTATTTTGCTAGCAAAAATCAAAATAAAAACGTTTTTAAGAATTTGCTACTGTATTAATTTTCCTTTCCGGCTATATTTCACTAAAGTAACTAAAAAATTAGTAGTTTACTTAAATATTTTTCCGTCCTAGTAATATTCTATTTAAAATGATCTTTTCTGTAATAACTAGCATCGAAAATAAATTAGACATACCTGTGGCTTTTTAGTGGAATGGTAATGCCATTTTCTGCTTCCTGTTTCATACAATTGCTTACATTGCTGACAATTAAGCCCTTTTTGGAGACTTGTTTACTAAATCAATTAAACACTCCAAAATAACAATATAAATAAATAGTTTTAAATCGGTTCAAATGAGAAAACACTGTTTAATCCACTTCACATCTGCACAAAATAAACAACACTGCCGAATAAAATTCTAACTCGAATAAAGGTTCTTGTCCGCTTTTTGCCACGCCTATAGTGAGCGTGCGGCTGGCAAAAATTCGTTACTGCGCACATGACGTTAGTGGCATCTTCTGATCTGAATTTAACTCTATATTACGTATACATTATTGTAAAAAATTGAATTTCCAATACTGGCGATGTCTCCTTTCTTAAAAATTAATATCACTTCCCCATTTTTCCGGTTTGTCGGTATTTTATCTTTATGAAGACAGCTATTAAATAAAAGCTGGATAGCCTTGATTAAAGAAATTCCTCCCATTTTCAGCATTGCCATTGTTACTGGATCTTGACCTGGGCTTCGACCGTTTTTCATGTGTCTAGAAGTTCTTTGTACTTCTTGTTTAATAATTTCCTTGTATTTCTTTAGAGAGAGCATTGTATGACCTCCGGTTCATTTTTCTTTGGGTTTTTTATTTTTGATTTATATAGATCTGTAATACTCCTCCATTATCTTAGAGATATCTCTAAGATAATTTTTTTTGTGGTTAAGTTCGTTCGCTCTGGTTTTTCATTTGATAAATTCATTTTTGGCTGTTTGACGTTTTATTTTTTAGAACTTTCATGTTTTTGTTGTTCTCGATCATCTTCTTTATTGTTATCATATTATAATTTCGTGTGACATTTCTTATTTTCCAATTCGTGGTTTTATTGAATTTTCTATATTAGTTGAAGTTTATATTTAAGCTTCGTCTTATGGCGATTAGTTCTTTTCTTTCGTTGGTTATTTTTTTATCTTTTGGTTTGTTTGAATGGCTATCTTTTTAATTGTAGTTTGAATGCATTTTGTTATTTTTTGAGATATTGTGTGGAGCTCGAGGTTCTCAAGGGTTTCCAATAGAATAAGTTTGTGTGATTTTGGTGTTGTCTCTAATTGCAGCTCTTAGTAGTTGATTATCGCTGGCCGCGTGAAATATTTTTATCGTCGAACCATCCGTAACTATGGCTTTATTATTATAGAGAGAGGATAAAATCGATCTCGTTTTTTTGTTCTTCCGTTGTGACTTTGCCAGGTCCATTTTTAGTGGTTTTTTGAAATAAGTGATCTTACAATAGAGATGTTCATATTGTAGATATTCTATCAATCTTTCTCCACGTTCGTTTCTAATCCCAGTGCCAAATTGTCCCATGTTATTAACATTTTCGGTTTTCTTTCCAGTTTTGGTATTAAAATCTTTTTTTGGAAAAGAATGTGTCCATATTTCAGGGCACTACGTTTTTTTTACAGTAGACACTTTCTAGATGCCTAGTACATCCCATTTGATATGCTTTAGTTCTTCCTCTAGTGCTGCAAGACGTGTTTCTGTTCTCATGGTTCTTGTGTTAATGTCACGATTAGCAATTTCTCTTTTGATGATATGAGCGAATTTCTGCCTCCCCAGAATCCTTGAGGCAGACCTCTTTCGATTTGTGGGACTTAAGTGTTTAATACTTAGCCTACCTGGGGTACATTCATGGTTATTTTGAAACTTGTCATGTTAAAGGGTTTTTAGTCTGTTATTTTCCACGTTTGCCACGGAACGGAAGATGGTTTGGGAAGGGAAATAGGTATTTTTTAAGTTGATGTTTACGGTAAATTTTTGAGGTAGGAGAGATCTAGAGCTCGCGTGAGCAGGTTTGCTATAACCCTGAAGTAGGTCTATCCTCATTGGCCGGATTACGGGGTAGGTACTCCTACCCCGTATCGCAATGTTATTACTTACTTAAATATCAATATTTTCTAAGCAGTGCTGAAACGCTTTTTATTTTTTTATTTCATATTTGGGGAGCTATTCCATTTATATTATATTTTTTTTAGGTTTTGGGAGGTACTATGGACAGGTTTTCCTTGCGAAAATTTCCATCTATTAGTGGGCGTTGCTATTTTAGAACATGAACGTTCTTCGTTAATAGAAAATAACTATGGTTTTACAGAAATTCTTAAAGTGAGTACAAAATACACGTTCAGGCACGTGGAGTGATAATCTGGACAGAGAGGGTGGTACAACTTGCAGGCCACTTCACTTTTACTTTCCATATATAATATCACTTATAATAGCAATTAAAGAAAGATCTAATATAAAGGAAGGAAGTGTGCTGGTTATGTATTGATTAATCTTTTTTTGTTTATTATGATGTTTTATTATGATTCTTATTATATATTAAATATACTATGTGGGGGGGGTAAAATAATTACTAAACATGCCTGTTTACTGACCAACTCTGGTGCCAATAGTAAATTCTATGTCAAATATTTGTCACAATAGGGCGATTTAAATTAAAGTGTCAGTCTAGGAAAATATCAATCTCTGCTATGTAAAATACACTTGGTTTATTTATTTTTTTATAATAATGATTTTTTTCCATTTAATGATTTTTTTTTAGCATATCAATGAACTTAGTGGTAAACTAGACATGGATCTAATGCTAAATAAAGCCGAGGGAATCTTTAATCAGATAAAAGACGCTGAACACTTAACAGACAATATTCGATTTATTTTGGGATTGCCATTACTTGGAAATCACGGTATAGGTGAGCTAATCCTAATATGTTATTTTTTATTATTATAGAACCTATATAAAATTTGACAGCAATAGATTAAGTGGAAATTATTCAAAATTTATCTAAAAAATTAATCAAAGCCACAGACAAGGACATCAAAATAATAGAGACCATCCAAATAATAGGTCAGGCTTACAAGATTTGACGCACACAGACAGAGAAGTAAAGTTGAGTATAAATTTGTAATAGCCTGGTATTTGCTCTACGACTATGATGGTGTGCAGATGGGTAAAAACCAAAAAAATATAATAACTAAAATTTGAAGACACACAAGATCTATTTTGACATATTTGTGATATCCTACTTTTGTGTTTAATGAAATACCTATTATTTAAATAGTTATTAACTGTAATAGGTAATTTTTGTTATCAATTACTTCCATATTTTTTTATATATTATATTATAAGTTATTATTTATAATGCAAAATCTAACTAGTTAATATAATAATTTATTTTCTAATGTTCTGGCGCCTTCACCCCCAAATTTAAATCTGAAACGAAACCTATACCTAAATGATAATCTCGCAACTAGGTGTAAAGAAATCTAAATAGCGAAAGCCAAAGTTTGATGTGAGTCATGTAGTTGTCAGTGCATGCCTGTTTAATTAAAAGACATAGTTTATCTATAAATAGTAAAAATCACTGGAACATTACAACATATTTTGTGTAACATATACTATACCTAAATTCAACGGTTTCCGAGAAAAGCCGTTTCAAAAGTATAATTTGCCCTCTATCGGCTAATCGGTTAAACTTTCCTATTAAATTGCCGTCTACCTTTCTTATTTTTGTAACATATATCGCTTGTTATCCTCTAAGTAAACATCCCGGTCCAGTCTGTTTTTGTATTTCCTAGAATTGGTATTATATCATTTCTCTTGCATTGTTTTGATTTATACTGAACTATTTTGTCTTGACCTTACAACTTCCTCAGTTTATTGTTTATTTTGGCCAGCTTACAAGTAAATTCATTTAATATAAGTCTTGGTAATTATTTATTTACGTCGCTGATTTTGATGATATTTGGTACACCGGTAGGTAGATTTTCGGCCGCTGATCATGAATCCGAAATTAAACTTTTGCGCCGACGTTTCGTTAGGTTTCTGATTTATCGACCATAAAAATGTTCAATATTACTTTTCACTATTTTCACCCTTCTTTTTCCTAAAACTTACTGATTAATACATTTACATTTAAATTACATTTCTTTTTCACATTTTGAGTACATTTAAAAAGTGAAAAGGTGGTTTACCTTGGCATCTTTTTTAATTTTCGTGACAAAATGAATATTTAATTAATTTATGTCTTTTAGTTGATAATTAAAGTTGACCTGTTTTACGAGCATTTGATTACAAGCGAATAACCACCAATCAAAGTCCCCAGTTGGCGTAGGCCATCATAATATTATAATGTAGTTCAAACCGTTCAGTTTTCAGTTCATAGATAGCTCAGTGTTTTTGTGCCCAAATACCATTGCAAAGGTTGTGTCTTTCAATTCCGACTTGTGTTTTAAAAATCGGATCGCGTTTTGGTTAGCCTTGGTTGTCGATAATGCCATCATTAAAGCGTATTACAAATGAATAATAATAAATAAAAATCTTGCTAATATTTCTATATAATAGAAAAGGCTGATTAAGGGGCGGACCGAGAACTGAACGGCTCGTAGAATACGGTACGTTATGATTGGCCCATACGTGAGTAACCCAATCGGAGATTTTGATTGAAGTCACTGCTTGCAATAAAATTCTCGTGACGTTTTCATCACAAGACATGAAATTTTCATTTAATTAACTATTATATTTTTTACGCGCTGTGTATAATATAAAACTGAATATAAAACTTTACATTTAACGTTAAAATAAAAATCTTACCCACACGCAAATCAAAAATATATATTGAAGGCGCTACTTTTTCCACCTGTACAGTTCTACTCAAATGTTTTATTAACATTTGTTGCATTTATTTTTAACATCCACTGTCATATTCCTTTTTTGGCTTCAACGATGATTTTACTGATTAACCTGCTACTAACCTCATGTGTATCCATCTAACGGTTCCAATTGTTTATTTGAGTGGCAGATCTAGATGCATAAGATAAAACTACCGTTAGGTCTTTATTCTGGCTTTAATGATAACTTTTTTGACAAATCTGGTGCTAACCTGGAGTGGATCCACCTAACGGTATAAAATATTGAATAGAAGGGATTTTCATTTTTTTAATAGTTGGCACTGCACAAGTAATTTTAATTTCAAAGAAAAACTTTTGTTGTAGGTAGTCACGAACCAAGTCCATTTGACTCGCCAGATGTAAGTAGTACTGGAACTAGTAGTACTCAACCTCGTTGTTCAGTTGAAAATGTTAGAATTAGCCCAGATGAGATGTCATTTGATAAATCTATAAACTCTAACTATTTATAGTATCAGTGTGTAATAATTGTAATATGAGAAATAAGGCGACTGTGAATTTTTTATTTAGATGTAGGAATTTATTGTATTTAAAGGTATGCATAATGTTTAAAGATGTTTACAATAACTCACTTCATTTATATTTTGTGTCTTTAAGTTACACAGGTTCATCAAGGGTAGATATTATTTTTCATGGTTCTTTTGGAGTTATTTTGATGATTGCATAAGATGAAATTAATCGTACATAAAATATGATTTCTGTTTTTCTGTTTTTGTACGAGTCACCGAATCCATTGACTCCAACGTTCTTTAATTGTTATTAACGTCAAGATGTTCATTTTGTATGAGATGTTCACCTTTGAAGATGTCCGGCAGTTGTAATTAGATTTTTAATTTATAGAAAAAACTATTACATCCATTATTAAAAGTGGGGATTCCTGCAAACTTTTTTATGCGTTGTAAATATGAAATTTTAATTTTTTTATTGTTCATTATAAGGTTCTGAAAACACGTTTTTGAAGATTTTATTAGTTATTTAAATCAACGTTTTTCTGACTAGCCAATTTATTAAGGTGTAAGTATTACTTAATTAATTAATTAGAAATATGTGAAAAATCAATATTTCGATACTACTTTATAGTTATACTTTATATTAAATGTAACATGTTTTGATGCAGAAAGCATTTTATTTATTGGCCACTTAAGCCTGGAAAAAATAGTTTATAGTTATTGTTCTAATGTTCTTTTTACATTTTAATTAAAAAGTTTACTTTATATTTTTGGCTTTTCTATAGTTTAATTTTTAAGGTGAGAAATCACTATGTTTGTTATATACAAATCCAGACAAATACTATATCTATTTGAAATAATCTATCAAATCTGGTGCTTTTTATCCTAAAGCATAATTTTTCACACACTTTTAAATATCTAGCATTATGAGTTCTTGCTATATTTTTTTTACAAACGATTTTACTTATTCTTTCAATTTAATCCCTACCAAACTTTAAACAAGAATTTTATTGTCTTTCTATATTATATAGAAACAAAATACATTTAATGGCTTAGCACACAACTAAAAAAATATAAAGTTAAATATTTTAACAAACAAACTTGGTACTAATAATTTATACAACATTTTTAGGTTAGTACACACATATTTGGTCTCCTCTGGCAAATAATCGGACATAATAATTTTATAACATTTATCACATTTCTGAAATCTTCTTAGAAAACATAACATATCATGCAGCAAACTCTGTATCTAAACATAAGTTTTACTAAAATTGAATATCTTAACAGGTGTAATCAGATAATTGTATTATCAGTATAAAGATCTGAAATATAATTATTGCAATATATTTATTAAGGATGTTTTGAAAAAAATTTCTTTGCATTATTAATATATGGACTTGGGTAAAAAAATCCGTTAAAACCATGCTGTTTTCAATTGCTCATAAATAATATAAAGACTGAGAAAAGTGAAATCTCTCATTTTGCTCTTGCACACTTTTCGCATGATGTCTGTACATCGTCGCAGATGCGAGAGGTGGGAAATAATACGTATATAAAATGCATTAATTAATCTAGTAGTCGCAGATTCAGCCACATTTGAAACATGGAATTAGATGCTGAAAAAAAAACAACTTTAAAAGAATATGAGCTATTGTTTTATGCACTGTATATACCATCATACCCTTATTCTTTTGGTAAACCTAAGTTATTATTTATATTTTTAAACAATAAAATAATAAACAGGAATGATATTTGTACTATTACATGTTTAAATCCTATTAGATATAAACATATATAGAGTCAACAGACCGCATTTTCTATATATAATTCCAAATATTTTTTCCGTATTTGTCCATTTAAATAACTTGCTGTAATTTGGCTTAACGCTTAGAGTTGAAATAACTAAAATAGTGCCTAATAATGGCACGTTCGTCCATATTTATAACTCTTAACTAATCTTAATAGAGATATTTTATTGCAAAAAATGCTGAATTTTTTGCACCATAGTGTTAAATTCCGTTAAGTACTTGTTGCATTTTTAGCCCATTTTGTCTAAAATTTTGTTTTTATAGTTTTTATAGTTATCACATACCTACTTTGTTATTGAAATGCCTCTTTGCTTCCAAATTTTAGCAAATATCAAATAAAAATGCAGAATACATTGAGTTCTTGTACAAGGGTAATTTGCACTCGCCTGTGTTAAATTTTTGGTGGTATATGTATTATTAATAAATAATGCATATTTTACAAGCAGATTGTTTATTAAATTGGAAATATTTTTACACATAATGCCTACTTGTATTAGACATAAGTTCATTCATAATTTGTCTGTATATTATACAATATTTTCTGTTATGTGCTTTTCGTTCTGTAGGATTTTCTAGAATTTTAAAATACAGCGAAAAAAATTTTTTTTTCAAGTTGGTTTGTCCAAAATAGTATAAGTATGGATTTTTGCACTTGTTGCTTAAATTAAGGCTTATATGTTATTTATTAATCACACATTGCAATAATTTTATGATTATTGCACTGATGCACAACAATATGTCGTTATAATTTCTACCATATAGAGGGTTATGTTCTGATTGAAATAAATAAAAGTCGCTCTACACAGGGAGTTTAATGTACACCTAGTAGAACCTTCAAGAGATGATTAGTCTCATCAAAATAAAAAAATAACATGTAGTAATGAAAGTCCTTAAATCTTTTGCTTTCGACATACGGGGTGTTAAAAATGTATTTTAATTTTCTGTTTTGACACCAAATTTCTATTGCAGTGAAAATTTTTACTCAGTTTGTCATCAAAAATTTTTTTTGCATCTTTTACGTCCAAATAGAGACTTTCGGACGCGAATTCCAAATGTGATTTTGACGAAACGTCAGCACAACTGCTTTTTTTGGAACGATAGTAGTGAACGGATATTCGAAAGTGAATGATAACATTAATAAACTGACTACCGCCGCGAAAACCAACTTGTCGCGAAATTGCTCGAGGGTTTTTTTTTTTACTAGAGCTAAACTATGTTTCTCGTTTCGGGTGCTATTTGTCTGTGAGGTCCACGATTATTATGACGAACGATTACGTTCTCTCACTCTTTGTAAAACGGATACAAATACTGTTACATTCTCCATAAATAAATAACATGTTTGCATATTCATTATTTGTATACATTTTTAAAATCCTCTCAACGTATTCAATTGGTATGGAACAAAAAATTAAGCCAGGTAATTTGCGAATTGTGATTTATGTTCGTTGACCCCCGCTGTTTAATTCTACAGTCATCGAGATTGGAGTTTTTATATAGACATTGTTAAGGTGACATTAAATATTAGATCCGTTTATTATTCTCTAAATTTACTTTATACATCAGCTACCATAATATACATCAAACAGAATAACGCTTTTTGTAGGAATAATATAAATTTAGTTAAAAAACTGAGTTGTGTAGGTTGCGTGATTTATATTACTGCCAGATCCAGTCCGGGTAGTTTATTACAATTGTAGCATTTATGCTGACGTCTGTAATTTTCGGTCGTCAATCGTCAAATCGGTCGGGAAAGTTGAGAGACAACGTCAAGATCTGGTATTTGACTAAAACCATCAAAATGATAAAGTTCTTTCCAAGAATAGACAATACAGCAAACAGCAATGAAACGTCGAACTACAGAATAGGCTATTCATTTAGCAAACCTAAACACAGGGTATAAAAAAAATATCATGTATCTAGTAAACCCAGGATTTGTGAACGCTTGGTAGAATAATTCCTGAAGTAGGTAGCTAATTATATAATTTTAATTTTCTTGCGAGAAAAAAAAATTTCAACATGTTTTCCACACAAAAATTCAGCCCTGTTAATGTAAATCTATCACAATACTAAGGTACATTACTATTTACAATTGTTTAAATATTATAATATAGCTCCTGTGCGTAAATGAATATCACCATAAAAGAAATCCAAACTTCTGGTTTACATTTTAGGCCTATGTATTTTATCACACATTTATCTCTCTGAATAGAACAATAAAAATGCTACCAATAGTTTTTAAATATATTCTGTATCTTTTTTGTTCTTTTCTATGAAAATTTAACAACTAATTCCGAGTAATATTGTCTATATGTATAACATAGTTAAAATGTATATTGTTAGTTTTGATGAACACGAGAGTATCTTCAGTTTACTTATTACTTTAATATTTGTTTTTCACATAAATATTGTATACACAAATACATAAATATATTAATTGTTTTAATGTTATTATTTTACTATTACGTTAAAGAGTGTACATAATTTTATTTTCGAATAAATATGTAAAATTGTACAAATCAGTGTTTTAGTAAAATGACTCTTATTTGGACCCATTTGTTCTTTGAATCCCTATTTATTACGAGCATGTTAGGGTAAAATGCGCAAGCGGCATTTTTCATATACCATTTGGAAATACAATAAGCTCCATTTGCTTTGGAATTCAGTTCTGAACTTTTTTACGCTCCGCCAGTAAACAAGCTTCTGTCACTTCACTTTTGCCACCGCTGGACAGCAGACGGATTGGCCGTCTGAGATGTTTTTCAACATTGTCTCAACTCATTTCCAGCGCTCCTATATTCTCATTTGAATATGCGGCTTGATAGCCGTATCTCATCCTGAAGAGAGGGATGTAAAAAATAGACGATTTATACACAGTTTATTTTTGATTTTGTGCCGCTCTTATACTAGAATAGAATCATTATTAATTCCAACGGCAATTGTTCTAATTGCAAAACGACGACATATATTTTCATATCAGATAGATACTAAAGGGCTGTTTCCACAGTGAAGAGCTATCCTGTACGTGACATAGACAAATATATATACTACAGGGTGTGCGTATATATCTTAACTTATAATACAATTTAACAAATGCGGCATACCTAAAGGGTATTGCTGAATACTCAATTTAAAAAACAAATTTGAACAAAAAATGTACAGTATACCTGAAGTTTTGAGATTGTTGAAGCTTAAATACTAAAAAAAAAAAACATAGGTACTTAAATCATTACACTCTGTGTTTGAAATTTTAGGTTGTAAGATTGTTTTTTGTGTTCTATACCAAATTTCCTATTTTCTAAATTCCTATATGTCAACTCAAGATATTTTTTCGGTTTGTGAAGTCGTGTAATTAAAACTGTTAAGGAAGGAAATAATCAAAAATTAATTGAAGTTTTAATTGCTGTTATTTATTTTATTTTTTCAAAAGTAAATATTTGTAAAATACTAAAACCTTTGCGAATGTACAGGGTGGTCCAATAATAGAGGACATTGTCTGTAGCTTGGGAACCGTTAATGACAGAGCTTAAAGAAAAAAATATTTATAGGTAAATAGGCCAAGAGAAATCGCTGTAAATTTTTTCAAGTTCGAAAGTTGGCCGTTACGAGGCGTGACAGCATCACAAATGCCAACTTTGTCTTAAATTTTAATAATTGAGGTATGTTGAAAATATAAGCATTGTATTCTTCAACCAACTATGCACTTTTTTGCTTCAGACCATTTTTGTCTATTTTCAGAAATAAAGTGGTGGGGGAAGGTCAAACATTTTTACTTTCAAATGTAGATATCTCCGTTTTGGATGAACAGATTTTACTCATCTTGGTGTCGAAGAAAAAGTGCTTTTTTTGCTCTACTTGTGGAGTCATAAACAGTATTGTAATGACTTTGTTAGTGGTCACTAGATAGCGTTGTTTTGAAATTCTCTGAATAATGCTGATTTTCTCAAAAAAATCAATGGTACGCTACGAGTTTTATATCACGATTTATTTAGTAGGTATGAAGGGCATTGAATAGTCAAATAAAAAATCCAGGTCCGTATTTAAATTAAGAAAGTGATGATGGTCTCTCGCATCCGAAACGTCGGAGTGGCAAATTAATCTTGCCTTTTTGTAGAGGAGAAAAAGTGACTATGACAAAGTGGAATTTATTTTTATCTCTCGTTTCAATTAATCCTAAAATCAGTGGCGTAAGTACATCCAAGCCAGCCCCCGCGGTGCGGGGAGCTCGCGCATTAAGGGGCCCTAAAATACAAAGATTTCTAGCAAACCACAAAATATCTAATTGGCCATATTTGTGAAAAAAAATCTGTTTATCCTCACAAATCAATATTAAACAAGAAAGGAGGTATTCTGAGTAAGCGTAAAAAAAGTCGAAAGGGATCGCGGCTTCTTTTATTTACGAACAAGTGCGCCAAGCGGCGGCGGATTTAGTTTTTTCGGCTCCTTTAATTTTTTGATTTCTGCTCACTTTAAACGCGACATTCAATTGCGCCTTATATATATATATATATATATATATATATATATATATATATATATATATATATATATATATATATAGGCATAGTTTTAAACGTATAGAGTTTTGCGATTAGTTTGGGATAGGTGTTCGTTAGGTGCAGATTTTTTTTATGGGTAAGGTAAGTGATAAATAGCAGCTATGTTCATATTACGTAGTTGCGTTATGTCTTAAGCCAAAAATGGCAAAATAGTTTGTTATATTAAAGAAAAAGTTATTTTCGATAAAAAGTGAACTTGTATGCAGGTTCTTGTAAACGTGTATATATCAAGAGATACATATTATGTGATATGCCATCGTAGCAGTCATTGACAAATGAGAAATATATGACAAAAATTGAGCTTAACTTTAACCTGCAAAATTGGCATATTAAACTTCGTAGATTAAATTCCAATTGTATTATAAAAACATCCCTAAAGAGCTAAATAAATCAACTTTTGATTATCTAAGTGTTATTCGACTCATTTTTGCATAACTCCATCCATGATGTATAACAGTATAACGTATCAATTTAAGATTTTACCGATATTTTTACCAATTGAAAAAATATAAACTAGAGAAGTATATGCAGTACTAATTCAAGAAATTTTAAATTAAAATTGCCCTCGTAAATTACAAATTCACATTCATACTGTTGATTGAGAACACGGGAAGGTACGCAATCTCATGGACGCCAGAAGAGGGCATTTGCCCCCCCCCCCTCTGGAAAAGGTAAATACTGTATATTACATACATATTATGGTAAAAAAAAATGGTTTTTCCTCCCTGGACAAAATCTAACTTTTCTCCGGCCCTAATTTAGGGTTACTTTTATATAGATGACCTTTTTTTTGAGAATGGTTGCTCTCCTCTGGAAATGGTTCTTCCGGCGCCCATGGGAATCTGACGCGCGAAAATGTAATCACGTCTCTCTGTATATCGAGCTTGAGAATGCTTCGGCCAGTGGCTAGAGAGAGCTGGCACTGCTGGCAGCATGTTCTCGGGCACTTCTTATGTTACACATTAAGCCGTAAGTATGCGAACCTTCCTGTATTCTCAAATGACGCTCATACGTAAACTTATAATCGTAACGTAGATATGGAGCGGACTCGATGAGAGAAGGATAGACAAAATGCAGCGGTAGGTAGTTTACTGAGTGTTTTTTTTATACTTACAGGAGATGAATCGTGAAGCTGAGGTGTTGAAATCAGAAAGCTCTACAAGTGGAGCTGCGAAGAGAAGAAAGAAAAAACAAACAGAGGAGATTAAAAAAAATTCCTAAAATAGATTTATTTCCTAAA
>JAUTXW010001391.1:0-85000 GCA_030620095.1 Kuschelorhynchus macadamiae
AGAAAAGTTGCTATTAATAAGCGAGACATGTTGAAAAATGTGGCATCTGATGATAATGTAAGCACCGTAACAGTATGGCGTAACAACCGCGAGAAACAGTGGGTGAGTGTTACCGCTTCCGCAAATGATAGGAAAAGCATGAAACATCCGGAAGATACAAAAGTAGACAGTGCATTATACCTATGGTTCACACAACAACGAGACCGTGGTTTACCAATATCTGGTCCTATATTCCAACAAAAAGCGATCAACTTAAATGAGGAAATTCCAGTTATCGAAGAGCCCGCTAATTTTACAGCTAGTGAAAGTTGGTTATCGCGGTGGAAAAAACGACATGGAATTCAGCATATGCGGCGCAGTTATCTGCCGGTTCGTCCGCCGTAACCGATCCACAAAAAAAAATCTTGGATATTATAGAAAACATGGGCTATCAACCTGACCAAATTTACGAAGCAAAGCGCGTATCAATGTGTTGGCCTGCAGTATTTTTTCTGGAAGGCACAAACTGCCACTACCACGTGTATCGGCAAATCTGCTAAGCCCAGGTCATTCAAAAACATTACACACAAGTGTATTAAAAGTGCCTGGATAGACTGAAATTATTTACAAACTGGTTTTTCGAGCAGTTTGTTCCAAAAGTCGAAAAATCCTTAAACAAACAATTCGACATCCCAGGAAAATTATTCTTTTGAAAGACATTGCACCACATCCCATCCTACTCCAGATGACCTGAAAAGTAGAGAAATTGAAAAGAACGCGAGTTAAGTAATGGGGATTCGATCAAAATGGTTGGTGAAAGTGAAGAAGCATATTATAATAGCGCCACGAGGAAGGAACAGTTGAAAAATCACCCAAAATTACACATTCCGCTGCAACAGATGCATTTGAAACCGCTCTGCTCTATATGGAACAACAGCCTAATGCGACACCTAGTGATGTGCTTATCCCCAAAAGATGGAGGGATATTGCGGCCAAGAATCGAAGGACTTTAAAACTGAAAGAAGTACCAATTACCTCTTTCTTGAAGTTATGAATATTAATATAAAAGAACTTATTACATCTATAAAAAAAGTTACTTTTTCCAATATATTTAAATATTTATATATTTGTTTTTTATTATTTAAATTAAAATTTAAATGTTAATAAACGTCCCTTAAATAAACATAATACAACATGTCGTCAATGATTTTCCTCAATCTCCGCATTATCCGAAATAGGTCCGGTCCACATTATTTCGTATAATCGAGAGTCTACTGGATATCAAAATATGTAATTATTAACCTAATAGTAACATCAGGAAAACAAAATGCTTTAAAAATAGCACAAGAATATATCCATTTGTCTTCGTTTTCAAGAGCTTCCTACTTTGATCCTCTGCTGATTACTGTGTAATAATAAAGAAATAATAATTATAATAATAAATTAGGCAATAAATTCAAATAAATATGTAAAACCCGAAAATTATACATTATATTTCGCTTCGTGGAGACTTATTCAAGCTAAAAAAATACTTTTTTGTTAGATTCAATTATTAATAACTAATAGGTTATGACAATTTAAAACATCGCAATGTCATAATCATATAGTATTGTTGTGATAAGTCTCCAGTTTTAGTGGCCTTTGTTTAACAATTATATGATTTGAAATATAAACTAAAACTCAAAAAAAATTTTTTAATTAAAAATAGGCTCATTTTGCAAAAAATCGGTGAAAACAATTTTTTCAGGGGGTATTGTTCCTTCAAATGTCTATGTGTCATAATTTCTTTTATTATTTAATAATATACAAAAATGTTACGTGTTACGGACGGTTTTAAGGCATTTGGGCTTAGCGCTGGCGGTGTGGAACTCCATTTTCAACATTAAATTAAAATTATTAATAATAGAGATAGAGTTCCGGTCATTAAATATGACTTAAGTTTTTTTTGTCCTGACTTGAGTCTTGGAGAAAATGTTCAAGTCAATAAATAATTTGAATATATTTAAGCCTGATAACTCTAAGCCATCGTAATTTCTTGTTTGTGAGTACTCTTAAACAGTAGACAGAAATGTTATATACACATAGATACAGGATGTTAAAGAAATGTTTTTGATTTGTTTTTTTTTCCTGTATATAAAGTCGGTAATTCACCATTATTTTCATTGTGTGTTTGTGTTGCCATTTTTGATGTATGGCACTTGTTCTCTGATTAATTTTACACAAATAACTTTTAATTTTTTTATAATTTTTAACAATGTTCGGCATTATTATCTCGAACACGGTTGGATTTATTGACTTAAAATAAGAGCACCTTTTTTTAAGTAAAATGAAATGGAGAATAAGTGTCATTTTAATTAAATTGTAACAAATATTAATACCAAAAATTTAGTGACCGAAAAATGCACTATTTTGCTGATTTGTACGCCACTGGTTGGTAACTAACAAGAATGTGTCATAAAAAAAGAGCATTTCTCACTACCGAATGGTATTCTAATCTGATAATCCTGTTTAAATATATATAGGAAAAAGTCATCCTGTATTATTATGCCAAGGAATGTCTTAGTAAGTGATGGTCAATGATTTTTCAAACAGCCTATATTAAATGATATTTCTTTTAAGTTCGTATAGTACAAAGATGATAGAGTTTTATTAATATATTATTAGGCTATTTATTATAATTTAGGGCTTTACACCCTTAAAGAAACATAATTTTGTTATTATGGAGTTGTTTCCCCTTAGATAAACCCTATATAATGGAAATAGTGCTTATGTGTGCAAAAAAAGAATATAAATTTGCCCTGTTTTACCGTGTAGAGAGAGTTTACTGAGAGTTATGGTAATATAAATTATTTGCAATTTTAATGAGCTTTTGCATCCCGTAGTCTACCCTGTATAGTAGAAAAAAAGGTTTTATATATAAAGAGATAAAAGAAATTTTTTTCTGTTAAAATGTTTGCTTTTTTTTAACTAACAGAATAGTTTAATATAGCTACCCAGTAGATCGAACAAGACACGGCAACTTTCAGCCCCCCTGAAAGCCTGCATCCATCCAAGAAATTAACGCGCAATGTTGCCCAGTGTGTTGAGGAAGCCGTCAGACGAGAGTAGCGACCGCAGACTTTTGCCAAAGATAATTTGCAGCTATCCCCCGATGTATATATCTTTCTATATATCTATCTTTTCCAAAAAAAAAAAGATTTTAGATACTCGTTGCAAAAATAACTATTTTGCTATTTATATTGTTTCCCCCGAATTTTGTTGAATATGAAAAACCCGCTTGTCTTATTATGAAGTGTTTTAGTAAGAGAAAGCTTCTTTTTGACTACCTAATTTAAAAAAGTGACAATTACTTGTTTCGAAAATGTACAGGGTGAGTCATTATATTTGACACCTACCTACAGGGTTTATTAACGAAGATAGAGAAGAGAAAAAGTGTAAATATAAAAGCTTTAGAGTTTCTTTTAAACCGCCAGAATCCGTTATAAAAAACAAACGACTACCGCATGCCTATCTATATGCCCTAAAAAATATAACTAAATACGTTTTTTTTAATGGAACACCCTGTATTTTTATAATTTTTATGAATGTTCTTTTTTTTTGTGATTTTCAAAAATACTTATACAAAAATAGTTCGACTACTTTGGCGCAACTAGTTTTTCAATTATTTGGGTTTAACTATAACAAGTTTTGCATTATAATAAAATTACTTTTTTTTGAAATCAGTAGAGAATGGCCTTTCATAAAATAAACAATATACAGGGTATTCCATTAAAAAAACGTATTTCTTACCCTACACATTTTATATTTACATTTTTCTCTATTTTTGTTAATAAGTAACCCTGTAATATAATAACTCACCTCCTATATATAAGTATCTCAAAAAGCAAAAAATGTTCCTCTTCCTGTATAAGTTAATAGGTTTAAAACTGCTCTTTGATTAAAATAATATCTAGCGTTGTTTCTTGGACTTAGTTATTCAGGTTTTTGTAGGAATAAGTTTCTTTTCTATTAAAGCGTATGCTTACTCTTAGAAACTTTATTTCAAGCTAACCTGTACCAAATTTCAACCCCAAAGACTAACAGCCAAATTCAATATTCCTCTCTTAACTAAAAGATCTCTTCTAATATTTAGTGATTGGAAAAGCCGCGGTTCGTTCCCGTTCGCGAGTCGGGAACGATATAATAGATCTATATCTATAATAGATTCTTGCTAACAGATTTAAAACAAAAGATTTTTTCTTTTTTTGGGTTTGCTTCATATTACTAGGGCCCTGTATAATTAGCAAAAATTGTATTTTTATACATGTGTGTTGAAAAGCTAAAAACTCTGGAAATATATTTTTTTTACGTTTTCAGGGTGCTGTTTCGACCTCCTAGAGCTACCCTGTATAATGAAAAAAAAGTAGAGAATTATAAAGAAATTTGACCTATTTTACTATTACCTAAAAAAGCTTCCAAAATAAATATATTTTTTAATTTTCAGAGGACTGTTTCACAGTCCTAGGACTACCCTGTATAGCTATTTTTAATTTTCAGCTGGCTATTTCATCCTCCTAAACCTATAGTCGAAAAAAATGTTTTTATATCTGAATAAACAAAAAAGTTTGACATGTTTCAGCGTTTTTGATTTTTTTTTTGTTTTCAGGAGACTGCTTCATCTTTTTTTGTACTGAAAAATAAAATAAATTGGAAGCGTTCCGCCATTTTTCGTAATGTTACGTATTTTTTTATATTTATAATCGAAAAAAAAAATTAAGTATCTATGCCAATGACTTCCACAAATTTTCAATGTCAGAACATCTACCCCAACTATTTCTGTTTTCAATTTGGCTGCTACCGGCGGTTTGTGCATTCTCAAAATATGATTTTTTAAATTTTGATGCATTAAAATAAAAATTAAAAAATATCGGGGATCAAGGCGTAGATTGAGGATCTACGTCCATGACACCCAAAATCTAATAACCACGAAAAGCTGATCTAGACTATTTTTGGTGTAAATTTGACACGAATTGGTTTGCTCGCTGTCTAGTTATCGTTGGACAAAATTATTTACACATACGTACAGGCATCATTATTTTTTTAAATATGTTTTTTCTCGTCGATTAAATCGAACGTACATTTTTCAAAAAATGTTTGCAATTCCAATATTTCACCTATATAGCCTATATAGTATTATATAGTGTATTAATAATACAATATATTGGCTGTTATATGCGGAAATAAATATAAAAACTTAAGATAGAAAATATGTTAAATTCACATGCCAAATCGTCAGATTACCAAAATTATTGCTACTAAAAAATTGCTCTGATCAGAGTATGCTGGTTACTGTTAGTGTGATATAAATGTGGAATTTGGTTAAGAGTTGATTGATGAGTGTATTACATAAGGTTACAAAACGGAAAAGCGAAGATAACAATGACCTAGATATATATTGAGTGAATTATGCCAGATGTTTGGAAAAGGGTATAGCTATACTAGTTTGGTGACAATATGTCCAGGTTTTCTGACAAAACTCGCGGTCTTACCTAATGACAGTTTAATCACACACCTATCTCGATATAATGCCCAGTCGCTGCACCACCAGTTTTCTGCCTGTCCTATTTTCTTTGCCTGGTCCTGGCTAAACAAAAATATTGCGTAATTTGTAGATTACTGACGTATCTCTTAAGAATTATTTTTCATACATACGCAAGCATATTGATACAAAGTCAATACTTACAGAAAGTTGAAACATTTTAGTATCTATTACACATATGCAAAACAAGGATCTACCAGAAAACACCACAAAAATAAAAAAACTGTTACAAAAGGTGACATGTAAGTAGGAAATTAGTAATCTGGAAAGCTGACACTACATTCACTGAAATTTAGTAGAAAACAAGATTAGCCTACTATCAGAGTAGGCAGAATTTAAAGTACCTCTATCATGCTCATGCTACGTTACCCTTACCTAATTAATTTTTCATCACACCTCCAGTATAACAAACTCAGTCGGCAAAACCCACAACAATTTTCTGTTGTCCGTTTTCTTCATCGTAAAAAATCCATAGAGAGCTATACAAAAATATGGTGTGGTTGACGTATCCGTATAAAAACACTACAAAATTTTGCATTACAGTAAATAAACACAAAACAAACTTAGAAATATATTTACAAACACCAAAGCAAGCTTAAGATACAAAAAATATGTAAAACCCTTACAATCAAAAGTAATTAAAAAAATCAAAGATTAACGACCTCACAACGAACGACTAGCCAAAAAACGTAAAATGCTTTAAATTTTAATTAACATGCGTTAAGTATTATGGAAATGTAAAAATAATCCTACACCAAACCAACACCAAAAATAACACCTTGCCTTATACCGCGTGTCCGAAATGTCTTAGTATGAGCTTATATCTCGAATACTAGTACATAAAAATATTATTTGGAAATTGCATGGGTACGGACCACCAAATAAACTTATTTGCTGTTTAATAACATTTTTTTTTTCACCCCTTTCTGCGGTTGGAGAGAGGGGGTTGAATTTTTGATGCAACCCTATATCGAATTTTGCTTTATTTTAGAGACCTCTATCTCGACCCGTTTGCGAACGGTAAGGTATTAAAATAAAAATTCCAGTTAAACTTTATTTTATAAGATGTTGGAAATGACCACCGTCAACTTTTTGGCAATAAAGTCTACTCTCAAATTCCCTTCTAACGATTTACATCATTTCAGGCGTCAAGCTAAGAGAGTTGTAGTTTTTGGAAATTATTGGGTTTTCTAAGAAACACTAGCTCTTTAAGTAACCCCAAAAAAAGAGATCAAGTGGAACAACGTTCGGAGACTGTATTGGCCATTCAACAGTTCCATGACGTTCACTCCAGCGCCCCGGAAACTCACGATGAAGATACTCTCTGACGGACAAATAGGTGTGGGGTTGCTCCATTCTACTGGAAAACTGGGTCATAAGTCAACATCGTCGTCTTTAATTGTATAAACAATTGCAGGTATAACAGTGTTTGGTAAGAATATCCAAAATAAGGCCAAATTCGATACTGCGTTGCGTTTAAAATACAAAAGTTCAACTCATTCTCGACACCCCTTCCCCATAAGTAGAGAAAAAAGGTTAAATGGTCAAAAAATATTTAGTAATACTCGAGATATTAGCCCATACTAAGAGTTTTCGAGATGCTGTAAGATGTAATTTAACTACCAGAAACCAACACTAAATACGGAACAAAAACAACAAAACGTATAACCAAAACAGTTAAACATCACTTTAAAAATAAATATCAACAGGATAGAATACTCATTTTAGAAACTTAATGTTCTCAAATTTTATATTTCAAAAACGTGTTTTTTTTTAAGTATAAAATTTAGTGATGTTTGCTCACCATGTTAAAAGCATGCTTGTTAGATCCCATTTTATAAAATAAAATTACGTAAACCCCCCTTTAAAATAAACATTGAAATATTAACTGAAGCGATTTTCAAGAAGACGCCAATAACCACTGATAAAAAAATATCAGTTGCTTGGCTTACCTTATAATAAACTTCCAGTGTTATTTTATCTCCAGCTAAAAGTCACATTGCATGAGTGCACCTAGAAAAAGAAACGACTTAAATTCTTTCAAATGGGAAAAAGCACCCTATTTATCCTTATTACACAAAAAAGGAACGAAAGACTCGAACACCTACTTTAAATTTTATTAATAGACTAATAACTACTACTGAGTAATGAGTATTCCTAATGACGGATTACCCGTATTTACGTTTGGAATTACCAGACTTCTGCCAAATCTCGTTAAAAACGTAGTTCAAATTTGAGTGAATTAATAATTAGGAAGTCCTTGCCCAAAACGTATCATCCGTTTTTCGAAATAATATTTATACCGTTTCCTTATCTCTGCTGATGTAGATGTGGTAATATAACATTCTTAACTTAGTTAAGTTTCAAAACTAACTATTTCCACGTAGTTTCTCTTCAGTAGAAACTTACTAACTTGTAAATGGGACACATTTTGGATTATTTTCATTTATTTTGATATTGTAAGTACAGATGTGCTACGTACGATGACCTACTACCTTATCTCAGAAATTGTTTAAGAAGTTCAATACAAAAGTTTCTTGGTTCAATTTAATTATATAATTTTCATGTATAGATGATGTTAATATTACTCTGACCAGGTATTAACTGTCTTATTTCATATGTAACATTGTGTATGTATGTATGTATATATATATATATATATATATATATATATATATATATATATATATATATATATATATATATATATATAAATCAGTAAATCTAAAGACAAGCCCAACAATATATAATAGTAGGGGTCTTAGATGCTATGTTTCTGATATATTAGCGTTTATCTTCAGGATTTCATTTATACTGAAAGTGATAAGGCAGTTTAGGTGGATTTTTTAGAAACTAAATTATAAGGTGACATATTTTTTATTCACACATTGCTTTTTAAGTTGAGTTTTAAGTAAAAATCACATTCTCACTTTGCAAAATACTCCACTCCATTTACTTCACTTCACTTCACTTACTTCATCAACTATCGTAGAAACAACAGCTTAATTTGCTATTCATTAGATAATTGTTATTATTCTGAATAATTACTATTTTTATTAATTTTGTTTAGTTCACTAATGCTTACTAGGTAAAAGAAAATATTAAAAATAAAAATGTTTCCTTTTATTCATTGAGTTAAAATATTTTGGTATTGGTAAACTCTTCGTAGCTAAATAACTACAAATCGTTCTGAAGATAATCGTCAATAAGTCAGAAACGTTGATTGGTAAACCCATGGTGTTATATATAGTTGAATTCGTCTTCCAATGCTCTATTTAAGTTTGAGATAATATAAATGGGTTTCCATTTGAGAAAAAAAAAGAATCTTAATTCTGAAATGTCATCTTACGTGGGACACCCTGTAAAACCATACGTTTTTATTCGTTGGTCGATTTTTGCCTTATTTACGGATATAATGTCATAATGAATGAAAATAATGAAAAATATAAAGGCTAATCTCATTTAAAAATCAAAAGTTAGTAGTAGGAAATTGAAATTAGAAGATAATGCAACTCTGTTATGATAGGACAAAATTTTATCATATTTAACCAACCAAAATTTCATTATAGTAGCGGTAAAGAAAATATTTATAAGGGTGATCCACAAAAACTGGTATGTTGGCTGTATGGAATACAACACCACACAAAGAACTTGATAGAATCTAGACACAGAAAATGACTTTTTGAACTGTCAATCTCATTTAAGAATAAAAGACTAGTTGGGTCTTACATTAAACATGAATGTTTCGCCTCTAGACCTTTCCCACCTTGCATACCGTAAAACTAATAATTTAATACACAAGTCGGCTTAAAATCAGCTGAAGGGTTATATGCGTAATTTGTTTCATATAAATAATTTCTGTATATATTTACTGAATTTTCATAAAGGATTTTAAGACGGTTTTCATAAAGGAGTGAACAAAATAAACTATCTACAAAGTATTCTGAAAAAAAAAACGAGAATAGGAGCCGGATTTTCCATGATCATCTCAGTAAATAAATAAAAACTAATGTATTTATGTTTTGGTTGATAAAATAATAATCAAGTAAAATGTAAAATTTACAAAAATTGTCTTCATTTTAGACGTCACCCCTCACATCTAGGTCATAATATTGAATACTGACGCAGATTCCAGTTCTCGAATAGATTTTATTAAGTAGTCTATATATACATATTCAAACTTCTAAAATAAACCAGTTTGTTAATTTTATTAATGAGACGTTAAATATTAAATAACTGACTTACCACGCCATTCAGCAACTTATGCGTATCCTGTCGCCCCATAGCCTGTGAAACCAAAAAGTAAATTAGTGTTTTGATTGCGTCTAAAATAATGTAACTTTATTCACACCAACTTTATTAAGCTATAAATTAAGTAATGTAAGAACTTCGGGATAAAACATCGAATTTAAATTTAGAATGGAATTATATTCTGAACATAAAGTTAGTGTTATAAAGCTTTTATATATAAAAATAAGTTTGATATATAATTCTTGTTCCCTCTACAGTAAGTTAAGATAACTAAAAAACGTTATTTTTTCATATATATATATATATATATATATATATATATATATATATATATATTCATATAAAATACTTTCATGATTCTGTTCTTATGAAACGATATCCATAGTTTTTTAATGTGCATATAAAAATACGTTTTTAAGTGCTTCTGCCAAATAATTTTGTGGACAATGTCTCACTTTGTTGTAGTTCAAACGTACAAAGATTTTATCGAAAGAACATAGAATTTGAACAATCGCTTAACGTATTTTTTTATTTCTGTACTCGTAGCAAGATGGTAAATCATGGTAAATATAGTTGGATTGTTTTCCAATGACCTAGTTGAAATTAAACAAGGCCAAGTTACATGTTATTGTTTTTAGGTATTTCAAATTTCCCCGTTAAAAAAAATAAAATTCAATGGATATTGAAGTTATATCTATATTTTGCCACAGACAATGCAAATATACTCTTGATTTCCTAAGATGTATATAATTTATAAAGTTCATACCAAATAAGCGAATGACAATCTTATGCATTTTTTTTGTACATATACGATAAACAAGTATTATTAGAAATAAACAAACATTAATTTAAACATGTTCTTTTATTCCCACTTTTACTATAAATTTTTATGGCCAATCTTTTAGTTTACTCATATACGATAAGCAAACCGATTTTTTTTGTTTTATCGCTAATTTTACTATAATATAGCTTTCATCCTTTCAACAATCCTTAAATTATTTCGTTCATTGGAAAAGGAATCATACATGAACTATCAATACCCCCCGAGCTTGAATTATATTTATAAATAACTGGAAATTGGTGAGATAATGTAATTTCTGACGAATTAGTTTTTGAAATATATATTTATCGCAATATGTATTACTTTACTTTTAATTATCGTAATATTAGAGGTTTTTAGCAATCCCTTTTTAACCATCCATAATTTGGGAACCACTGCTATACAGGGTGGTCCATTTAAAGAGTTACAAAGCAATATTTAAGTAACGGTTTATTCAAACAAAATGAAATTTGTCATGTTGTCTGGTGACTCTGGGGGACACTATCTGACACTATAGGAAACTTTGTAACCCTTCCCACTTTTGAAGTGTGGGGGGCAACTTAAATTTTAAATGGAAAGGTACGTTTTATAACTATGGTAACTTGTATGTTGATTTATCATATTAAGTCAAAGTGACTTTCAGTCTTTTAAATATAGTTTTTAATTCTTAAAGATGAATTAATTCGACTTCCAAGTAAACATGTTAATTCTCGGAGAATGTAGAAAAAACTACCGCAATGCTTCTGAACTTTCGGGTGAAAGATTCCCTCAATTTCCCCAAAAAGCCCATGTGGCGTCCGAAGGCTAGAAACTAGGATTCGTCGGATTAGTCAATTGTCATCCAAAAAGCGCAATAGATGAAAGTCCAAAACAAATGAAGATGTGGCGGTAGGAGTTTTGGGAAAAGTTGCTGTTAACTACCGCACTGCTTTCAGAGAACTAGCTATAGATGCTGGGATAAGTAAGACATCACTTCTCAGAATACTGAACGATTTTAATTTCATTCCCTACCATATTACCATACACCAAGAGCTGTACGGACAAGATTTTGATAAAACGGATGACTTTTGTCAATGGTTGCGACGATGGATTACTGCAAACAACGCATTGAAAATTATTTTTTTTCTGAAGAAGCTACTTTTGCAAGTCATGTTCAAGTCAATCCACACAATATGCATTACTGGGCTAAAAAAACCCACATTGGATGCGAACAGAACCCATGGTCGGTAAATACTTGGTAACTGATATTTGGCGATGTTATTTATTAGACAGCGATACTGTGATTTCCTTAGGAATGATTTACCCAGACTATTACCGGACATTCCAGAACAACTATGAGGATTGGTTCCAGCAAGATGGAGAGCCACCACACTACTGTCAAGATGCACGTAATATTCTCGACGAAATTTATCCTAATAGCTGGATCGAACGTGTTAAATATTGTCCCCCAGGGTCCCTAAGCCACCCCAAATTTCATTTTGATTGAATAAGTCGTTTTTTAAATATTGCCTTGTAACACTTTAAATGGACTATATCAAATATTAAAAAAAAAGTTAATTGCACAACACACGAATAACTTTTAAATAACGTAAAACGAATGAAAAAGAAACTATAAAAATATCCTGTAATAAAATTCCATTACGTAAACTGACGAATGATTCCCCTGAATTCTTACTTTAAAAAACTTTTAGACATTAACCTAATCATGAGATGTCGATTATTAGAGTCCGAAATAGCCCCAGACGCCAATAAAGCAACGATAACAAATTAATAAGTTTTCCTTCTAATATAACTGTAGCAGTGGCGGAGTGAGAGGTAAATGGGCGTAACTAACAGAAATGGTTGTTGCCCGAAACTATTAAACGTTACACGCTCCTGTGTAACACAAAGTTAAAAAGAGATACAAAAATGATGAACGACCACAGCCAAATTCAATACTTCTGAATAATTGTTACTATGTTTTAGGATATTAATTAAATTGAACTTTAGTGGACACACACTGGTCGAAAAAAACGTAAAATATTTTTTGTCCATTTTCACATTTTTTTCTGCCGGCTTTTATCTAATGAGCAAACAATGCTAGCAACGTTACTGTATCAGTCAAAATATTGTATAACGTTTATTAAATTTTTGCTTTTAAAATTACACAAGCATCTCCCAAAACCGATGGCGGACACGAACTGATTTGCTGGACACGAACTGATTTGCTTTTTTCGTGAACAGTATCGTGTGTTAGATCGCATGGCATGATACAGTAATGACTAAGAAAGCAGGGTAAATACATGTTCATGTTTTATTATCTAACTGTATAGTTATTTATAGTGAAAATGGTTGTCTCATGTCTCATTTCAAAAGTAGAAAAGTATAAAGAAAGTTCTCTACGAAGAAGTCACAAAAAACAAACTCTTACCACTTTTTGTAAAACCTGTCCAGAGCAACCTCTGTATTGCCTGGGATGTTTTAATAAAGTCCACAGTATATAGTTGTTTTTCCATAACATGTTTTTGTCAGAAAATTAAATGCTTATTCATAAAGTATGACATCGTTTTTACTCTAAAATGAGTGTCCACCCTGACCTCAAAACACATATATTTCAAATATAATTTTGCAGGCCACATTGTCTACAAAAGCGGACACCATATTTAACATCTAAACAAACTTTCTTATTAAAAACCCAGAACACTCAACCCCTGGTACTGAACAAAAAAATTCAAAAAATATAGGTGTCCGCTGGCCACATTGAAGAATAAATAGGGCGGACATCGCTTTCTGCCCTGACGCTAAATGTGTTAAGCAATACTGCAGCTAGTTTCAAAAATATTTATATTAAATTGTCTTTTGATAAAACATTTTGAAGCTGGGTATGGCATACGCCTATAAATACTTAACATTTCTGAATTAATGTCGTTTATACATATGCAAACTAGTTAGTTTCTGCAATGAACATGAACAAATTAACTGTCGTTTTCTGAATTTCTTGATGTTTTGGGAACTTAATTTTGAAAAAAAAAAATATTATATTTGAAATTTGCCGTAATGTTTTTAAACACTTCGCCTGCGATTCTGAGAATAACTTATAAGACAAAGCTACCGAGATTGCCTGTCTAGGCTTAACTGGAACCATAAAAACACACCTTCCCTAGTCATGCAAGTCATTCTGCATTTGTAGAAGAATTACTTTGCATTCTGATGGACGTGGGCAAATGAGTAGTTTTCTGAAAACATTAGGTTCGTTTCAACACACACACACACACACACACAGTTGAATCATTCTAGAACGGTTACTAGAATCGGCGAGATCAGTGTTGTGCGCATGCTTCGGATTGCACAGTTCCCTAAACGATATAACAAAATTAAACCGGAGCTGCCAGTCTTCCGGTTCGTCTCGTCGAATGCAGACCTCTGTGTTGATAACATAAGTGGTGCCACGTGTTCGGTTTTGACTCAACCGCTCAGATGGAAACTAACGACCCCGCTAGAAAGGGAGCAGACGCTGTGAACGTGTGAGGCCTAGTTGTTCCTGTATTCTATCCCGTTCGTCTGCCGCAGTTCTACATAGAATATTAGCGTAATGGCCGCTATGTGGCGGGAGTGGGAGGGGTAAGGGGATAGCTTGAAAGAAATCTCGTGAGACCAGTAGTACTCTCAAGGGGCATCTAGTGGAAGCCAAGATGCATTAGAAAAGTTTTAAAGAAAGTTAAATTTAAAGATTTGAAATACACGGGGTGATCGCGAGCCCAGAGCTCGCCATCCGGACATCCCACCGATAACGTCCCCAAACCGGATATCTCGCTCCGAGGGTAGTAAGCTCCGGACAAAAGTTATAATGGAAATGGAAATGGAAATCGGAGCTGGAACGATTTGTGAACGAAATTTAGAATCGGTATCATAACTTTACTTTTATTTCTTATTATTGTTATAGGTAAGATACAAATTTTTGAATTTTGTGGCGCAGAAAAATTCACACATATTTATTATATGATAGAACTAACAATTTTTAATACATTAAAATAGTTTAAAATAAAATCTTAATAAACCCTACACACACCTAACACACTACACAGATACTAACACGTTATTAAGCCAAAGTGGAAAAATCAATAATCAGCTGATATACAATTGTCAATGCACCATTCACTCTATACAGTTCCTGCTTTCAGACTGGGATCGAAATTACCGTTCCTAAGCCGGTTCACTAACGATTCCAAATCTGGTTGGATACTAAATTTACTAAATCATTAGCTCCCAGTTGGAACGCACTTTCCTTCTTGCGCAGAAGCGTAACCGTACCATGAACGGTTTTTCGACACGTGTTGGAACGAACCTATTATGTTCCTTTAATTTTTGTCACGGAACTTTAAGAACCACATCTTTCCTAGCCATAGAAGTCATACTGGGACTAAGGCCGCTACACACGCCTTTTCTATAGACAGAGACTGGAATTTTGAGTAGATCGGATAAGACCTTCTACCTAGAATAGATGTTTTCAGTAATCTGTAAGAGGTTTCGTGGAATTATATCCCTGAAACCGAAGGAGCTTGGTTTGATATACAGATGGTCGGATAATGGGGAAGAGATCTGGATCGGGAGTCTATTCTCCGTACAGAAGAACTTTTCCAGAATGTATTATGACTATACTGTACAATATGCTGCGAGAGTCAAATGGCGATTCCATTTTCTAAGAGGTTCAGTTCTTTATTTATACTCGAATTGCACGAAAGCTCTAACGAGGCTATTAGTCTAAAAGGGTTGGACTTATCTGGGTTCTTGGTCATCTGAGTATAAGGGGGAAGCGAATTAGTGGGCTCGAAAAAATGTTGCTTTCAGTTAATCTGAAGCGTCTTTTGGGAGATAACACAATGGACCTCTGCTAGCCTTAGCGCCGTTCTTATCGGGCTCCTCTGTAGCGGGTGGAACACAATGCAAATTACGCCGTTTACCTTAAATGATATTTTTAATGGTTTTTTCGATGTTTCCTTAATTTTTTTGTCAAATATAGATTATAAACGATTACATTAAGTTCCAACGCCAAAATTATCACCCACTTTTGTATAACAAATGGGTACATCCTTTTTAAGATTCGTTTTCGTTAGGTTTTTACGTTAAACGTTTAGAGGATTTGCATTGTGTTTCATCCTTTAATGTCTAACTATGTTTAATAAATAACCTTACAGCGAGTTCGTCATTGTAAATCTGACAGTGTATTTATCTATTACTACTACTATTTTTAAAGACCGTAAAAATAAAGTTATAATAAAAATTATAGCTACAAAACTGATAGGGATAATGTGCATAATAACGTGTATATCAGGACATGTTGTATAAGGGGCAAACAAAAGAATTTACTCGGATTCATATTATACAGACAGAATCAGTTACAAAAAAATATAAGAAAATGACCAAGAATAAAGCACCCTAATTTAAATTGTATAGCAAAAATGTGTACGAAAATGTAGCTGACAACTAATAACAGCAATTGGAAAAAAATGTTTTAGTTAAAATTTTAACTTGTCACTTTTTCTGAAACGTAAGCTTAGTCATTTCTTATCAACTAATTATTGTGGCAATACCTGTTGATATACTAAGTTGATTTGTCTTAGTATCATCATAGAAAGGTCTTCTTCTTTTTACTATTTAATTATAACCTAATTTTGCAAATTAAATGTTATATTGCCATAATACTTAGTAAACAATAAATGTCTACTTATCCGAATTGAAAAAAAAAAAATAATTATTTTATGTAAAATGTTTTTACAAATTTCAAATGTTTTTGATAACAAAAAAATGTTGACGTATTTCTAGAACATTCTAAAAACACTTAAATATATATTTTTAAATTAGTGATTTAAATCACGATGTTCTTATAACTAAACAAATATGTTATAAAAATAAAATCAAAATAATACGTTACCTATGCTACTGACTTAAACTGACAAGTGTCATTAAAACACAAACAATAAAATGTTTTTTAATAAAAAATAAATACTTAAGACGTTGAATGAAATGGGTTTGTAGTCCTTATGCCGAACATTTTTTTTTATGGACTTGCAGAATTCATCTGTCTTTTTTTTGCTTTCATCCATTTTTTATGTTCTTAATTTGTTGTTTTGATTATAATTTAACTATTTACTTTCCTTGCGTTAAATGAATATATTTAAAATACATTTAGTTCCTATATTCCTTTCGATAATCCTGCATTATTCATTCATTTTATTTTCAAAAAAAGAAACAAAAATAGGTATCTCCGAAACTTTGATGAACAGGTTTTTAACTATTAAAAAAATTTTACGACTATACCCATTTAATTGACGGTCAAAATTCTTTAGTTTCCGAAATCCTATTACAATATAGTCACTTCTTATGAACACACTGCATAGTAAATGCATACAATTTATTGATGTCACAATTTAACTTGGTCATTCTTTCAGATTAAATTTCATTAAAAAAGTCCGCCACTGTCCTTTGTGTATATAACGTATATAAACTATCCATTAGTTCAACTATCAAGATGTTATCAAATTAATGATCTACCGACGTATCTTACTAATGTCTAACTAGCTTGTATAAAACAGCCTTGAAAGGGACAACATACAATGCACTGCAATATTTAGAAAGGAAATTTATAAATTATTATTTGTCTTGTAATTGCGTAAGGTGGTCAAATCTTTATAGATCGTTGAAGGCTTTACAGAATCATATAAGGATTCAGTATATACTGAATATATTTGGATCTTTGGATTTTATATATAGACAATATAGGTACCGTAAGAGTTCAACGATAGTAATAAATCGTACACAATACTTTATTTATTGTCAATTACCGATAGTAGTTCTTTTTACAATTTATTTCTTAGCGAAAAGAAACGGAAATAAAATAACAAAAACAAAATATACAAGTTTACCAATATACCTGAAACTATATGTGTTACAGAGAATTCTCCGATCTTCAATGATGGGAAGCAGCTGCCTATTCTTCAAGGGGGAGTTTAAATTTGGGTAGGAATTAATAATTTTAATTGACTAGTAGTCCTAAAGCAAATAGTTTTTAAATGCTTCCAAGTCAAACTCAATAAAATAAAAATTAAAAAAGTAAGTCCTTAAATATCCTTATATTCCAATGCTGGCAGTAGCCGTTTATTGCTGAAATATGTACAATTATCTAAACGGCCTCCATATATATCATATTTGAACCAAAAAGAGAAATAGTGATATACCTAACTAGCTTAACTGAAAATGTGAATATAATGGTTATATAATATATATGGTAAATGCCTTAATAAACTTTAGGTACATTTAAATTAAAAACAACTTTTCAAATAAAACCAAAATTATGGAATAAAAATACTCCCATGCACACCTTAAATAAATGGACATAATTAAAAAGAACAAAAGAATACAAATATACCAAATCATCAACACCTTTGCCTGATATTAATGCTATTGGAAATTCCACAGGAACAGATACTCCTTGAGCTTTCTTTCATTCAGTACCATATTTATCTGTCATAACTGGACATTTCGACTGTAATATGAAAGAGCCCAAATTTGTAGATGAAATGAGAACCCTCTTAATCACGGGCACAATTGATTTATCTAAAATAATAAGGAACAACGTTCTGAAGTTTTTTTTGAATCTGGCTGACAAATGAATAAATAAAGGATTATGATCGATACATAATTTGCAATAGAAAAATGTATGCTTCAATTAACCCAAAATTATAATTAACTAACAGATAGTAGTGAAAGTGTGTTTATCTCATAAAATTTAAAACTGAATTTAAGGTTTCCAAATTTCAGCTAAGAAACGAATTCAGCTCTTGACCCGTTACGTTTTATAAGTTGAATAAAGGTTGATGATCGATACATAATTTGCAACATAAAAATGTATGTTTCAATTAACCCAAAATTATAATTAACTAGCAGATAGTAGTGAAAGCTCCGAGTCCAAAGTCGATCTAAGATCCTTATTTTCGAGGACATTTCTGTTAATCTTATAAAATTTAAAACTGAATTTAAGGTTTCCAAACGAAATAATAAAGTTACATATCGAAAGGAGCACATTTTCAGCTTTAGAAACGAACTCAGCTCTCGACCCGTTACCTATTTTATAAATTTTAAGTTTCTGTGTCAGCAAGATACGTAAACAAAAATTCTGAAGTGTGTCTGCTGCCGGGATGTCTGCTATCGGGACTGCCAGGACCCTAAATATTCTCAACTAAAATATGCTCCGCTCCAATCTGGAGTACTCATTCATATCACTTGAAGTGACAATCGTATGCACCATTTCTCACTAAATATAATAAAATTAACTAGTAATCTTTTATACACATCTTTATTTGGATCAGAATTAAACTGGAAAATTTAATTTAAATGATTTTTCAATTATTCCTTGATACTTTTTTAATGAACTATAGTCTTTTTTTAATTCTCCTATCTTTCTCCAGAGAAAAATTACACATTTAAAAGGACAAAAATAAAAAAATAACTTATATATTAATTTAAATGAACTAGACAATCAATCTAGATTTTTTTAATCTGATTTTCTACAAAAAAATATTAGTATCAAATAACCTTTTTAACACAAATTATTTCTTAATCAAAAGTAATTATTTTACTTCAAGTTTTAAAAATCAAAAACTATTAAAGTGAGAATGTTTTGAATAGTATGATAAACGAGTCGGATATTTCTTGAAAAATGATCAGTTTGCCGCAGAAAACCCGAAATGGAAATATAAAAAAAAAATTAATAAATAGAATATTTAAAAAATACATGATCAAATTGTATGCCCCCATTACAAGATCATCTAATGTGAAAATTTGAAAAATCCTTAAATAAATAAACAAAAAAATGCATAATCCAATTATCTCTCGAAAACTTACAAAAGTTTGAAATTTTCAAATTAAATTAAATTAATTTTAAAAACCCGATATTATAGTAATGATAAAGCTATTTACTAGAAAATTATTGCGAAATCATAGAAATTATCCCTATTTATAAAATAAATACACCTTGTCTCATTTATGTGAGCGTCTCCAAACATGACAGGCGAATGTATTGTATACTATCATAAATTTTTTTTTGATATTTTAAATTTTGTTTTTTGACGATTTATTTCATAATTTTTTTTAATAGTGATAAACAACGGAAACTTTCCGGACATTTATTTTTTTATTTCTGAAAAAAGCCTTGTCCCTATAATCTAAAAATATTTGGGCTGTTGTTAACTATTAGTGCCACTAAATTTAACAAATATAAAGTGTGTATTAGGAAGATTACCTTTTTAGACTTGAACACAAACATATGTGGATGAACCACTTTCTTCAAATTATAGCCAAAGAGCTAATTTTAGAAAACATATTTTGCATAAAATGCTACATTAGACATAAGTACAAGATAGATTAGTTTATGATGCGATAATTATGATTTAACCCAGAAATTCATTATTTTTAAATATATGATCTAGATGCTAAGCGGATTATTGTCAAAAAATTCTACCGCCGGTGGTTATCCCAAGTTAGTTTTTTTTGTTTTAATGTAAAAAGTATATAAACATAATCGGATTTAACAAATCACTGTCGCGAGATGAACGCAAACATTTTAGACAAAATAAAGCAAGGTCAACCTGGCACTACTGTGAAATATCTGTCATACATTGTTTTTTATTTCTTAGAATGACTGCAATAATCTATTCTTTCCACTTTCTATTAACTTTATTTGTTTTTTATTGTTTACAAGACCCTAATTTAAAGGGGAAAGTATCCGAAAGTTTCAGGAAATTTTACCAAATACTTCAAGGAAAGATTCCGAAACATTTCAAAGGGTTGTTGGAAAGTTTCTAGAAATTTTCAGGAAGTCGGAATCTTTCCCATCAGTATTTTTTAACCTAGATACTTTCTCCAAAGTTGCAAAGGCTATAGATTCTATATAACAAGTCTTATTTTTCGTGAAAATTCCTGTAGACTGTCTGTCCTGTGTAAAAGGCGAGTTATTAATTTTGTTTGAACAGTTTGATTAAGATCAGTAATGAGAAGAAACATACATAGAAATGCCTTTACTTGAAACCAATTTATAAATATACGTTTTAACGATAGGATATGTCACAGACTTTAAAAATCATTGGAATTATGTAAATCCTGACAAAAGGAAAGGTGTTATGAAAAAAAGTATTTTCAGTAGTAAAACAACTATTTTGTAATTTGAACTTTTTAGGTTCCACTTGACATTAGAAATGGTTTAGAAGTCGAAGAAGCCGCTATGTTAGTTTTCCTTTAGAAGTAGACTATAATTAATTTACGTTTTCAGTTTTGGTTCTGAACAAAATTCATAAGTTTTTTTTTACAGTTTAGATTTACAGCTTTTTATATCGAAAGGTTTATGAAAATCACCCAGAATATTCTCATATTCCATGTGAACACGAAAGTAGTAAGTTTTCAATAAACAAAAGTATTTACAGATGTTTTATTGAGAAACAAGGTCATAAGCAGAAAGTGGTTTTAATTTGAATCACACAAGAATATTCCTTTGGAGATAGATATTTAGAGATATTCTTTGGACATAAAAATCTTAAACCCATCTATTAAGCCCCCAACTCAGGCCATTTGTGTAAAAATTTGCTAGTAAACCGAAACCTGTATATCTTTTCAGTGTGTGATATTTTTACATGCACAAACTGTAATCTGAAACGCCCTCTCAGGTTGAGAGCTAAGTATACTTACCTTGACATTTTAACAAATAAAATGTTGCCTAGGTATACAAAATTTAAGCAAATATCAGTATACATGCTGTAACATCCTCACTAATATTAAACCAGGTGCCAAAAATTTTGAGAGATGAAATTTGAGGTTATATTTATGTAAATAAAAGAACTTTTAGAAATTATCCACAGGGTGTTCTTTTTTCGGGGTTGCAACCACCTTTAATTCTATCGGACATTTTTTTTTGCTATTAGGTCACTATTCTGTTCAGTAATTAGACATTAATTAATTTACACCCTGTAGAAATTCTACATAATTTTTTTTTTGTGTTTTCATTGAAAATAAATGTGCCTCCTCTTTGAGATACAATAAGAGAAAAATATATTTAAAGTAAAAAACATTAACTTCACTTTAGATTAGAAAACACTGCATTAAATGCAAGTTTCCATCTTGGAAAATTCTCATTTGTTTAAAAATTATCAAACCCTGAGTGAGAATATAAAAATATCAAAATATTTTTTTTTACTAAAAAAAAATATCAAAATAAATACACACAATGTTTTTTTATTTATAAACAAAGCATGAATTTTAAACAGTTTTTTTTTGTTTTAAAGTCTCGATGTTATTACGTTGAATGTATTCTCTGCATAACTATTTTTTCTTATTAGAGTATATTCCTCAACCTAGTTTTATATTTAACAGTTTAAATGATTCTTTTTTGTACAGTTCTAAATAATTTAAAACATAACATCCCTGATAACTCCGGTACAAATAGTTTTCATTATTTAATAAAAAAAAGAGTAATAGGATTTTAAACCCATCTTTTTTGGAATAACCAGATATCCGAATACTGAAGAACTGTAATTATGTTTTCTTAATTTATGTTAGGTGTACAATTCAGTACACCAGAGGTGTACAGACAATAATGCATGGTGATAACGAACGCTTTAAATAATTTATTGGATTCTATTTTTGAATAATAATTCCTTAAGATATATGATAAGTGTGATATTTATATAATGAAAATTACTTGAATGGATTACATTAGCAGTGTAAATAATAATAATGCATTTTAACACGTTAACCTCTGGTATACTAATGACTTCAGTTAAAATGTAAGTACTATATTTGTATTTTATACTTACCAATAACGACTTAACATCTGATACTGACTGTTAAAATATATAAAATCGAAGAATAGTGTTATGCTATAATTATACAATATGTATCCGATAGAAAATATTTAAGTTGAACTTAATTTTTCGTTTAACAGATTACACGACAATTTATGGAAATAAAAAACATTCAACGCATTGTAGGCAGATATACGGCCAACACAAATTTACTTAATAAGAAAAAAAAAACTAAAAATATGTTTTTATATTTTGCAAAAAAATGTCTTTTTGAATTCTCTGATATTGTAACAGTTGCGGATTAGATATGATTTTATATTGTTTTTTTTTTTAATTTTTATATCCAAAAATAGCGCGATCCTATTCAAAAGCAAATCATGTACCAGATGTTTTTTTTCTTGTTTTACCATCAAATTATGTTCTGTTCCAACGATGAGTTTTGAAATCAATAGTTCACTTGGTTTGTATCTCCACGGGTAATTCAAATAGGGAAAAAACAGTGCAACAAACTAAAGAGTTATAGGACAAATCAAAATAAGTAAAACCGTTTTAATGAACTTATTTCATGGATTGTAAGATTAAAGTAACTTTTTACTTTTACTATCTACGTTCATAGAACTTTTTTCTTATTCTGACCAGAACAATCCCTTCGTTATGTCAGCTATACCATTTTTTTACAAATCCCATAGGTTTCAAACAAAGAACTAGTAAACAGCAGATAACGTGGTGTAATTCTACCTAGCACAAGAGAAATACAATATAATATACTTAAAAATAGTCCAACTTAAATCACCCCCTCCCATAGCAACCAGCTATGCATCTTTAGTCTTGATCTAGCCTCAAGTAATAGTTACAACTTCAGAAAGCACTTTAATGTACCACAGGTTACACCAAATTAAAAAAAATATTTTTAGAATAAATCACTAAAGTTGCAATATTTCAATTCAAAATAAATATGTGCCACTACAATTTACATAAAAATTAATGTATAACAGATGCTATCTCTAGACTCTCTATTTTGTAGCTTACTCTAGTTCTTATTTTGACCCGATACCAGTAAAACTTTATATAGAATTGAAAATGTTTTTAAAAAGTTGAAATGTTTGTGTTTTTCTTTTATCTAATGCTTCATTGGCGAAATCTGCTTTTTAACTAGATTTTTGGTTTTAGACCAAGGTATTATTGTATCAACTGGACTGCCAGGGGGAGTAATTGAAATTAGGTAATCCTAGGTTGCCGCAACAGAAATTACCACACCTAAGCTTCTAGTTTTTAATAAGACATTCGACTGATAAACCAGAATGTAAGTAAATTTTGCTACAATGTGCAATAGATGCTTTTTTTAGAACTGAGTACTACCGGTTACTTTACCCATTGATATTTTATCTTTTGTACCTGATAAATATATTCACCACTTCTTAAAATGAATACTCCCGAGTCAGAAATTAAGGGTGCCAGGAGCTTTAGATATACTTCGATATCTTACAGTTAGGTATGTACCATCGATAGTTAGGTAACTTTTTTACAAAATCTATAGATTTACCCTACCTGTTTAATTGTTTGATTGGAATCACGTCGATAACAGCTGAAAGGCCAAGTAATTTATTAGTTAAGGTCTATAGATAGAAAATACATACTAATGGATTTTCTGGTCAAAACCATCTATTTTGCCAACGAATCCTTGAAACCATTTATAGTATTATTTTTGGACTTAGGGACTGCAAATTTGTTATAGGTTAACTAAGTACTTTGGTAAGTCTTGTTTTTGAATGTCACAATGGTCCGCGTTTAAATGCCTATGTAAATTTGAAATAGCACTTTTTTATATGATAAAATATTTTTAAAATATCGCACTTTACACTTTCTGTTTATTAAAATAATGCACATATATTTTTTTATCATTTCATCTACATCTTTCAAACCAGATTATAACTTCATTAATAAGCATAAACAACGCCCTTTTTTAATTTTTTTTTCTCTGCTTGTACATTTAACACATGAATCTATTTAATATAAAGGGCTTGTTTTTAGATTCAGGGGCACCACAATTCCACCAATATTATATTTCTGCTGGCTGATTTCTGATGCCACGAGTTAGTGTTTTTATATTAATAAAATATTAGCGGTGGGTCCACCATATACTCAAAATTTCCACCAGCTTGACGATATAGTTGATTTGGTGGATGAGTAAGGAAGTAGGGAGAAATATCAAAACAAAGGCAATTTATCCACAGATTATTAATTTGTTTCTTAATTCGCTGTGAGTTATACACAATTTCTTTTGTAACAATGGAATTTATAAGTGTGAATAAGTTTGTAAATACCATTTGCAAAAAAATTGCCCAGATGAATGAATATGGGTAGAAAATGAGTTCTGCTGACCTATACGGAAAGTATAGAAATGTATACAAACATACAGAAATAATAAAGAAAAACAAAAATGACACACAGTATTCCAGTGTTAAATGGTATGTTTTGTGGATTTTGAATGTCATCCTACCACTGCTCCAATCCACCACATCAAAGTGTTGAATATAAAAACGCACCCAAAGGTTAAAACATTCCTTCATAACAAAACACATTAAATTTCTGTCAATGCAGTCCTTTAGGGACACTACTGTGGGTAACAAGTACAACTCATTTAAAATACAAAACCATCCTTAGTCTAGTGAATCAAATCACTTCTAAAATCTTGAACACCAACATTAAAGACTGTAGATCTATGCTAGTGGAGCCCATGGCTCGGCTCGGAGACAATTGTGCTGCGATTGGTTGTTATTCTTGGTAAAAAGGATGAATGGTTTCCGAAAATTTCAACATTTCCAAGAGGTTATCCGCCGCTTTCGGAAGCAGTTCGTGGAGTAATTTTTCTGGTGACCTGCCTGCTGAGGATATCAGTAGTGAGGATAACTTACTGTTTACATTTGTTAATGGAAAGGAAAATAGGTCACAAGGGTAAAATGTTCTACTATCTTCAGTGCCGCCAGATGCAGTGTAGGATGTGACAATAATTCTGGAAGTAACTTCTTGGAAAATTGTTAACTGGTTTTGTCAAGATAAAATAAAAAAAATACTGTTAGTATATTAACCTATATAATAATTTTAGTGTATTTTTCACTAATCTACTACAAACATGAGTAGCTCTATTTTCATAAATTAGCGTTATTAAACGTACCTCGGTTGGAATTTTGTGAACTGACTTTTGATCAAATTCGCGATATCATATTTGCCTTGAAAAATTCCCACAATAAAAATTATTAAACCATTTAAGATAAAAAGTATTGGTGGAAACCTCCTCACGTATCATTTGACTAAATTATATAAAACTGCTGTCTTGCTAAGAAATATTTCCTGATTTTTCAAAATACCTAGGGTCGTACCAATTCGCGAAAACGGTAACAGACCCATTTCCATTGTTCCTATTCTAAGTAAAATGTCTGAAAGTGTTTAAAGCCAGGATTGTTGTGCACTTTGAACGAAACAATTTCTTAAACAGCAATTCAATTTTAGAAATAGAATGCCTACAGCGATGGCCATAAATCAGCTTATTTCTATCATAACCACAGCTTTTAACACTGGAAATCATGTAGCAGTCTTATTTTTTGACCTAACCAGGCATCTCAGTGTTTCTACGGATGTCACCAGTGTCCCAGTTTCGGTTCGATTCTTGGGTGTTTATTTGGATTATAAGCTGTCTTTGCATTATTTCCTTACATCTAAGCCTAAATATTACAACTTTTCCCTCACAAAATACAAAAATATTACATTACCTATCTGAAAACCTCAATTAACCAAACCTACCCAACAGAAAGTTACTTTTATAAATTTTAACAATAAAAGAAAATGAAAATATTTGTATTTGCATTTACCAAAAAAAATAATCATAATAATATTAATTTGTCAAGAATAATACAACCTTACACACTCAACTGAACGATGTGCATCTTATGGAACCCAAAATAGAGGAAATTTTTGGGTTGAATATCACCAAATAAATAAATCGAGATTTGGTTTGAACTACTTTGCAGCACTGCTGTTTAATAAACTTCCTAAGGATTTAAAAGATCTTCCAAAAAGAAATATATTTATATAATAAAGTTTCTATCAATGGCATTTTATTCAGTCGACGAATTTCTTGGCTATAAATTTAAAAATAGTATCTCAGATTAGTTGCTAGTTTCCATTAAGCATTTCTCACTAACCAGTGATTCATGATCGAGAGTGAAATTTAAAAAATCTCTTATGAATGTTTTTGTGTGAAATTTCTACCCACATATGTTTGTTTTACTACTCTGTTAAAAAATAACTTGGTTCAACTCAAATCTGATAATTTTGATTCTTTAAATTCTTATTTTTATTATACAGGAGGCAAATAAAAAGATATTCCTTCTTTCACACCATTGCCACATATACTGAGTTTTAAAAATCATACAATCCCCATGTGGGTTATACAAGCTATAGCAGTGAGGTTATGAACTGGACAAATAATAGAGTAATAGGAGAGCTTTGAAAAACATTTTATACCAGTGTATGCAGTTATGAGCTCTAGATGCCTTCCTTCAATAACCTCTACTTCTGTTGCCATTATAAAATATACTCCAGCCTTTATGTGATCCGAGAATATTTCTTGGCAAGTCCAATACATTCTTTTTTGTAATTTGAGTGATGAATAAATATTACTTTACTTTGCATAAGTCAAAACATATTTATAACAAAAATAATTCCAAGCTTTACAAAGTCTGTTAAAAAATTTAAATCATTTCCAAATATTTTTTACAAAAATTCAATTTAAGTCATCCAATTGTCTGTTTTTAGGCATTTCATTTATATCTGATTTTATTACTCCATTTGTAGAAAATGGACATTAAAAGCATTATTATTCTGTGATCATTTACGATTCCTCTTTAACACTCCTTGATATCTGCACAAAACATGCCATAACGGCAAATTCTTCGAAAGTATGGTTATAAGTCATAATATATAGGAATACTTTTTTTTTTAAATAGTGCACACAGAAGATAAAATATTCCTTGAGATTATGTCTGGTTTAACCTTAGCTAGCATATCTAAATCTACAACCGTTCATTAATGAAAATATGGGATACACAATATTCAAAAGTCCCATATTTTAAAAGTCTTTACAATGATAAAGCCACGTCATATTTTCTTTAAAGTCTACAACATTTCGGTTTTGTCTTAATGATATATTTGATGCAAAACATTTTTTTTTTTATTATCTTTCGAACACTGGAACCGGAACAATGATAAAATAGAAAATGGAAAAGTTTTAAGAGTGTTAAGTTGTAATTTTTTTTGTTCATTTTTTTTTGAAGAGCTTTATTACATAAGTATTCATTATTTCCTTTTATAAATATATGTAACATTTAAATTTTCATTTAACAAGTTGTTATTATTTAGTTTTATTGAGGAAGAGTTTTAACAACCCTTCATGTTAGAAGTTTATATATTTTCATTTATTTGCAGCATTGTGACAGCAGTTCTATTGGACATAGACTTATCCTTACAAAGACATGTCCTAGGTCGACCTGTGTGAACTTGTTGAATAGCAGGTTAACAATGAAACATAAAACTACATAAGATTTTTCAAACCTATTGACGCAAGAGAGAACAAATGTAACACCAACTCTTGTCACTGCTTCTTTTCACACCCTGCGAGCAGAGCACTCACATGGTCTGCTCAATCTGCCAAATACTCACTTATATCTGTATAATTTAGACACTATCCAGAAATTTCAAGTATTCTGTCTTCCCTGGACTGATATATAACGAGTTACATCATAAAACCACAGAAACAAAATCAAATTAAATTTATTTTTTTTAATTAGGGATCCCACTGTCAATGGTCACAATTTGTCGAATTTTAGAGTCATTCTTCATAACCCAGAAATACAACAAACTTTGAAAATACGATTGGAACATTTCTATTTAAAATTATTCAAGGAGATTTATCCTAAAATCAATAAAACCTCTGACTAGCTTGCCCTTTTTTGGATTTGGAACAGACTACTATTGGATAGTACTTATACTTCGAAGTGGAAGGCCGCGGAATGTAGAGAACCATTTCTTATAATAGTTAAAAATGTTGGGAGTCAAGGGTATTAAATAAGAATGGCACTAACAGTTGTAAATATGAGGAAATCCTAAAATATCCCACCTAAGTTTCTTAAAGACGTAAATTATGCACAGTACAGATAGCAACTCTTGGCTATTATCAGTGCTATAGACTGTAATGCGAAGCAATCTAGCAACTAGCTAAGTGGGATAGAACAGCAGATATTACTAAAAATTAAATAAACTGGCGTTTAAAAGCAATAAAAAAAAAATAAGTCGAAAATATCCACCACTTGTTCATTCCAAAATTAACCAACATATAAATATTGCTATGAAGGCAATACACAAATATTTAATAAAAATAGAAAAATATTTGTGAAGTTTTCAAATTTATATTATAATGTATGCAGTATGCTTCGTTTTATGCATTTATATATTCTTTTTAAGTTGTATATGTTTTCATCAAGTTATTGTTTTAATGACTATATCTTCATAACTTTCCATTTTTGTAAAATGTGTAATATACAACAGGGTGTCCAGAAATTTCTGTCTAATATTTGAAGGGGCTACTCTACACATGAAAATATTAAGTTCCTATGAATATTGTATATTGAAAAACACCCTTTATTTGAAAACGAAATATTTCCGCATGTGTAAAATAGCCTATTCAAATATTGGAAAGCAATTGCCCTTAGATTTTTATTAATTAAAACTCTTGGTTTTCATACTTAACCTGAACTTTCTTAAACTCCTTAAGGTTCTTTATTAATATTTTAATATACTTCTGACAATTTTTTGTTTTAAGTTAGGCTAAATGTTTTTTAAATATATGACAAAACTTATAACAGAGGACCATAATTCAAACGCAAAGTGGGATCCCTCTAAAATATTAAAATATAAGAATACTTCAGAACTTTAATCACAGTTTTATAAGGAGCAAATCTAAACATCTAATGCCTTTTTAACTTTCAACAGCTGTTGGCCAAAGATTACTATGATGCGTAACGAAAAAGAAAAGAGGATGATAAAAAAATAGGTAGGTAAAAATTATAAGGAGCAATACTAAAAACACTTGAATTTCACAAATAAGTAGGTCATATATTGATACATATTTTACGACACAAATCTACTAAAATCCTATAGTCTGTAATGTCTTAAATTAACACAACTCTAAAAAATAAAACTAATGGGAGATTTAATTACATTGTCACCCATTGTTAATTTAACTATTGAACGCGCACCCGAGCATAGACAAATAAAATTTTTTGAAACTATATGGTGTCTAGACCGAGAAGTCATCAACCAAGTGTTAAATATCAGGGCGCCCATACATATGGTGTTAAATCATATTAGCGGCTAATTTTGGTATTCAATAAAGATTAGGAAAAATAGATCATTTTCGAACCTATCCGGATTGTCTATGAATTTACTAAAAATATGTAACTTTTTCAACTTAACTAGTAAACGTCAATATCCCACTTGAACTAGGGAATGTTTAATTATATCCCTACTGTGTTTGGGAATGCAGAAACCAATCTACTACAAAATTGTTAACATTTAATCACTTACATTCTTTTTTTGTTCAGACTAAAGAGATCTGCCTACCCAAAAAACGTCAAGCTTATCTGAACAGATGATAGAAATGGTGGCAATATTGTCACCTACGAAATACCTAACTAATGGTCAAAACTTCCCCTTAAAGACTTAAACAACAATAAATCTAAGAAACAGAAATGTTATTACAGATTTTAAAAAATTGTTAAAACTTTAAACTAATGTTAACTTAAAAGATATTATTAGAGTACATTTAGTGCACATCTAGATATTTAAATGAAGATGTTGCAAGACCTACAAAAATTAGACTCAAAGTATATTTTGTATTTAATTGATCAATTTTAATAATTGGATTAGATCAGATACCCTAATATAGGGCACTGTAGTTAGCGTAATTGAGTCACATCACTCTGACGTCCTGATGTTGCAGTTCAGAATAATTCCAAGCCTCTCTGCTGCTGATGAACACAGAGCAATCCCATTAAAAATAGATGTTTTTGGAAAACTAAGTAAACATAAAAAAGAGCATTCAAAATGTCATCATAAAAATAAAAGACCTGAGGTTGGTCCAAGATGCTAAGATTGTTTAATGCTTCCTTTACAACTACTATTTGACATACAATAATTTAAGACATATTTTAGATATTAATAAAATGTACATGTAGATATAATTTTCACGTTTGGGCGCCCCGCAGAATTAAGTTTACAGTATAAAAGATGGAGAAACTTAATTAATGCTTTTCTGCAGAGCATGGGCCTTAAAATCTACGGCGTTTGCTCTGATAATCGTCGCTTGCATTACCACCGCGCCTGTTATCGCTGACCCAGTGACCCCTTCCTGCACTAGAGCCCCTGGCTTGGTTATCACGTCCTTCGTAACGGTTGTGACGCTCATACGAGCTCATGAATTGTTTCGGATCCTGTTGTGACATCACAATAAATTCTGTTATAGTCCACAGTATTCCCTTCGACTTTCCGTCAGATTAAGTTTTAAATCTAAATTATAGCCTTTAGACCACAACCCTATTGTCTTTGATTTTTGGAAATATTTATCTCAATTTGATGAAAATCTATGAATAAATAAACTACAAACTTATTAACAACAGAGATGAGGCCTGTCCACTATGCAAGTGTAGAAATATTAAGATGTAACCAGATTTGTAGACATTCATAAACCTAAAAAGAATTCATTTTCCCACATGCTTGCCAATTATTTTCCAACTCTAGGCAACGTTGATTTACAAGTCAAAAGCTTTTACACAGAATAACCATAATTTAAATTTTCAGTATAACAAGACACCAACTTCGTTTTAAATAGCTTTTCCAACTACCAGGAATTTTCAATACCCCCCCCCCCCTTTATTTTTAAATTTTTTTTGAACCTGTGGAGTTTTTCAACCATAATTCATCCCCAAAATCTGGGAGCTTTAGAACTACCCATTTCAAAATGGCAGGCATTCGTAAATGTAAACCTAAATAGTTAGCCAACACAGTTATCAGAACATTTCTATTAAGGATCACGTCATGAGCTTTACAAGGTTTAAATAAGTTTTAATATTCATTTTGTCACATTTACGAAAGACCATCATTTTGAAGTGCCTAATTCTAGGTTTTTTAGAAGTTTTTATAAAATTTTAGACAATTTTGACAAAGTTATTGAAATATTTTACTTCAAATGTACCTTAAAAAAACTAGTAATCCACTCATTATAAGCAGCAGGTTATATATACATTGTTAAAATTAGAATATTATGAGAATTCCAATGCAAAAATAATGTACACAGTGTTGCATTTAAAAAAAAATCATAAACTGAATTTTTGAAAGATCTGATGTTCATCCGATCTGATAACCCATCACCCTACAACTTTTATTACACCTAAGTTTTTTCCACATCTAAAAATAAAAGCTGAATGGGGAGTGTAAAATATAAGACACCCAATACAATTATTCTGCCGATGTGTCAATACAAATATGGGTTCTTGGCATAAAAATGAAGAAAATGTTTTGAAAGCTGAATAAAACAAAATAACAGTTTTAGAGAAGTGTAGCTTAGAACCGCAAGAAGTAAAATTTCGTGTTTCCTTAAAAATACCTCTCCAAGGATAAATGTTACTTCCTAATACACTAACTCAGCAACATACTTTTCAAAAAACTTAATATGAAAGGATTGGTAGTATTCTTCTTTGGAAAATAAATCATAACAGCAGTTCAGAAACCAAAATAATGAAAGAATACAGAATACCTGTTTACATCAAGCAGTCACTGTCCTTGATATCAACAGCTCCCAATTTGGAATAAATATGAAAATCTCAGAGGAATATGCCCATGTGTAAGAGAGCACACTTTACAATATTATTTTGTAAATTATATAGAAATCAAACTCCTTTCCTGTCTAACGCTATCTACGAACTTTTGGCACAAATTTTCGTGGAGTCAAATTTCGATAAATATAACCAAACAAATCAAAAGGTCAATCAGGGCACACAAAACTATCAAAACATATGGATACATAGTATATATCTCCGATTTAATAATTTGGTTATGTACATAGATTGTGTCTCAATCTGGAGGGATACCTCTATTTGTATTTGTTATTGATCTGATACAACACACGGTATTATTTAAATTTGTTTTTATATACTCTGTCCCAACCCAAAATTATATATTGCGCATGTCTTTAGAATAATTCACTTCATATACATTTAGATCAATAGTTCATATTCAGTCATACATTTCATAACTTTTATCTGTCTCCAATCAAGTTCTATTATAACAATAACATGTAATTTAAGACTTTCACTTGAATATCTAACTGATAGGATCTTCATTAATCTAATCATATTTTTAACACTATATTGTAAGTAACTGTGCTCACAATCGTAAAGTTCACTTTTCTAAAACATAAAAACACAACTACACATTTCAAAATGCTACACATAAACGTTAGACAAAAAATGTTAATATTACTTTGTTGTATGTTACTACTGTTAACTGGTTAAACATCCCAAATAAACTAAGTTGTTGATATCTAATAGACAAATTTTATAAGCTTAATAGAATAAATCTGCAAAATAAATTATATTGTACAAAAGAAATCAAACTATATTTTGATTGTATGTTCATTTCAGGTGAAAATTGTTACTGAAAAAACAAGTGATTGCTTTATTATAGGTATTTTTAATAATTTTGATGAATATGTACTTGGATTCAGGATGAAAATGTGTTCTCAATATATAGTGAAAAAGTGATTGTAATGTCCAGTCGACATTGTACAAAGTTACTATAATATTCAAAAACAATATAGTATTACATATAGAACCATATAAAATTAATATTGTTGACTCTCTTATTTACTTACCATTTCTCATAGTTATGTATTCATTCTAAAAGACCATTTTCAGAAAGATGTAAAGTCTGGTCTTATTAAATATACAAAGATTTATCCGGACTTGCAACCTTTATTTCCTAAGTTATTAACAACTAACTAGCAGTATGCAATGAGACAAGCCGACAGTCTCTCACTACTTACTGCGACTTCAATATCAACCAAAACCTCAAAAACCATGATAGTCTAAGTATATTTTTAATAAACTCATCAGAGAATAGAATGTTTCCAAAAAGTTATTTAATGTAGTTTCTAAAACCAATCCATGGTGCGAATGGTTTTATTTTATTTATTACATACAAATATTTTCTCTTACTACACATAACAGCTACTAACATTTGGTTTATCACTTTAATTACTTATTCTATTCTTGTTTTTGCCTGTTTTATTATTGTTTATAAATTGTGGTTTTCGTGTATTTTACCATAAGAAAGTTTTATTTCTCTAGTAGCATAGCAATAGAAAGGAATAGGCCACTTGCATTTTTTTTTTAAATGACAGGAAAACATTCTGTACATTAACAAAATATCCCCAAAGTTCAGAATGAAAATCACCCACACACAAAAATTGCATGATGTCACACCATGCTTTTGATGAGCCTGTAGTGGGCAGTTCATTGTTGTAACATTAGTTAAGTTTATGTGTCATAGATCTGTGAGATTTTAAAAATGTCTTATAAACTATGAACACCATTAAGCCACAATAAAAGTTAGATATACATATATTTGACATGCAAGTCGGACATATGACCAAAATGACCTGACAGTCATAATGGTCATTTTGTCATGTCATTTTCATTGGATCATCATATTTTTTTACCCCTAATTTGTTTTAAAAAAAATATTTGTTAGTTTTTTTTAGCAAATTATGAATACAGTGGAGCTGCCCGCGAGCGGCGGACGACCAAACCAGATTTCGAGATTATTCTAGTCTAAACTCGGTTTTATGGAGAAGAGCAGCGCGCAATGAAGCCGGTGATGTGCGATGCTTTTATTTATTATAATTTGTATCGGGTTCAACGTTGCTCTTGTGTTATGAGTAGAAATAGAATTTAGATATTATAGCAATATGTCTAATGTAAATAAACTAAAGAAAACCGTAGTTAACAATGGAACAGAAGTTGGAAGCAATTCAAAAATTAGAAGGTGTTTGTACAATCGTCAGTACCGCAGACGTATGGTGTTGGGGACTGGTGAAGAAACAGAAAAAAAATTGATGTTTATTGTAATGAAGGGGCATCAGTGTCGATGGGCTGAAAAACTAATAAAGGAAGTAAAATATACCATACAGCAAATCTAAATCTGCGATGAATCTGGATTGAATTTCAAAATGTTACCTGACAAAACATTGGTATCCAAGCAGGAAAAATCAGCCTCATGACACAAAATGAGCAAAGAGTTACAGACATCAAAAAAATGCTTAGATTGAGTATTATTTCGAGTATGGTTTTTTGAGCAGTTTTTCCCAAAAGTACGAGTTTTTGAAATTCAAAAACTCCCAATAGGTTATTGTGATAATTGACAATGCTCCATATCTCACCCCCTAAGGAACACGAATTATAAAAAGGAGTTATTGTTAAATTTTTGCACCCCAAGGTAAAGTGTATCTAAAGTAATTGAAACAGCGGAAATTTTGGGGGTACGCTCAATTTACTACACATCGGTTTACAAAAGCAAGTTTAAATTTCTATCACGCCGCCCATGCTTCACAAAGAAATCGCCGACTGTTGAAGGATGTTTAGTTTTTATGTTGTCTTAATTGACTTTAGATACACTATAACAAGCATATTGCAGCCAATGGACCAAGGTGTCTTGGAAAACTTGTAACGACATTACAGACATTCTTTTCTTGAAGAATAGTATTGTATATTAACTAAACTGCTACATAAAGGATTACTAAGGTATCTTAGAAAATCAAGATGATATGCATAGTTCTTTGCAAGAAAATCATGGTCAAAATTAATCAGCGGCATAGAAACTAATGATATTGATAAGCAGGCTGACGATTTGAAATTGTACAATTAGCTAATGAAAACTAAGGGCTGTGAAAATATATCACAAGAGGAAGCTGCACAATGGAATGCTAGTGATGATGTTAAACAGGAATTAAACGACGAATAAATTATTATTATTTGTGTGAAGTGGGTGAAAATACACAAGAATCAGAAAGTGATGAAGTTCTATCAAGAATCAGCAAGGTTTTGAGTCACGGGAAGCTGCGTTGCGCTATGTATAACAGCAACCAGAAGTGCATAAAATGGTTGAATCCTTGTAAAAGAGACCCCAAAAGTTTATCAACAACTGGTAGTTAAAAACACATCACATTTCACCCCATTTTGGTCCAACACTTCAAAAAACAGTTTTAGATTATTTTTTAAAGGGATTTAGTTGAAGATATATTATAATAAGAGTAAAACATATTTCACCTTTTTTGGCCTGGAAACACATTTTGACTCTTGACACCATTAAGGGTTGAAATTCAAAAAGCCAGAGTAATTTTATAATCTCAGTTAAGTAACTGAAGCAATTTACTTCCACAAGTGTGGGGATTACAAAGAAAATATAGGAATGTATTCTTTATAATTACTTTTGTAAATCCCTCTTTAAATCTTAAATCTTATTTACTTGAAGAGATATTAAAATATATATTCAATGGCAGAATTTCCAAAAAAAAACCACAGTGTGATGTCACAGCCAACTGTAGAGTTTTTGAAAATGTTTCTTGTATTTTTTTGTATGTTTGAGTATTACTGAATTTCATTACGTTTTTATCGAATTATTATCGTTTGCAAGTTGCCTGTTAACTATTTATTTACATGCAAGGTTTTTTTCCTAAATTTTAACTAAAAATTCCCAAATTCATCAAATTTTTCCTGAAAAGTATGAACATTGTCCCACTAGGAGATGTATAAAGTTCATCACAGATGGTATGTATACCAGAAATTTAGTCAAAATTTAAAATACTATATAAATAACATCTTAAGTCAGAAACAGCCAGACAGTATTTATACCAGAAATTAAGTCAAAATATAAAATTATATATAAATAACATCTTAAGTCAGAAACAGTATGTACAATATGGTTGTACATAACATATTTCATAATAGTAAATTTTCTTTATTTTAGTAGCAATATTTTTAACTCTGAAGAACTCTTGGCCCATTTTAGCAGTAGTTGATTGTCTACTACTAAAGTTATCCAAAAGAAATATTTAATATTCCTATTGTTCAATACTATAATTTACGGGATATCAGATCAATAACAAATAGTAGCATTTTCCCCAGTAAGAAGCACAATCTGGACATTCACAGTTTGTAAACCTTATCAATAAAAGGCAACTCTGGTTTCAACATTTCGACTAATTCTTGGTGCAAAAAAGAATAACAAATAAAGGTAAATATATATATATATATATATATATATAGCTATATATAGTGTGTGACCGACATCAAGAGTTTCACGGTTGTTGTCATCATATTCACAAATTTGTAATACCTATATAGGTATTAATATTGGTTGTTCATATATATCACTATTTCAAAGGAAAATCTACATTATAAGTTAAGAACCGCTCATGCTATAAAATCAGTTTATATAGATAATTTTCTACTCTGGTTGTTTCAGGTTTTTATGTACCCAACCCCAAACTGTGTTTACAGTACTATCGTATTTTCATTTTTAATATGAAACATTTTTGCTAATTCACTGTTTGTCACAAAATAGTGGCTAATCCTTATAACTTTTTTCATTTTGAAAATATTAAAGTGACATATTACAAAATTTTCATTTTCCGATTGCCATAACTTCTTTAAATTGTGATTCTTGCAGTACTAACGTTTTGATTATTACATTTTTAGATTCTGCTGAATGATGAAAACGTCACAAAGTGCGAAGTTTTGCAATATACTCCCAAAATTTTATTTCAATTTCCTCAAAATTAAAAAAAAAATTATACGCGTGAGCCACTGTTTTGTGGCACCCAATATATTACAGATTTAAATTTGAAAATGAAAATAGAATAGCTTGTATGTAGGATTTAAAATTATTTACTTATAATTTGCATTAGATAAAGAAGTCCATATAACACGTTCTAATGGCATGTTTTTGCACAAAAATTTGTCAAAATTGCAAAAACTAGCTGCCAAGTATCAAGTAAGGCATGATAATAAGCAAGGAATTTGAAATTTTGAATTTGTTAAAAAAAAAATAAGTTTAATAATATTAATAAACATTTTGTTTCAGATTAAATTATAAAGAGCTCTATCTTAAAATTGACATAATTAGAATTAATCAGATTTAAGATATCAGTATGACATAATATTTTAAGTAATACAGTAAATGTCAATTTTAAAATAAAAACTTTCTAGATTTGATAAAAATTAGTAAACATTTCTATGGACACTTACCATGTCAACACCACTTCCACTAGTCACTGAAAATAGAAATTCACATATTAACAACAAGTTTACATCCAATACAATTCTAAACAAAAAAACTTATCGCACTTAAGACTGACACAGAGAATTTGTTTTAAAAGGGCAAGTTTTGGAATCATGAAAATTTGATAATTTTACACAGAAAAAAAGATACTTACAGCTATGATCTGCAGTTGTTGCACTGTATGTACTTGGCTGCTCATAAGCTTGCTCTGTCTGATCAAGAAGGCTGTCCAAAGTATGTGCTTGCATGAAAAGATTGTTCTCCTGTTGCCTCCTCCTCATGTCCTCTTGAGATGCCATCATTCTGGCTTCCATCTCTTCTTGCTGTCTCCGCATAGATTCTTCTTGTCTTAGGCGCTCTTCTTCTGCCATACGCTCTTTCATCTCCCATTCTCTCTTCTGGCGTTCCTTGTCCATTTCCCTGGCTCTCAATTGATTCCTTAGCATCTCAGTTTCATGCTCATACTTGGCATATTCCATTTGGGCAACCAATTTTTCTTTTTCCAGCTGCAGTTCTTTCTTCAAAGCTTCTTCCTTCTGTTGATGAAGTTCATACAGAGCCTTCCATCTCTGGCCATACTCAAATTCAAAACTGTTCGGATGAGCAAGTCTTGGTGGTTGTTCACGTTCCTTCATGAACTCTGGATGCTTCTTGTTGATGTTCTTGTCAGAATAACCATCAATGTCATCAACAATCTCATATGGTTCAACGATTACAGGTTGCAAGGATGTTGAAAGGAAATAGCAACCCTCGGAGCACTTCTTGGCAGCCGTGATTGCAGAAAATTTTCTGGCAAAGTGAATATATCCCTCACCAGTGGGTTTTCCACGTTCATCAACACTTACATGCGCCTTCTCTATTTCACCAAAGGGACTGAAAGCAAAGTATAGCAATTCATTGGAAACATAGGGAGTCAAATTTCTAACTTTAACAGTAGCACTGTTAGGAGCAAATCTTATCTTCAAGTTGCGGCCCTTCAAAACAGTTCCATCCAGCTCCCTTTTAGCCTTCTCAGCATTCGCATGATAGTCAAGCTTGATGAACCCAAAGTTCTTGTCTTTGTTCATGAAAATCTCAGCAGTCTCACCAAAAGGTTTGAAAAGTTCAGTTACATCTTCTTCAGTTACGTCACTTCCAATATTTCCTACATATAATCGGTTTCTTCCATTAAACTTCTTTTCGCTCATATCTATGGGAGGCAACTCATAAGAGGGCCCTTGGAATCCCATGATTCTATCTGCCACCTTATCAATTGGGCCTCTGGATCTAAAACTCATGTCTTGATCACCACCCTGGTCATCTTGGGGTCCTCCTCCACGTCCACCATCTCCTCCACGTCCACCTCGATAGCCACCACGTCCCCGACCTCTACCACCCTTGAATTCATGGTTAGAGTTTTGTTCATTTCTGTCACCACCACCACCTCTCTGAAAACAAGTCACAACTCAACAATACAACTTATACAATATTTATTTATGTATATATAGATATATACTTTAAAATAAGTACCTAGATGATTGAACATGTGTCTGTACTCTTTGAAATTGTATGTATGTTTTTTTTTTCTCTTTATACATCACAAAATTATAATTTTATCCTCTGTAACTACTGATATTTTATGTAATATTGTGAAATAGCTCTTAGGTTTTTAAGAATATATTATTTGATGGTTAATTTTTTTATATTTCAGTTTATATTACTTAGGGGTAATAAACTAACATTTAGGACCTAAATAGTTTATGAATCTTATTTTAATATCCCTGTGATATATAGAAATAGTTAAATATTTATCTTTATTTTGACAAGTAAAATGAGCTAGTTTAATATAATTCTGTACTTTAATATTTTTGTACATAAAAGAAGAGTATAAATAATTTAAGTTATATATTTCTGCATAATATAATTGACTGTACCCTGTCTGTCCATCCCAAAAATTATCCTTAAAATCTAGTTTTGCACGATACTTAGCTAGCGTAAATCACATTATCTGAGAAGATTTACAAAATTGGAGATATTTTATTTTCTCAACTAATTTAATTTTTGTGTATGGATCATTGTCTGAAAGCGCAAAAAGGAGTCCTTTTTTGGAATTATTTCACAAAAGTTGTTTTTCTTTCTTGGAAGTAACTTTTTTGTCAAATAAAAGTCTGTACATATCTGCTTAAGTACAAAATCATTCACTCACATTTTTTTCAAACTATAAAAAATAATGTTTTATTAAAAGCTTTTATTTAATTTCACATTCACTTATATGTTTGTTAGTTACAATTTTATAAAATATCATATTTTATAAAATTGGGTTTTATACTCTTAATATAATGCCGTATAAAATGGTTTTGTATAGTATTTAAAAAAATACTAATAATGTATAACACCATTACTTTAATCATTAGCAGTATAGCAGTTAAATACCTTTCATAAAAACAGTTCAATTATAGTACGTACTTAAATTAAAAAAAAAAAATAAAATTGCTGTAGACATTATATATTAAATGAAGTGTGTATAAGTAAATACACAACTAATTACTAAACTATATAAGTATTATTACTTAGCGAGTGTTGCCTTCTGCTTTTCCAATAATTCAAGAATAGGAATATCATCCTCATCATCTTCAAGCTCATTATTTAGTGTCCCTTTTACCTACCCCATCTTGCTTTCTTTCATCATTATCTTCTACCTCAACTACTTCAACAGTATACATATAATTTAACATGTTATCATTATTGTATTTCTTCTACCTCTTGAATACTATTAAGAGAAACTAGACTCTCACTTTAATTTATTGATCTAAGTTGTATATTAACCCTATTCACCCTGTTGACTTTATCACTTTTATTTTCTATTTCAGATTGTAGTTTTAAATTATGTTTAATAAAAACAAGTTGTGAAAAAAAGGTAATAATGAGCCTGATGAGCGCTCTTTTAATGATGAAACTGAAGGTGTTGTAGGTCTTGTTATATGTTTCTGTGGTATTTGTGTTATTGGCATAGCTGTAGTTGTAACAACAGTACATGAATCTGGTTCTTCTGTTTAGTTTATTTTAATCTTAGGTTCAATACAAACAAACTTGGTTATTGATGACATTCTGTTAAATGGTTTGCCATTTGAACTACATTGTATGTATTTTGATGAAGAAAATTTGCATGTATATGACTGCAGCTTTCCTTGTTTTTTTGCCTCATGCTTAAAAAACTTTGTGAAGGTATTCCTGTATTTTTGTGGCCTTCCTATATTCACCTTTACTTGAAACACTTCACACTTAAGTTCCTACTTAATTTAACTCTAATAATTATTTGTGAAAAAACAACTAACAAGATCAAGATAATATAACCAAACTTTTTTTGATGTCGGTTGGAAACCAATCTGACCAAACGTTAAATACTTCAACAGTTAAATACAGAATATAATAATCTGGTTTAAAATTCGGTGTTTTGTATTTAATACCAACCATTTAATACTGTTTTAAACTCTTGTATTAAACCATTGGTTAAAAACAATTTACATCACTAGTTGCAATCATACAATATTATGGTGTCAAATTGTGAGTATTTTATACAGAGTGCACAAAAAATGCTAAATAGTGCAAAACAGTTCTAATTATTGGAATTGACTGAAATTTCCAATACATATATACATCCAGGGACAATCAATATTATGGTGTCAAATCATGAATACCTTATACAGGAAACATAAAAAAAAATCCTAAATAGTATAAAACAATTCTCATTAACGGAATTGACTGAGATTTGGAATACATACATAAATCCCATGATAATAAAATATTGTGTTGTCCAATCATAAATGTCTTATGATATATATATACAGGGTAAAAAAAAATTAAGCGAAAAAGTCTCCATAATTGGAATTGATTGGGATTTGGTATATCTAGGACCCGATGACACTACAATATTATAGTAACCCATAGTGAATGTCTTGTATACAGGGTGCATAAAAAATAATACCAAAAAGCACAAAACAGTCCCCATTATCAGAATTGACTGAGATTTGGTATACGTACCTAAACTCGATGACAATACAATATTATGGTGTCCAATTTTAAATGTATTATACTGTTCCTTCTTTTTTACCCGTAAGAATTCTATTAGAAAAGTATTCATTGTCTCTTCTGGGTTAATACTATTTCAGTAATTTACGTGAAGATAATTTTAAAATTTTTGGTTGTTTGCTCTGATTTAATTCTGTTATTAATGCTATACGCTGGCCTCGTTTCTGCCTAACAAATATATGGTTTAAACAAGTAGTGGTTTCTATAGTTATTCTTGTATGTGGAATTATGTAAGGAATGAAAATCTAATCAATTTTTAAAATCTTAACTGATTCACATATAATAAAAAACTGCCTTTCTATATTTTATTTGACCTTTTAAGTAAGATTTAGTTTAATTTAAAGCATTATAGGGTTGCATTTTGAAGAAACTCAGGAAAGCAGCAAAACAAACAACAATGAGCGAGTCCATGGGAATTTTTAAACTGCCCCATGAAAAATAAACACGGGTCTAGTACCGATAAAATGGCATTTTGCAGAGGTTGTTGCGCAGAATGACCACTTTGTTTTTATTTAATTAATTTAATGTTAACTGTTTGTGATTTTATAATTGTTTCTATGATTTTAAATTTTATTAATATTTAATTATGGTTTAATTTTGTAGTGATAATCATTTACTTATGTAGATAATTTTTTGTATTTTAAAAGTACTGATATAAATGTTCCGTTGTGGAAGATTTTATATTTAACCTTTATGTACCCATGGTTCAAATTTTAAGACCAAACAATATTAATGTATTTTACTTTTGGAAAAAAAATGATTTTCATTTAAAATAATGTTGACTGGTCAAAGGCATGTCTAAAATGAAAAAGATGGAAGCTGTAAGTCTTTAATTAAGATGAGAAAATATTTTAGCACAACTCCCATTCCTACCTAAAGTATTTAATGACATCAGATATAAACATAATTTCATTATTTGAGCGGGTTTAATCTCAACAAAACTTGAAAATTCCCCAGAACTATCAAGGGTCCCAACCCCAGGCAGAGAGGCAAAAAGTAGTAAATAGAAATGAATAAGTTTATTGTTAGAAGAGAATAAGTATGGGAGACTGCAATTATGTGAACAAAATCTGTGACTCAATCCAGATTTTATATTTCATCACTACTATTTAAAGTTATAGACTACTATACTATAAACTAAAACAAATTTAATTTTTAAAATTTTCATTCACCTAACTTATTTTGGTGGATTAATTAATATTCAACTGCTTCTTGATTAGCTAAAACCTAAACATTTTCAAAGCTAGAATGTTGAAAAAACGAACTGTGGACGGCATAATCACAATCTATCAGACACTAAGTACTAAAAGTTTAAAAAACAAATAAAAATTGCACTTTTTTGTCGAATCCACAAAAAAAACCCATAAAAAAAATTGCACATTTTTGCTGTTTTACCTAAGAAAATTAAAGACTGCAAAATTAATAAAATATCCTACTTTCTATCAAAAAATCATCAGTAAATATGCAACACCGCTACATAGCAAAAACTTCTATAAACAACATGAAAACTAACATTAAAAGAAGAGTGAAAAGCACACTATCACTCACCAATTCTACAACAAACCTGACAACTGCAAAGAAACTATCAAAAAAATAAAAAGTACATACTGGCAAAATAAAGAAGTAAACAGAAATACAAAAAAAAAAAATTGATGTCGAATGTAAAAGTATGCCAAGTAACTGACCAACGGAACTACAAATTATTTTCCAACAGAGTCATTGTTACCAGGATTTTAAAACTGTTTTTATGTATTCTTAAGTTAATGTTTGTATACTTACAGGTAGTGTTTTCCACCTTTAACTTAATATTTTTATGGATTAATGTGCTGTATTAAAATGAATGCATGTGAACATTTGAATTGTAGAACTACAGTATCACGTAACCAATAATATCAAAAATTAATAAAAAAGAAAAAGCTGAAAACCATATTTTTTTTATTTGATGCTGTTTTATAAAATGGTGTTTACAATACTAATAGAAAACATTTGTGTATATATTTTATTATCTACTATTTGGTAGACTGCTAGGCATTAGGAAATGCTGAACAAATGTTAGAAGTTCTGTACAGCACAGAAACTTTCCATACACATGGACACCTCTACAAAACAAGACACTAACTTTTTTTTTTTAATTTACATATAATTTTTTTAATTCGATATTTTTGAGTATTAATTTTTAACATATACACAAATAATTTGAAATAGAGTTTGCATTAATATTTTATTCAAATACCTTAAGCATTAATCGCAAACGCTACCCCTGTGAGACTGCTACATTTGTAAATTTCACAATTTTGAAAAGAAATTGATATTAGACTTGTCTTTCCACCTAATCGTAAGAGTGTTGGTTCCCTACCTCCCTACTACCTATTCATTCTTATTATAACTATTAACATATCAACCATAACTATTTGCTTACAATCTCCCAGATGGAACACATCCATTTACATTACAGGTAGACTGTATTAGGAAGATACAAACTATGTCCATGCCCATCTACAGAATTCCATACAAACCAAAATGGTATATATGTATAGTACTTTGACTATTTTTTTCACCAGAAATCCGTTATTTGATCTGCTTTCTACATAAAAAGGTTTGTTTTTTACGAAACTTTGGGACCCGGCGTTCCTCACATTTAGAAGAATGGCCTCCAACTACACAGCGTCAATATTTTACTTAGCAAGGCGTTATAGCACTAATTCCATAGCATGGGCTTTTGAATTAAATAATTAAATATGAAATGGAGTTTAAGACATCTTTTAAAACTTACGTGTTGGTGTCCACCTCCGCGGCCGCCACCTGGAGCGTTGCTAAAGCGGCTTCCACCTCGTCCACGCCTTTGGCCCCCGAAATTTCCAGAATCTCTACCACCTTGCTGGTCAGAGTCTTCTTGTTTAATTGCTGTATTGGGATCGGTTTGTTGATCTTCCATTGTAACCTAACCGTTTAAATATTTATTACAAAACACCGGCAAAAACTAACAGCAATGAATTGTTAGGCGTACAAGAAAGAAAACGCACACAAAATGGCTGAACAACGGAATATTACCGACACCGGACACCGACGCGCGCAAATTACGACACGACGTTAACCGAGAACGTCCGAATCGAACGACACGTTCAATATTTATTTAACCAGTGTTGCCAATTGCCTTAATAATATGGAACATACTATACTTTAGGTTTCAAATATTCTTGCAGGGTTATTTGTGTATCCAACCCCCAATACCAGATTTTAAACACTTGTTACACTAAATACAACTGCAAATATTAGGTATACTGTTGCATATGAAGATATAAATAAATAAAATTACATCAGCCAGATAGTGACGAAAGTTTATTGTCCTGTAGAGCTAAAATGATCTTTAAATATTCAAATCTAAAACTATTTTTATAGTTCTGAAAGAAGAGTGGAAAGCAAAAACCCTACCAGGGATGGGAGAAGGCTCCACGAGTTCAACGAACCTTTATTACTAAACTTTGTTTCAGAAATCTAATTCCATTTAAAAAATATTTATGAAACCTTACAGTCAATTAAGAAATAATTGTTTTTGGATTTAGGCAGGGTCAAATTGGAATCACTTTCCCACATTTAGCCTGCAATTACACGAAGCATCTTCAGGAACATCACCGCACAAGATCAAAACACTTGTTGCTTCTGCAACAGCAGGTGAGATGTCGGTCCAAATTAACATGGTCTAAACCCAAAAGAACTATGATTTCTTTATTAAACCTTATTTGTAATTTTGATTTAAATCTTGTGGTTATACCTACATTTTGGTATGTATGTATTATTATCTGAGAAAAGGTATAGACAAGATTTAATTCTAAATATTGTTGTTCAATTAAGTGATATAATTATATATATAATACAACTAGATGTGGAACCGTCATCTTGTTTTTTATTGTAAATGTTCACTTTAAAATATAAATTCACTACAATATGTTTGTTAAAAGTTTGTAGACTACAAAAAAAATTGAAATAAATCGTAAAAACCCGCACACCTTGAATCTAAAATATATGTGAAATAATTGTCTACAAAAACTGCTTTTACCTCCCTAATAAGAGAAATATGAATCAAGTATGATGGAAATGAACCAGAAAAAAATATTAAATTCTAGAATGGAATATTCAGATTAGAATAAAGATTGTTTAAGGGAAAGTAAAAGATGAAACAAAATTATTTTTGGATAAATAAAAAAAAAACGAAAAAATTTTGAAAAGAATTATCAAATGGTAAAAAAGATACCAAAATTTTAAAATAAAACAAAATAAAAACAATTTAGTATGCTGAAGTCTTCAGGAATAACTAAGCAAGCGCCCAATGCATTTTTAAAAGCTGAGTGGAGAATTTATCAAAATATGATTGTTAAAAAACAAATTAGTAAATTGACTTTTACCTCAAACCGCCCTCAAATAAATCGAAGATATTATTAAACCGAGGGAAATATGACAGTTTGCAAATGTAGACAATTATTTGATAGAAGTGTGTATACCTATTCTATTTTCTTTGGTAAGAGCAAATAGGACATATTTTTTCAGGCTTAAGTAACTTAAAAAGTGGCAACGTTGCAAAACGTTAAATTTATAAATTACCCACAATTCATTGCAAGGGTGGAAGACTGAAAGAGCAATAATAGTCTAGAATGTTTAAAATGTCAAAAAATGAGTCAAAATGAGACATTCCAGAATTCAAAATTGTTTTTCTGCTGCATTGATAAAATAATGACATTAATCATTCCAAAAAAGCATACTTTTAAGGCAGTTTTCCAAAGTTTTAAAAGAGCATGTTAAATAGTTTTTTTTTTAAATTGAAATTACACTTAACGTTATTACTTAATTTGTGATGAAATATTGCAAATACAAAAACTATAAAACATCTCTAGCATGAAAACATTGATTACGCCATATTTATTTCACTAACCTTAAATACAAAGAGCTCCCATCTCAAAACTCAATATTTACAGTGTAGACGATTAATGAATTTTAAATGTTATGAAAATAAAGTTATAATTAAAGCTAGTAAAATACAAATATTAAAAACTAGTCTAACCGTCATGACAAATAATTAACACTATCATGGCGGCTAGCATTCCGTTCAGTAACAAATGGCTACAATGTTCTCTGAAAGGGTTTTTGGTTTTTTAAAGTCTCAACAAGAAACTATAATAAGCATAATTATGAAAAAAAAACACTTACGTTTCCACTACTACCTCCACGACCGCCTGGACCGCTGCTGAAACGACTTCCTCCACGGCCACGTCTTGGTCCCCCAAAATTACCGGAGTCTCGTCCATTACTTTGGTCAGAGATTTCTTGTTTAACTGACGCATTATTTTCACTTTGCACCTGTTCGGACATTGCAGTAAACTTTTAAAATTCGACTGTGATAAAAAACAACCGGCAAAATCAATAATACTCAGGAAAACAATGCGACTATCACGCAGGCAAAACGAAAAGAGGGAAAGAAAAGTTAGAAGACAATTACGCAGTGAGGTTAACATTTAAAATAAAATTTCCCTCTCTCCATGTTCAAAATTCAAAAATTCCCTAAATTTCCCTACACCCTGACGTCATGCACACAACTACCGTTGTTCTGTTACCATATGCATTTTTTACACGTACTAGCAAGAAAAAAAATATGAGATATCCTATATTTTTTATTTTATTAAAACAAAATAATGATTCTGCAGTTGGTATTTTATTATTAAAACATTTAAAAAAGCTAATTCTATTTTATTTAGAAGCATTTGAAAATGTTACAAGTTATATAGGAAAATGCTGGTTACAAGTAAACAGTTTAAATTTTAAAAAAATGATAAAAGGTAGTCTGAAACAGTGAAAATAATATATTTATATTAATTACAAATCTATGTAAATGTAAAATGTAGTTAACATGAAGCCTAGTCCTAGTAAACCTGTAAGCTGGTTGTTCAGCTCTGAACCTGAACGATTTAGGCAGATGAAACCTAATGCCTATTTCACGTAAAATGGGACCCTCTTGTTCAAAAGTTTGTCAATTATTCTCTCGAACCGCCTTGTGGAAGATAGACCTCTGTGTTCTTAACTTAAGAGGTTCCACGTGTTCAGTTTTGCTGTGTTGTTTTGGGGGATGCAAAAGACTCAAACGCCCAGGTGGAAACTAACAACCCCGTAATTAAGGAAGTAGATGCTGTGAAGTGTCCTGTTTGTCTGCCCGGTTCTACATAGAATTTATATAGAGTAATGGGCGTTATGCGGCGTGAGTAGGAGGGTTATGGGGATGAAAAGATAATTTCCTCCTGACACCAGTAGTACGTCCTTAAGGGGCAACTTGTGGAAGTCAAGATGCATTAAAACAAGTTACAAGCTACGTATAAACTAGAAAACCAATATATAGGTGTCTAGGATATGGATTAATCCAGACAAAAATCTTGAGGCCACAAAATGCGCTGACGAAGAACGTTTGTCAATCATATAAAGAAAGGTAGTTTTCTCAATTTGAAAAATTCCCTACAAATAGTTAATTTCAAAATATCTGTCCCATAACCCATTTTTTCTACCATGCAGTGTTGCCACATGAAACTTTAGGTTAGCAGTAGATCGAAGTCAAAAAAGCAGTAGATTTAAAAAATCTATAATGTTTGAAAGACATTTGATATTTATTTGCTTTTTTGTTATATCTATATAAACAACCTCCTTAAAACAATAAAATTTCCAAATTCCAACTACTTACTAGGGATGGGCGTTTTAACGATATATCGGTAAGTGCCGATAGATGAGCAATAATGCCTATAGCCTTGTTTACGTATGGATATAATCCTGTCCTAGAGTGCAAGTATATAAATAAATTAAAAAAATAATATGTTATATATATTTTTTCACTCTGACATGAATGGCAATTACTTTAAATAAAAACATATTTGTTTCAATAATATATGTACTGTGTGCAGTACAAAATATTAAACGCACAGATAGAACTAAGTTTTGGATATACATAATTTAAAATGAACAACTAAATAACTAACAATGTCCATATTTGTCACTGGAGGAAAGTCTTTTGGGTCTACACTACAAAGCGATCTAATTTTTAATTATAAAAATATTTTGTTTGCAACGCTTGGCGACTTAGGCGTTGTCACTCGAAACTTCAAAAAGTATTAACTTGTCATAACTAAGTTTAAAGCAAACACACAATTATAAAAATGGTCCTATACAAAATGATACCGCGCATCGATCTGCTACGTCATCGCATGATTAACGCCGGCTGTCATTAACCTTCGGCCATATGATTTCAGTGCATGTTCAGTTGATATTTAAAAATGTTTGCGGATTTCTGTGCCCTTTTTTTGTATTTAGTTAACTAAACAACAATAAATATGAGGTGTGCTGTGTTCGGATGTGACGGGGATGATCAGGCAAAGAATTTTCATAAGAATATAAGGTTTTTTACTTTCCCTAAAGACAAAAAATGTTTACGTGAGTGGGCACGCTTGTGTAAACGCAAAGCTAAATTTAATACAAATTTGGAGCGGATATGCTCAAGGCATTTTTTTAAAGATGACTATATGTATATGATATATATATATATATATATATATATATATATATATATATATATATATATATATATATATATATATATATATATATATATATATATATATATATATATATATATATATATATATATATATATATATATATATATATATATATATATATATATATATATATATATATACGTGTGTGATATCTATATAAAAAAAGACAACAATATAAATCTGGACGAAATAGTCGACATTTTTAATAAAAAAAGAGATTTTCAACTAGAATAAGGCTATATTTTATTTGTTTATATAATTACAGATAATATAGGAACAACCGGCAGCTTGTGTATATAAAGGTTAAACTTGTTTAGTGTGTGTTGTTTTAGTCCCTCTCATACCCGCATTTTTTTTAATTAGACCTCCTCCCTTCAAATGGGACTTAGTTACGTCCCTGTACTTATCAAAAAACACAGATATTATAGCATTTTTTAGTTCGAAATTGAACTAAATATAAACCTGTACAATAAAATAACAGTATCAAATTAAATAATGTCGGATTGTATACAACCTTAACTCCTTCTTTAGCTTGTTTTGTTGTATTTTTATTAAATAAATGTATAACTACCATGTCATAAGTTTTTTATTTTAGTGAGTTATATGTCAATGTTTCGTTAGAAGAACATTTTTAATTGAAAAAAATGGTAATATAATGTCTTAACCCTAAAAACGGCGTGCATCTCCATAAGCAAATTAAAAATCTACGCACGCAATGACGTCACTGCGTGAACTGGATGCAATTGAGACCGTCTAGATATCATAGTGGTTTTGTTGGACCGCCTAATAACTTATTGGTATGTAGTTTGCTAGTTCAGTGGTGGGATACTGGACAAGCATTGCAAAGGCCCTGTGTTCCGGAGGTTTAACGTTATCCTAAAGCTAACAAAATTGACTTAAATCTTCACTATAGCAAGCAGCAGAAAATGGCTAAGTATCAACTTCCATCTAGAAAACGTCCGCATAAAGTGAATGACCAAAGGTTTAAAGGCATCCTAAAGCTTCCAAAATTGAAACCTTTACTAAGGCAAGCAACATAAAACGGCTTAGTATCAACTTTCTAGCCCCTCTTGAGGCATTTCTTTCTTGCAATTTTTTATAAAAAATGAATGACCGGTGGTTTAAAGTCATCCTAAAGCCGCCAAAATGGACTAAAATCTTTACTAAAGCAAGCAGCTTAAAACGATTTAGTATGAGCTTTCTAGTCCTTCAGATTGAGGCACTTCCCACTTGCATTTTTTTTTGTGAATGACCGGGCATTTAAAATTATCATTAATTTACCAAAATTGACTAAAATCTTTACTAAGGTAAGCAACATGAAATGGTCTCAACTTTCTAGTCCCTCAGATAAAAAGGGTAGTGTCTCTTTATATTTTTCATAAAAAGTGAATGACCATAGATTTAAAGTCATCTTAAAACATTTGAGATTTGAGTAAATTTTGGTAGATTTAGGATAACTTTAGACCACCAATCATTCACTTTTTATGAAAAATTGCAAAAGGGAAGTGCCTCAATCTGTGGGGCTAGAAAGTTGATACTGGGCCTTTTCATACTGCTTGTTTTAGTAAAAATTTCAGTCAATTTTGGAAACTTGTGGACGACTACACTTTATATGAAAATTTACAAGAGAGAAGTGCCTTAATTTGAAAGGCTATAAAGTTAATACTGGGTTATGTTATGCTGCTCACTTTATGAAAAATTACAAGAGGGAAGTGCCTCACTCTGAAGGACTAGAAATTTGTTATTAGGAAATTTCATGCTTCTTATTTTAATAATATTTCGACTCTATTTTGGTAGCTCTAGGATTTCTAAAACCTACGGTCATTTGTTTTTCTTTTTTTCCTAATCATCAAATTACTGGTCATTAAATTAGGCCTTCCACAGTATAACGCTTAAGTTTCAGTTGAACATATTAAAAGAACATCACACAATTAAATCTTTATGAAGTTCTTCAGGATATTGATAAAACCTTTTCATAAACCTTTTTAAGTTTAAAGATTCTTCAGGATGTTATCAAGTACGTGTTAAAGCTAAAAAGGCCCTATCTTAAGAGATCTTTAAGTTCATTTTATTAAATAAGTCATAAAGCAAAATCCTCATAAAGTACTCTAGCCTTATCGGCTTCTTCAAGTTATTAATAAAACCATTCTTAAGTATACTTATTTTTTCCTTAATTTACAGTTACCGCTTCTACAAAAAATATCTCATAAATCTACTATAAGTTTGAATTTCATTTAAAATAGCGGCTAAATAAGATTATTGGGTCCTAACTTCTGCTCTCATAGGACTGTGGTTATATCAGTCTCTTTTCTTTGGGGAACAAAAATATGTAACAAATTAAATTTCCTACAGTTAAAAAATAAAAACAACCCTAAAGAACTAAAGATACACCAAAATAAAACCTACATTTAAAAAAATCTATCAACAGAATTTAAAGCTTGAAGATTTTTATTTCCGCCGAACTACTACTAACATCCAAAAATAAACATCGATGTTTATCATCTTTCACGTAGGTGGCGGAATTTCAACATAAACAGCGATGACTATTGCCCAGCACTAGTCACAAGTCTATATAATACATGACAGAGATAGATATGACAGCAGTGGTAACGCTGTCGTATTTATTTATAATAGCGTTCTTATTTCATAGCACAAAAATTAACAGCTTAGCTGCAGCCCAAGATCGTTTTTTTTTATTTTAGTGCCGACATAAAGCAAAGTGTTTGATAAAAATGACAAAATAAATAATTCTCAAACATAGACATATAAAAATTCAATATAAATCTTCCCCAGGAATTAAAATTATCTATTTTAGACGTTACTGCTATTACCAACATCTAGTGGAGGGTGATAATGGTATATCATGTATATGGAATTTACCTATCGCCAATCGATAGGTGAAGAACCCGATAAAATTAACTATTAATTAGTACTTATCAATATTTGCGGCAAAGGCGATTTGGGAACCAAATATATCGAAGAGCAAAAAAAGGTTACCGTTGCAAATATGTAATCCATTATCACACTTATCGATGACATCGGATACTTATCGGTACTTGATATTTTTTTATATACCTATTGTTCAATGTCGCCGATTTAATGATAAGAAGCCCATCCCTGCCAATATTCCTTTTAAATTTAAAAAGGTCCAACATTTAAAAATAAGTGCATTATTGTAATCTTTAATTAAATATTTATATTGTCTAGATACCTGATGAAAAAAAAAAAGACATTTGTAAAATGAGAAAAAGACTTCCATTACATTATTAATAACTCGATGCAAAACAACTTTTGTGTCAATATATATATATATATATATATATATATATATATATATATATATATATATATATATATATATATATATATATATATATATATATATATATATATATATATATATATATATATATATATATATATATATATATATATATATATATATATATATATATATATATATATATATATATATATATATATATATATATATATATATATATATATATATATATATATATATATATATATATATATATATATAATATATAATATATATATATATATATATATATATATATAATATCATATTACGAATAAAAGTAAAGTTGTATTTATTCAAAATAAAAAATGTTTTAATCCTTGGCAACGATGAACATCCTATATAAAAATAAAACCTATCGATACTTCTACATACAGGTGAAAAAAAAAGGCCAAATCCAATTAATAATTTAGTTTTGCTATATTATTTTTTAAGCAAATATAGCCTTTTATAAATGCATACCTGGAATATCCCATGCTATTATAATTAATAAACAGCACTTCAATGGTCATTCAAATAATAAATATATATTTTCAATAAAAAAAAAACAATTAGGTACAGTTATTCTATGTATAAAATAATGTAAAATACTACAATCAAAAATTCGTCTATCAAGTATCTGAAACAGATATTTCTTGAGTTGGTGATATTTTCTGGGACTCTAATTCGGTTTGTTGTTGCTTCTCTAAGGACTTCTGTTGATCTTCTGCTTCTTTTATTTTTCTGTTTACTATTTCCCCCTGCATTTTTACAAAATGTTGCATCAGCTTATTGTTGTAATTAATAAATTTTTGGGTACAACGTTCTACGCATATCATTTCATCTGGATCCAGCTTCCTTGAGTTTAAATTATCTATACATCTTTGGAAGCACATTTCAGTCATTTTATTATAGAGTTGCAAGAAATCTTTAAACTAAAACAAAATTTATTGAATTAAAATAATTGTAAGTGAATGCATAAAGAACATAATTTTTACTAACATTCCTTACTGCTCCTGGATCAGGTTCCATTTCCGTGATATTTCTTTCTGCTATGACTTAAACTAACATGCCTTTCTGGAAGTAAACAAATCAAAACAGTCACCTGAGCCTGAGAAATATCCAGTTGACGTTTCATCTTCTTCTTTTTCATTCATCATTGAGCTATTAACCATATCAGGGAAGTCAGTGAAGCCGTCACAATTGAGTTGAACCGGTGTTTTTTTTATGCTTTATTCTAGTAATAAGAACGAATCGTGCTAATTGTTGTTTTTAATATTGTGAGTTCAAGAAACCGATGGAAATGCTCATTAAAATTAATGCTGATACTATTTTTTTCATAAACGAAGCTTCTGCAAAAATAAATAGTACGTTATAAAATTATATTGGAAGAAAGTAATAAAAACGGAAAACAGTTACTGTTCTTAACCACTTGGTTCAAGCTTAACTCAATTATGTAAATTAGCAGTATCATCCCAGATAGTCTAGTACAAAAGTAACTTTTTTAATTATTGATTTTTGTGGTTTTTATTATTCCATTCGGTTGAACAAGCATTTTTGTAATGAGTTTATAGGTGTTACTATGGGACACATGTGATAATACGCTAGAATCCAAATAATGGAAATATAATGAATATTAACATTACATTTGAAGGAACCGGTCAATTAAATATATCATTGTTATCCCATGGTTTAAATTAAAAACTCAACACAACATTATTCCATCTTTTAGTACCATCTTAGTATTTGTTTCCAGCTATAGCAATATGGGATGGAACAGCATGTGGTAACATGGACTTGACGTGTATATTAATTTCTGTTAATTGGAATTGCATAACAAACCGATTTTTATGATGTACGGCCTGCCAGACTCCGACGTTGCCTTATTATAATATATAGGTTTATTTCGGCGAAGTATAAACAGCGTTTGTTACATCCTCCATATGACGTCTAGTGGCTTAGATAACAAGGTTCGTGGCCTACTTCGTAGGGTATGTGTGTTCAAATCCCAACACAAACAACAGTTTTCCTTAACAAAATTTCTAAATAACAAAAATGCGGTTAATGTTGGAATAGGATTGGTTAGGTTTTGCTGTAAAGAAAGTGCAACCACGCCAACCGAAACCTGAGCCTATATTAAAACAAGAATTTTTTTTAACAAAACCTATAATGTTAGGTGGATTTCTCTAGTTACCCCTTGGTTAGCCTAAGTTCGTCGACAAAGCCATAATAAACAAACAAAAAAAGGAAAAGAACTGTGGCAACGTCGGAGTATGGCGGGCTGTGTACTGTTACGTAACAAACGGTAGCTCCGGCCATGGCGTTACAGGGTGTGCTATGCTTGGTTGGCATCATTGAAAACAACAATTATTGGTGTTGGGTTAGTGCCAGGTATTGGAAGAGATTGAGGAGGGTGTTCGATAATTTAGAACGTGGCCAGAAAACATCATGACGTTAAAGGTAGAGACATTGACAGTGACAGTTTGTTAATGTAGTAATTTTTGTTGGTGTTGTTTAATACATTAGTTTCTAGCATAATATATATGTGAGTCCGTGGTTAATATTAGAGTTATTTTGGAAAAGTTAGTAATTTAAATATAAACGAATTTTAAAGTAGAATATTACCGTAAATGTAATTTTCAGAAAAATGTCTCAGTTAAGAAATTCCAATTCACTATCAGGCGAGAAAACAAGCATACATGATATGTTGAAAGACACGCCGGCCCATGAGAGCAAGAATAGTATTCCAACAAATTCTGGTACCACCGGTTATTCTCGCTCAATTTCAAATACTCTGTCCAACAGTAGCAGCTCACCTGCAATTCTAACACCGTCGTCTCCTCAAAATGATGACTCTACTATCCTTAAAGCTTCTTCGAGAATTGAAAATCTCAAGAATTGGTCTATTTCTACATATAAATGCACAAAACAGCTCATGTTTGAAAAACTAGGAAAGACTTCGAGAACTCATGATGCAGGTTGGTAAATGAAAAGTTTTTCAAAACATATATTGGTTCGTGGGACAATATAAATTTAAGTACATATCTAATGCATCTTCGGTTTTCTGATAAAAGGTTAACTGATTCTTTTGTCTTTAACTTTTTAAAGTTTTTTATGTAAGGTTTAGTTAGTACTATTTATCTGATTTTTTAACTAATTTAAATTTAATTTTTTAATATCTGGTATGTATAATATTACATACAAACATGAATAAAATATATCTACCTTTATTCCTGATTAGGGTAAAAATAGAAACTGGATTTATACAGACAAAAATATAAATAAAGTAAGAAATTACATCAAATAAGAGCTGTTGATTTTACCTTTCATAGGGAAATAAGTTTGATTTTCAGATAAAATAAAAATAAAAGATGGAATTTGTCCATGTTCAAGGGTACCTTTATCTTATTTGCCTGTATAAATGGTTTAAGGGTATTCCTGTAATTTAACTCTTATGTAATTTTTATTTTATATTATTTGCCAGTGCCTATAATTCTACTTAGAAACATTATTGATAACATCAAACAAGTTCAAAGTAAAATTTACCTAGATTATTTTATATTGGTATAAATCTAATACTGTGTTACCAATTCCATGGAATTTATTGCAACCATTCTACCTACATTAACTATAGTTTAAATAGTTGAGTGAATTCTATTAACCCTCCATGGCATCTCTTTACTATATTGTAGCTGAAATTTTCCCAAGCATGTCCAACATTCTTCAAGTCTTATCAGGTTTTCTGGCAGCAGGATATCCCTACTGAATGTAAAGAATTCGAATACTTTATAAACTTCATTCAAATTCATTGGGGTATATAGGTGGGGGGCAAAGGGGGCAGATGCCCCCAGAGCAAAATTTTTTAAACCAAAAACAACTTTGCTATCTACACGCTTTTATTTGATCAGAAAAAGTAAGTTGCGACCTTTAATTTTTTTGCCAATATCTGCCAAAATATTCCAGTTATAGCAAATATTTGATTGTGTGTGTATGTATTTGTATTTTATAGGTTTGGATAAACCAACTGGCCAGCATCTTTCTTTGTTTTTTGTTTTTATATTATACCGAAACTGTTTTACAATACCCAATCCGGGTTTAACTTTATAATATTTTTTTGAGATTTTATATCTAATTTTGTTGCATTTTTTTAAATTATATAGTATACAGGACATTATATAATTTTTTTTGGGTTATTATAAGTTTGTTTATTCTTTTATTTCCTTTTTCTTGTTTTTTTTTTTAAATCTGATTTTTTAATTATTAAATTGCAATTTAATGTTTTTAACTGAAATATATAAGTATAACTTGTAATATACTTCCATTTTTCCTGGTTAAATGAAGCTTATAACATTATACAGAAAAGGAACAAGGTTAACAAGACTATTGGAAGCAGAGCTGAGATAAGTACTCAGCAAAATTACTTAAAATATTCAATATTATACTTAAGAAAGAAAATTTAAGTATACATAGTAAGTATGTGTTTTTTAGTTTTAACTATATCTACTAAGTTCTTAAAATATACCTAAATACTTAAAGTACTTTTAGGTATTCCAATGCAATGCGGAGGGCCCCTGGATGCTAGGGAACTAGGCGAAAATATTTAATAAGGCTCAAGGAAAATTATGGATGACTTTTTTTTTCGTTATCGGTTATTTTTTGGTTAAATTTGTTTATTTTGGGATTATTCACAACTATTTTCTGTAGTGTATATGTTTGTTGAAAACTGTCAGGATGCCCAAAATTTGTAGTTATGCCACTGATCTATTTAGTGTTTATTAACAACTTAAAGTAGATCCAGTGGTGGCGCATCGTATAAAGCAACATGAAAAAATTATAACAAAAGGAATAATTTCTTAATTATACTTATATAAATATATATATTATATAAATATAAAACGTTTTGACTTATTTTCAGTTAGTGAAACTATTAAATTATCAATAAACATCAAAGTTTAAATATAACTTTTAATATTTAGCATGCGCCCCTTTGAAATTTCCCTATTTCTTCTAATCTAGATTTTGTATTAATATTAAATTACCATCTCTCGGTTCAAATTTAAAAAAAAAATTTGTACACGATCTGTGTTATTTGAATAGGTTGGGTTTAAATAAGTTAGCAGACAGTATAAGTAATGATATTTTAAATTAGTAGTTCAAACTTAATTTATGTACAGTGTAATACTCCGGAATATTCTGAAACTAGAGCCAATAAGTGTTATAGGGCCTCTCTCTATTGAACACACCATTCATGATGATATTGATTTTTTGGGAGAATGCAAGGATGATCAGGTTTTTTTAGGTCAGGATCTAAGGACCAAGGTCACGGGCTAGCTGAGGTATCTCAGAACACTGAGATATTACAGAACATGTTGACTATTATGGTGCACAATTTTATAATGTTCTCCCTTTGCACATCAGGCGACTTGAAGAAAAAATGTTTTATGCAAGGGTCAAAGATTATTTGAAAGCCAAATCATTTTACTCTTTTGAGGAATATCTCCATAATAACTTTGATGACCTCTTTAGTTCCAGGAATTCTATAATTGTTAGTACTGTTTTTGTTGTTTTCTTGTACTGAGTTTGTTTAATTTATCTGTATTATGCGGTTGTACATGTTATATTGTGATCTTTGTATTGTACTTTTTTTTATTGTAGTAATTGTTTTATATTTTATAATTGTACTTTCATCTTTGACATGTAAAAACACTTTAGTGTAACTATTACCAATAAAAGTCTTTGTCTTGTTGTTGCTTAACTTACAGTCTCTAAGAAATAAAAAGGATGACCTTTATATACTGTTGATGGAACGGAATTTTCCTGAATTTGTTCTTTTGACAGAGCATTGGCTTAGGGATGGAGGGCCTGTAGCTGTTGAGGGATACTGAGTGGTCAGTAAATATGGCAGAAATAAATATTATCATGGGGGAATTAATAAAAACATGCACATTAGAACTGTGCTCTTTTGTAGAGGTTGCTGCATATAACTATATCTCAGTGGAAAAGGAATTTGAATCCTCATTAATTTTTAACAAATTGTTAAATTTGTACATACATTGTATATATAGATCTCCTACTTCAAGTGTAACATGTTTCTTAGAGAAGATCGAACTTCTTATAACTTATTTACACGTTTCCTCAAAAATTATATTAGGTGGTGATTTTAATATTGATTTAAGTAACCAAAGCTCTAACAACACTACTGATTTAATTAATTTACTTAACTCGTTTAATATAAAAATACACAAGAGTGACTTCTCTACAGTCTCCACATTCTCTGCAACAATAATTGTGGGGTTATCACACCATGAGGCAGTAATTTTTAAGACTCGCGTCATAGACGTTGAAAAGAATTATAGATACCGTAGAATTTATAGTAGAAGCAACTTTAATAAGTTTTTTCATAATTGCTCAAACGTAAATTGGGGTAATATTCTATATGACACTAATCCCTTTTCACTATTTCACTCAATTCTGATTAATAATGTTAGTTAGGCTTTTCCTCAACAAAAAATAAAACTTAAGAAGAAAAAGCACTGGGTGACAAAGGGAATTCGTGTTTCTGAAAAAAATGGGCGTTTTTTTATGTTCTCTAAGAAAATATTTTTTTTTATGATTTTATTATTAATTAGCTTGGTAAATATAGAACCCTCTATAGACGCATTTTAAAAATAGCAAAAGATGTTTATTACAGTAAAAGAATTCAAGAATCCAAAAATAACACTAAGGAAAACTGGTCCATTATTAACGATATTCGCGAAAAAATAAATCAAAGACTCCTAATATCTCTATTGAACCTAATGTTATAAATACCTTCTACTGCACAATTGCAGAGAATTTAACCAGCAACTTAGCTCCAAGAAAAAATTGCTTAGAGTACCTGGGTGACATATGTGTACTGGAGAATTTTGTTTTAAATAAAAATTTTTTTATAGAATTATGTAAAATCTTGTCGGAGATTTATAATAAAAAGTCCACAGGATCAGACGGCTTGGCAGTATGGATTTTGATGAACCTTCCTGCCGAATACGATAAATCTTTCTTTTTCTACTAGTATATTTCCGGACTGTGTGGAGACTGCTTTAGTTATCCCTTTACATTACATGTCTGGCTTTTAACTTGTTGTAAGGTTGTGATATTTTTTCCTTCCGCGTTTTCGGACAATTTTACGTGTAATACCGCCGTTAAATTTGTGATTTTTGGCAGGCGTCTTAGTCGTGATACCCAGCACCAGTTCATCATATTATTTGTGGCGTAAATCAATTTTATAGTCCACTTTCATTCACTTTCTTTTGTTTTGCATTGAATAAATTAATGTGGAATTTTTTTTCGATTGTTTACGTTTTTGCTAACAACAATAACATTCAATAAACTATAGTGTCTCAACGTACAGATTCAGCGTTTTTCGGCAGTTTTGGTTCAGCATATCCCAGCTAGCACTAAAGTAAAAAGTAAAGTAAAGTTTTTACGTATTTATTACTAATAATCCTACTATATATCAACAAACACTTTGGGTTGCACGTTTTTAAGTATTATATATGTATTTGTTACTGCGAATAATACTTTATAGTAATTTTTTGTGATAAGTAATTATACAATAACTACTGCCAAGCAACTACATAAGGAATTGACTCCAAGGTCGTCACTTCTTTTCCGTGACATAATAGCAATTATTCAACGTTACTGTTTCTAATCTGTTTACTAAATTACAACTTTTAAGTATCAGCACCTTCTTGAACTTTGCAGAGACTACTCCATTATGTTCAAATGTACTCCTACAACGTATTACTATAAAGTAAAACGAGTCGTTGCAGAGTAGAAAAAATTAACGTCTACTGCTACTTTAAACTGGCTATTACCAGTCGTTATTCTTCTGTGTAGCTTCAAAGTAATAATTACAGAATTAGAATTAGTAGATTTTTATTCAATAATAGTGTACAGAAAAATACATATTGCAATAATAATAATAAGAGAACCTAAATCAAGATTAGTAGCAAATAAATACAATTTACAAAATATACCTAATTACAATATTTATTCTACATGTACTGATTAAGACAAAAACAAATTTATATTCAGAGACAACAGTCAATTTTGGAGTACCAAACAACAATACCACCAGAACAAACACCATACCAACACATACATATTGTGTATCAAGGAATACCACATGTAGGAAAGGGAAGCTAATTTTTATAGAAAAAGATCCATCCAACTATTTAATTCAAAATAAGTGGAAACATAAAAATATGATTTTCATTTTAGAAAACTGTCAAAATGTGCCAAATTTTTAAAAATATGTTCTCTAGTAAGTTTAATAAAATTTTTAATCCTCTCGGTTTCTCTTATGTTTGTAGGTAAAATGTTATAGAATTTAGGTCCCAAGTAATTTATAAAACGTAAATTTATATGTTTGTGATTAATGGGAATATTTAAATGTTTACTTTCATTTTGTTGGGTAAAGTGTGAATGGCTAATAAAATTTTGCAATCTAATATTTTTTTGTAGAAACGTGCAACACTCATTTATGTATAATTTAGTTGTTAAAAATTCTCTTAGAAAATAAAATTTGTGTATTAATTTACATATTTTAATAGTCAGATATTCTATATGGGCTGTCCATTTCAAGTGTTTGTCATTTATGACCCCTAAATACTTTATTTTGTCAACTTCATTTATTTTTATGTTTTCATTTATGTCGATATTATTAAAAGAAGGTCTGTTTGAGTTTGTGATTGGAAAAGCAATGTATTTGGTTTTTGCAATATTCAAGGAAAGTTTAAATGAATCGAGCCAATGCTTTACTTTTTTAAAACCCTTAATAGCCTTAGTTTTAGGTCATTCCAATTATCAGCCGTAAAAAGAAGGACAGTATCATCTGCATATGATATTTGTTTATCATTTATTTCTAAGTTTAGGAAAGAGTTAAGGTAAGTTATAAACAGGATAGGTCCTAAAATTGTTCCTTGTGGAACGCCAATTTGTATTTTTAATGGATCACTGATCATCTGATGTACTCAACCCTTCAATAAAACCAAATTGTTGTTTTGATATAATATTAAAAGTACTGAAAAACTGTACCACCCTGTCCTTTAAAAACTTTTCAAATATTTTTGCAAAATTACTGATAAGGCTTATTGGACGATAATTTTCAATGCATCTTTTTGACCCAGACTTATGTATAGGAGCGACTACAGATTGTTTAAAGTGGTTAGGTACTATATCTGTGGTGAAAATTAAATTTATTATATGTACCAATCATTATTTAACGAGGCAATTTGTTTTATAATTTCTCATCTGTAACTGGTTTCAAGTACATGGATGCATTATTAGAAAAATCTTGTCGTATAGGGTTGTTTGGGGTTTTTATTTTATGTTCCAATTATGTAGTAATTATTTACTACAAGGAAACTATTACCTCTTGTACTTAAGGTTCCGGATATACGGGGCGCTGGTACGAGATTCGGACGGTGATTTTATAAGGACAGTGGCAACAATAGAGTAACCAATTTTTGATTGGTTCGGCCATATTGCTGCTAAAATCGCTTGGTTTACTTTTCGCCTACGTGGGTTTCTTATGAGGTTTGTTGTTTTAGTGTCTCATTTTATTCGTTTTTGTGATTATTAAAATGAATATTAATTCAAACGAGAAGGTTTCAGGCATTGGCTATATAGAGAAATGTATTTAACTCTAGTTCACCTGTTTTTTGTTTATAATTATAAAGTGTTTATGATAAATTTGTAAATGACTATGACCTATAAATGTCAAGTTTAAGTTTACTCCAAGAAAAGTTGTTAAATATTGCACATTATTATATTTTGGTTTTATTTTGCTGTAAAAGACAATATTGTTTCATGTCTTAGTGTATGTTTTACTTCATTCAATTTGAGGTAGAAGCTCTCTAAGATTAGCATAATAGAAACTTGATTTTGTAGGTCTTCTTCAGTACATATTACATTACTAAATTCACTTGGCAGACAACTCTTATTAATCGCTTGCACAAACATTGTTATTTCTTAAAAATCTAAATGAAAAAGTAAGTTTGTACTAGAGAGTTAGAATAGATTATTAAAGTAGAACATTAACATAACCCTACATTTACAACTGACGCTGACAGAGGTTGTCAATATAAAAGTAGAATATGGGTGCTCCCATTTAAACCTTTAGAAATTTTGCATCAATTTGGCAGGTGGGCTTCTATTGTCGCCACTGTCTTTATAAAGTCATTGTAATTCATTCTACAGCTATTAATTACTTATGTATGCATTGTGTTATCATCTATGAGTAACAAGTTAAAATGGTTCACAATGGTTTCACATACCATAAGAAAAAAAGTAGCTTTCGTCACTCAGCCACATTTTATAGAAAATTAAAAATATCACAACTTGGTTATGTGATACCTGAACAAAACAACCTAAAGCGGTATTTTAAGGAAATAAAAAATAAAAACGAAACAAAGGATTAAAGTTATGACAGAAGGCAGACTTATAGTAGTGACTCAAGTATACCGCAATTCTCCGCATGTTACGACACATCGCATTGAAGTTTAAAGAACCGGCAGAATGTTCTCAAATCTCAACCGCTTGGTAATAATATACAGTATAGGTTTAATGGGAACTTTGTAGATAACTTTAGTTATCTACAAAGAACTTAGTGTTCAAGACTTCAGTGTAATTGGGTATAAGTGGCAGTTGCATATTTAAGGAATCCAAAACTATAAAAGCGTGTGGGAGCAGTCGCAGACACTTGATGTTAAATAATTTTCTCAGTAAAGAAATGCAGCCAACTAAAAGTAAAAGTCCAAAAGAACGCCATTGTTTATTTTCATCTCCCCTATAAATATTTAGGTATGATGTTTGTTTTTGTGAGTATAAAGATTAAAAGTGCATAAAAATGAAACATTACGTTAAAAAAAGAATCAATGTTTATAATAAGATATTTAATGATAATTACTATTTAAACCAAAGACCAAAATTACATTTTTGAGATCTAAATTGGCCTATATATTTCACCAAAATGTATTGAAAATTAACGAATTTTAAAGGCGCGTAATTTTTTTACGACTATCAGCATATTCACCAGAGAAATTGCCTGCGTTTTAATTTTAGGTCCTTAGCATAGCCAGAAAACTAAATGAAATGCATGTATCCTACCACAAATACCAATAACGTATTCTATACGCTCTACACCATATTCTCAATTTGAGTGTTTGTAGTAACTGTTTTATTTGTATTAAAACGACCCATACATATTTTTAAAACAGATTAAATAAAGACTACAGCACCGGTTGCGCAAATTTATGTGAAGATAGGTTCTGGAAATCATCAATGCATTCTAGGTTGTAGGTATATACCTGCCTCCAAATTCTCCATATGAGAACTACCTCCTAGTAAGTGACACTATAGACTCTGTGATTCCTTCCTTGATGTGGAGCTGTGCATGGCTGGTTACTTTAACCTTCCAAATGCAATAGGGCAAGATGAACAACTGAGTCACAAATCAAAATGACTGCATGTCTCTTCAAGAGGACCTTAACAGGTTTGTGGAATGGTGCTTTAAAAATGGCATGGAACTTAACACATTTAAATGTAAGTTAATCAAGTTATCAAAATTGCATCATAAGATTGACTTTGACTATGTTGTCAACAGCAAAACCCTATCATCTACTGAGTCGATCAGGGATCTTGGTGTAACATTGGATTCTGAGCTTTCATTCATTAATCACATTACCCACATCACCAATAAATCCCTTATGATGCTGAGCTTCGTCAAAAGGAACTCCAAGAAGTTTTCCACAATTTTCTCTCTTACATTACTTTGTTGTAGCCTTGTTAGGCTAGAATATGCTTCTTCAGTTTGGAATCCAAGTTATGCTAACCACATTCAAAGGAAATTACTTCCATCAAAAGTTTTTCATTGACACTGAATTCCATTATGGGTCTTTGTAAATTGATTAACCTGCAAACACTATCTTCAAGAAGAAGAAACTATGATCTCCTTCTTCTCTTCAAGGCGACAAACTCCGTGATGGATTGCTCTGAACTGGTCTCAATGGTGGGTCTGCATGCCCCTGCGAGAATGACACGTAGTCACCAAACATTCAATGTTAATTTTCACAGAACCAACTATGGCGCTCACTCTTTCATTCCACGATCATTGGCACAAGCTAATAAATATAAACAGCCTAACTTTTTTTGCACCCAAAGACAATTTTTAATACAGTTGTCCCATTTAATTAATTAAAACTATTTTTTTATATTTTACAATATCGTTCATTTTATAATTTCTTTTGCTTTCTATTTTTAATATTCTGTCAGGATTATTTAACATTCAACTACAAAATTGTTTGTATGATTAGATTATATTACATTTTATTGTAGGATTAGGTTTAGATTTATTATTTATTACATTAAGTAATCTTGTAAATGGACATTGGTCGTCATTAAATAAATATAAAAATTGAATTTCTAAGGTTATTGAAAAGCTTGCAAAAGCACGCATTTTATCTCATTTGGCTCATTTTAGTATAGTTCATCAGGCTCAGTTTGGATTTCAGAATTGTAGGGTTACAAATTATGCAATTTTTGCATCTGGAGCAGGTGTATTTGGGGATGAATGTAGGTGATTCAGTGGCGGCAATGTTCTGCGATTTTTCAAAAGCATTTGATTGTGTATGTCACAGGACGCTGCTGCTAAAGCTTGATGTATATGGCTTCCGTGGTCAGGCTCTAAATTGATTTAAAACTTATTTGCCGGAGAAATCTCAGTTTGTACAGTGTGATGGTTCTGTTTCTGATAGCTGATGCAAAAATTGTAAGTGGTGTTCCACAAGGATCAGTGTTAGGCCCCGTGTTGTTCATGGTATATGTTAACAATTTAATTTTTTTAAATATTCAAGGTAAATTTATGCTGTTCGCAGATGATACCACAATTCTTTGGCGTGGCTTGAGTGATGTCTAGTGATATTGTTAAGGTAAAAACTTGGTGCAATTCTAATTCACTTTGTTTTAATGTTAAAAAAACAAACATCTTGACATTTAAATTGTCAATGATCCTCTTATATTAAACGATCAAACCATTGAATGCAAACCTTTTAATTTTTAGGTATAACACTGGATGACAAATTGTAATTCACGGAGAATATTTCTGTCCTGAATTCAAAATTTGCAAAATTAAAGGTAACTAGTGGATTGCTGGATTATTGTGCAGCGTAAGGTGTATGTTGCCATATGTTACCTTTGATTTTGAACAGGTACTTTTAAAATTGGTCTTTGTCGTAAATCCACAGCACCATTGTATCATATTCTCTGAAGTGTAAATTGGTTTGATAATGCATTTTCATTTACATTTCTTTATTCTACATGGAGCAAATTAATGTGGAATTTGTTTTTTTATTTTCCGATTGTTTACATTTTTGCTTACAATAACATTCGATAAACTATAGTGCATTTCACTATACATACTTAGGGTTTTTTGGCAATTTTGTTTCAACCTATAGCCAGTCTCACATAATACATTCAGTACTTTTTCACGATGTCGAGAAAGTGTTATAAATGCAATATTTTAGTCATTTTCAAAGAATCTAAAAACCAAGCAAAACCTTCGGTTTACCATGCGATCATTGCCATAAAGTGATCTGTCAGACACTTTAGGATCAAGAGACGAGGTACAATCTCTTATTCTCTCTCGGCAGAAGCTTAAAGGCAAACACATCTCTATAAGCCTGGACTTGGTTTATGAAAAACAACTAGCAGGGAAATGAACCTGTACTGAATTCAGGAATTGTAAGTCCAAGAGAGAAAATGGGATACGGATCAGATCTGTATATTAAGGGCAATCTGCGAATTGTTAGTGGTAAGAGAAAGAATTAACAGAGGGTCAATGTTCCAACCTTGTAACTACAGATCTACTTATTTATTTATTTACAGGCAAGTGGCCTATTTACAATGTCACAGACATAAATTATTTAATTAAAAAGATATAAAGACAAACTAGGACTAACTTATAAAATATAAAAAAAAATATATATAAGAAAACATAAGTTAAATAAAACTAACACCAAAGAAAATATTATAACAAGTAAAATATGCTGACAAAAAAGAATAAACAACATGGAACCATAATTAACATCTGAGTGTATATTACCAGAATGTTCTTGGATTCCGAACCAAGCTGACTGAACTGTTCTGCAATGTATCAATAAACAACTACCATGTGTTCATCCTAGTATCAGTTGACTTCTCAAATTGCTGAATTAGGCATGGCTGAATACACCATATTTCGAAGGGATCAATCAAGTGAAACCAGTGCAAATAAATCCTTGGGTTATGTCCATTTCCTATTGACTTATCCATACCACAGCACCTGTTGAGCAAATTTATGTGAAGGTTGGTTTGAGAAATAATCAACACATTCTTGGATGTATATACCTGCCTCCAAATTCTCCTTGTGGGAAGTACTTTTTAGTAACTGGCACTATTACTTTGTGTGTGATTCCTTCCGTGATGTAGAATTCTGCATAGCTGGTAACTAACCTTCCAAGTGCAATATGGCAAGACCAACAATTGAGTTCAGTGACCTTCCATCGTGATAGTGTTTATGTTCCTCTTCAAATGTTAGACTCAATAACTGCTGTGCTTTACACAATCTTTTTCAGCTTAATTATATTTATAATGATAATAATGTTACTCTGGATTTAATACGTAGTCATAAGATTCAATGTTTAGAATTGAGAGCCTTTATTTCAAATTGATATGTGGATTATGCACCTCTATGTTATACCATTGTAACTGAAAACAACATTTTTACTCCCAGTATACAAGCTAATGGTTTCTATTTTGATTAATGGACTTTTCTTTAATCAATAATTATTTAGGTCTTTTCTCTGGGGATAGTGTATTTTTAGATCTGGATTTAGAAAACGTGATAAACATATTTAATAATATCTTATACAATAGTCTAAATATTTTTGTTCCAACTAAAAAAGATTCCAGCAGGAAATTTCCACATTGGTTTACACAAGATCTTATTAATGTAACCATTTAAAAAAAGATTGTTCACAAAAGTACAAATCTCAGCCAACTACTCAAAATTACCACTTACTTTCCCACCTTAGCTCTCAGTGTTCTAGCCTTTCCAGACAATATTATAAAAACTATATCCAAAATCTTGAACTTTCTTTTCAAAATGATTTGCAACTTGCTGACTATTTCTTCTCCATTTATTTGTTAGATAATCCTGAATGTGTACAAACAATTTCTCTGAATGACATAAATATCAATATTTACGAAAAAGACCTGCACCAGATTAAATCCACCCTATTCTCTAGTGAAAACTGTTTCTTTATTCTTGCCAGACCTCTGCACTTTATATCTAATGAATCTCTGAAGTATGGTATATAAGACATTACAGACCAATTAGCATTTTAAATGTCATTCCAAAGATTTTTGAGAAAATTGTCACGAAGCATCTTAGCTCTGTGTTGTCCCCTGTGATTATCAATGAACAATTTGGCTTTTGCACTAATAGAAATACTGAACTAAACCTACCTACACAAAAAATATATTTTGTTGCCGTGGAGGATGGTTCTGAAATCCACTCGATTTATACAGATTTTACTAAAGCTTTGGATAGAGTTCTCCACAAAGCATTGTTAAGCAAACTTGAAACGTTAGGTATATCTGTATTGCTGCTCCACTGAATTGGAAGTTGTCTTTCTGACAGAGTGCAAATAGTAAAAGTTAATAACTTGCCTCACGAAATCATAGTTCCTTCTTGGGTCTCCCACCAAGGGTCCCATATCGGGCCGCTACTGTTTGATTTTTGTGTTAATGATGCCTCCCTATGTTTCAAATCTTCTAAATTTCCTCTTCTTGTTGATGAACTAAAACTTTTTAAGACTGTCATGAATCAAAATGACTGCAAATCTCATCAAGAAGACCTTAGCAGGTTTGTGTGAATGGCATAGAACTTAATACCTCTGAATGTAAGTTAAGGAAGTTCTCAAGATTGCATCAGAAGATTGACTTCATTATCTACTGCGAACCCTATCATCCACTGATTCCATCAGAGATCTTGGTGTAATATTGGATTAATTTAACATTGAGCTTCTGAGCTTTCTTTCATTCAGCACATTACCAACATCACAGAAAGAACCAATCAAAAAATTAAAATACTGATTATGTGGCACTACCTTACATAAATAACCTATTAGAAAAATTAAAGTATATTCTTTCAAAACATAACATAACTGTTTGTCATAAAGCACAAAATTTATTAAGTTCTCTTTAAACACCATTAAAAAATAAAGTTCCACAAAAACAGATATCAGTTTATTCAATTCCGTGTTTAAATTGTCCTAAAAAATCGGTATGACAACACAATACTTAGAAAACCAGATTAAAGGCCACAATTATACTAAAAATGCATTTACTGCTTTTAATAAACATAAACATGAGATTTTGGCCCAATATAGAAATTGTTATAAATTAAAAGTCAAGGACATGATCGAAATAAAAAGGGAGAGTCAAACAGTTAATGATAAAAAGGATATTAGTGGTTTAACTAAAATATATTTCAACTTAATTAATTAATCGGATAGTAATACAATTTCAAAATCTATTCTTCTCAACCCTGCATAAATTTTCAGAAATTCAACTTGTCTCTGTATATCAATTAAAAATAATTTTGTTTTCGCAAGTGCCAAGCATAAGATAAAGTATTTAGTTTTTATACACAAAATATTGATAACCAAAATATTCTAGGTCCAATCAGTGTAATAATTTTACTATAATTAATTTCTACCAAGTAAATCTCATCAACAGGGTACCGTAAGCTATAGGGATAATAGTTCTCTTTAAACACCATTAAAAAATAAAGTTCCACAAAAACAGATATCAGTTTATTCAATTCCGTGTTTAAATTGTCCTAAAAAATCGGTATGACAACACAATACTTAGAAAACCAGATTAAAGGCCACAATTATACTAAAAATGCATTTACTGCTTTTCATAAACATAAACATGAGATTTTGGCGCAAGATAGAAATTGTTATAAATTAAAAGTCAAGGACATGATCGAAATAAAAAGGGAGAGTCAAACAGTTAATGATAAAAAGGATATTAGTGGTTTAACTAAAATATATTTCAACTTAATTAATTAATCGGATAGTAATACAATTTCAAAATCTATTCTTCTCAACCCTGTATACATTTTCAGAAATTCAACTTGTCTCTGTATATCAATTAAAAATAATTTTGTTTTCGCAAGTGCCAAGCATAAGATAAAGTATTTAGTTTTTATACACAAAATATTGATAACCAAAATCTTCTAGGTCCAATCAGTCTAATAATTTTACTATAATTAATTTCTACCAAGTAAATCTCATCAACAAGGTACCGTAAGCTATAGGGATAATGGATATATACGTTTTAAATTTATGTCTATAAATGTTTTTGTCGAATATATACGTTTTATTTACCACACGTGTTGTAATAATATTCATTTATTCATTCATTCGTTATATTATCATCAAACATGTTTTATGAAAAGTATTAAAAAGAATATATGATTTAAATTTATTATAAAGTGTGCAATTTTAGTGACTTTAAACCATTTAATGTTTCAATGTGTATAATGATGTTTACGTCTATGTAAATATTTTTAATATGTTTTTAATGAAAAAAAAAACTTTTTAGGAATCAGGAGATTTGAAATTAAATCTTGATAAATGTCAATATGGAGTTGGCTGCCACTTTTTTGCTTTCAGCGCCATTCTCCAGCCCAATACGGTAGGATGTCCGGATGGCGAGCTCTAAGCTCCCGGAACACCCAGAATCTTTAAATAACTTTCTAATATTTCCTCTTTTAATTTTTGAAATGCAACTTGGCTTCCACTAGTTGCCCCTTGAGAGTACTGCTGGTCTTACGAGATGACCTTTTCTTTCAAGCTATCCCCTTACCCTTCCCACTCCCGCCTCATAGCGGCCGTTATGCTAATATTCTATGTAGAAATGCGGCAGACGAACGGGATAGAATGCAGGAACAACTAGGCCTCACACGTTCATAGCGTCTGCTCCCTTTCTAGCGGGGTCGTTAGTTTCCACTCTGAGCGGTTGAGTCTCCCGCTTCCCCCCGAAATAAAGCAGCTAAACTAAACTAAAAGTTAAAAACACAGAGGTCTGCCTTCGACGAGGCGATTCGGAAGACTCCAAGTTGAGAGTTTTCATGTTATTTATTTTATGTTTTTAGTAGGGCTATTGACCTCCATTAAAAAAAGAGGTCAATGGGTAAAAGAGTAAACCTCAAGTGTCTAAGCACCGAGGTGACGTGGAAATGTATTGAATTTTGAGTAGATCTATAATACTTAAGTACCTTCAGTACATCTAGATACTTACAGTATTTAGCCGATTTTTAAGTACTGCGATCATAATCAAGTTAAATTTTTTATATTAATAACTTACTACTAACTAACTAACTACTTTTGATAAAACTTACTAAGTCAGAACTTTTTTCTAAAACACATGAGTATTTCTCAGATATTTGATCATCATTGTAATATTTTAGTTTTAGAATAAAAAAATCAGTATTAAAGAAAATGAAATTAAAAATTGCATTGTATATGAAGAAAATATACATTGTAGCTATTAGACAAAAATTGATAAAGCATTATGTATTAAATTAAATTATATTTGTAGTCCAATTAAATAAACTTTTGAATCGAAATTTTGGTCAACTTGCCTGAATTTGTGATATAAGTTATTTTGAGATATCTGATATTGATAAGTGGAACTAGTATATATATATATATATATATATATATATATATATATATATATATATATATATATACAGCTATAACAGCTAAATTATGATTTGAGTTCTATTTTCAACTACTCAAATGAGGACAATTTAAAAATTAATTCAAGTAATACTCAGGTATTATTGTTCTATCAGGAAACGCATAGACGCACCCTCCAGTCTGCTTGGACACTCAACTGCGATTTAAAAATCATGTTAAGATGCTATTAAAAAAAACTCAATTTTAAAATGAGAAAAAAACTTTGTGAGGCCTTAGTATTGTCGACTTTTACTTATTGCAATATTGTCTATTACTCGTGTTTGGATTCTTTTTCAAAAAATCGCTTGCAATATGTACAAAATATTTGCTGTCGTTTTGTACATCAGTTAAGTATGATCATGTTTCTTTAAAAATTAATGAACTTAAATGGTAAAAAAATAGCAAATACCGTAAGGCTCTATTTTGTAATTTTTCTTATGAAGGTATTAAGATCATCTGTCCCTATATATCTGAAAGAAAAACTAATATTTCGCAATATTGTGCACCTTAGAGATATCAGACATCGAGACTGCTTGACAATGCCTCTGCATCGAACTGCTTTGTTTTAGAGTAGTTTTAGATACATGTATGCACAAGTAAATTAATAAAGACGATATTTATTTATTATTTATTTATTTATATCTATATACAGTGTGTCCCAGATTCGCTTCTCTATACAGGGATCTCGGCTCCTATTATACCTACAGCGAAGGTTAAATGGGAAAAATTTTAGAGGAAACTTTTTGCATTCGATATCCGGCTTCAGATTTACGATCGATCAATTGTTTTTGGAAATATCGGGGAAAAACCGAAAATGGCGGATTTAGTTTTTGGCCAGTATATCCAGAACGGTAAATTTGACAGCTGCCAAAATATGACATTATTCGGACACATTTTTAAGACAAATAAGATGGCGTATACGACACGTCTTCATTGTTTTTTGTTAACCCGCAACCTCAACTTTCATTTTTCCCATACTGGATTTTTCGATTTTTGAAAAGAGCCTAAAATTTCCAGTCTAGTGATATTTCACAAGTGCATTAAAGATTTTAGTATCATCGAAATATTACACTTCGTAAAGTTAGGTTTTAGTTTTTTCTAAGGAGGCCATGATTTAAAGTAATGTTAGCTCTCAATGCTTTTCGAAGGAGGCCATGATTTATCTATAACAAAATTGGAATTTGACTTTGACGTTAAGTTAAATAGTTGAAAGTATCAAAGCTGTGTTTTAATAAGTAGTAGGTACGCTTTTATCCCAATAAAATCATAAATCTGACACATAAATTGTCAAAACCTATAGAAAATGTCTGGCATTCCGTATTCAAATGAAAAAAAGGTTGACATGTTAGCTCTGTACTTTCAATCATACAGAAACGCCGACTTTACCTCAGCAAGGTATTTGGAGATGTACCACGAACGACGGCAGCCTCATAAAACCCAATTCAGGAAAATCATAGTTAATTTAATTAACCATGGTGCCTTCGAACAACCTAGAAGCTGATACAATAATAACAATGAAAATAGAAACAGAAACATTTTACAAGCTATCCCCCTAGTGCATCGGTAAGAACTGTAGAACAGGAAACTAATGTGCCAAAATCAACAGTTTTAAAAAAGAATAAGTACCATCCATACAAACCCATAATAGTACAAGGATTTAAGGAAACTATACTAGGAGATGTAATGTAAATCCTGATTTTGTAAATCATGTCTTTTGGTCCGATGAGAGCAGGTTGACGAATTGTGGAGTCTTTAATAGGCATAACCGTCATCATTGGGTGTGCAAAATCTTCACGAAGTGGCAGAGAGACGTCTACAGATCAGATTTGGAAGTAACGTTTGGTGTGGGATCATTGGTAAGTTAATCTAACCAATCTTTTTTAAATAGGCACCAAATGATGGTCAAATAATAATTTTTTTTTTCTTTTAGTTCTTTAATGATACTAAAAGAGTATAATCTAAAAAAAAAAGTAAAACATTCTACTCTAGTCAGTCAACTTACTTTTTTGATATTGTATTACAATTTTATTCAATCATCTTGTATTGTAGTTTCGAAGAACCTATAAAAATAGAATTGGGTTCTATAAATTTATTAACACTTTATCTAAATTTTCTGCAGATGTAGCTAATTCTCGCAGATATAACCCCGAGTGGTGGTATAAAAGGAAGCGTCTCAGTCATCAACACTTCAGTCTCTATTCGGACGCGAGAAAGAAAGCTTCGAAAATGCCAAATGTGATTTTGGCGAAACTTTTGTCAGCAAAACTGTTCTTTTCAGAAAGACAGTAATGAACGTACGTACACCTGGAATGAAAACACATTGTATTTTTCCATCCGTGAAGGAGTAAAAATCAACATATATATATATATATATATATATATATATATATATATATATATATATATATATTTTTATGTTATTCAAAAAGTGTAAGAGCTATAAAAATTGTAGAGCACAAAATTTTTTAACTTTTGAAAGGATTTATTAATCCCGAGAAGATACAAAAAAAATGTCTTATGCTAGGAATCAAAGCTAAAAAAAAATATAATACACTATTAGCTTTAACTAGTTCCAGGAATGAAAAATTTTTTTTGTTTACATCATATTTTTATCTAATTCAGCATATTAACCTAAGTCTAAAATATATCTTTATAATTTAGTTTTAAATAGGGATGTACTATTTATATTTCTAAATGTACTTGGAAGATTATTAAACAGTTTTAGACCATTGTGATAAATTAATTTTAAACCTGTATTTGTGCAGAATCTTGGAAGATGCAAATGATCATACTGCCTGGTATAGTATGTGTTCCTGCTCATTTTTTTGAAACTCAGTAACAGACCGCTTGTTTCCATGAATTATATAATATATATAAAGAATTATTATAAATTTATATAGCCCTGAAACATCCATTAGTCTATTGGGCTTATACAGCAAATGGGTGGAGTAGCGTAAGGGAAGTGAAAAAACACTTTTAACTGCCTTGTTCTGTAAGACTGGTAAGTGTAAGTACTTTATTACATTTAACAAACTTAATACATTGATCGTTATTGGAGACACCTCTTCCAACACACATGTATGACGACTTGTCTATATTTAAAGTTGGTTTGTGGGAAGACAACCAGGTTGCCAATATCTCTAAATTACGTTTTATCAGTATTTTAATGTCATTTTTATTATTGCCGCTAAACATGAGAGTTATGTCATCTGCGTACAGGTTAATTTGGCCATATAATTTTAATCCAAATATTGAATTTATATAAATTAAAAACAGGGTTGGTCCTATAATTGAGCCTTGAGGCACACCACAATGAATCAGTTCTTGTTGACTTAGTGCTTTATTCTTTGACACCGACTGTTTCCTCTTTTTAAGGTAGTTAACAAACAACACATGTGGGGTGCCCCTTATACCCATATTCCCAAGCTTCTGCAACAATATTGAGTGGTCAACCAAATCGAATGACTTTCGACATTTTATTACATATAAATTACCCAGACACTGTTTTTGCTACTGTTGAAATTAATAAACTTGAAGGGATTAGAAGTTAAAGGCTGATATGACTTTAAATATTAAAAAAACATAGCAAGCTGAAAAGCTGAAAAATTAATAATTTCTCAATTTTCTTTAATTTATCACAAAAACTTTCTTTTTAGAGAATTTTCTTTATTGTAAATTAAATATTTATGACAATTTTTATGTTTCAATTTAAGCGACTTTATGATTATTAGAAAGTTATAGAAAACATTGTTATAAATTTTTAATTAATTTTTTAAAAGATTAAATAAAAATCACTGATTTTTCAACTTGCTATTATTTTTTAAACTATTAATTATAAAAAAAATATCTGAACCATTTATACATAAAATTTTATGGCTTTACAATTTTTATTCGAAACTTTTTCTTCTAGCTCTTACCCTTTTTGAATAACATTAAAAAAAACACTTTTTTTTTCACCCTTAGCCGGATGTTGAGAAAAACATTACTTTCAATTATCATTATTAGGTATTTCTAACTATTTTATATAAAAAATTCAGGCAAGTTGTCCAAAATTTCGACTTAAAGGTTCATTTAATTGGACCATTTGGACGTCCTTAATAAAATAAACAAGTAGCTACCAGGACCATGGCATATCCAGTTTTGCCAGAACTGCTGTATTAATATTATATAAAAAGTTCAATCTCTGCATTTTATAGAAAACAGCAATATGCCTTGTTGAAAATTAACGTGATTGGTATAATTGAACTTCGTGCTATTAAAAACCCCAAAAACCATATAAAACACGATATTTTTATAATACGCACTCACTGTCACAAGAAATGTTTTGTGCCAAGAATAAAGATATTTGATATTTTCAATATTCGTTAAGATTTATAATAACTGAAATAACCTGAGAAGAAAATATATCCCACCCACCAAGGCCGTATGTGCCCCAGGGCGCAGCGAAATTTCTTTTATGGTAAATTACATTTCATACACTAAATTTTAAGACAGTGTATTAAAGCATGTCAAATTTATCTCCTTGGGTAGAAAGGTGATTTTATACATAATCAATTCCTAGAAGAAAATGACTTTATAAAAATTCATAAACGTGAGGTTCTTTTAGAAGAAAAAATATATATTTGAATTTTCATTAGTGTGTTGTACAAATGTATAGGCAATATCTTTTTCTATGGTACAATTTCCTTCCTCTTTAAAAAAAAAAGTTTGTAGTAATCCCTTCATAAGTGAGGAGATTGCAGATTGCCCTGCATGTTATCGACCGGGCGCTCTGCTGACGACCTTTACTAAAAGAAAGGACAAATTGGTAAAACGCATGTTAATATTCTTAAACAAACATTATATATTAAGCACAGCAGAGTTTGGTTTTCAAACTAATAGAAGTACCAGTGATGCTAGTTTGTCATTTCTGGTGGTCACTGTATATAAAACTTAATGATAAGAACTCAGCTGCAGTAATTTTTTGCGATTTATCTAAGGCGTTTGATTGCATCAGTCATAAAATACTCATAGAAACATTGAAACATATGGTTTTAGCGGAGTAGTTCTAAGATGATTTAAATCATATCTATCAAATCGAGTTCAAAAGGTAAATTTTAGCAATGAAGTCTCCAAAATTTTAAATGTTGAGCTCCACGCTGCTCTGTCTTGGGGCCCATTCTTTTTCTTTTGTATATAAATGATATTACAAACCTTAATATTACGGGAACATTTACATTGTTTGCTGATGCTACGGTTTTCTACGGTTTTGTGGGATGGTAATGACCAGGTAGAATTATATGACAACATAATTTCATGAATTAAAAACTGGTGTAATGCAAAACTTTTTACTTTAATGTAAATAAAACGTTGTTGTTGTGATATAACACTGGAAAATTCAATTTTCGACAATTTAAGTTAAATTAAGTTCCTGGGTATTTTAATTGATGATAGATTAAAGTTTGAAGCCCATATAAATAATTTTGGTCCAAAATGATGATCCAGCTGCTTGCAATTAGGGGTATTAGAAATAAATTGGATAGTTCTACAACAAGAAACTCATATTTTTCTTTAATTGAGTCTAATCTGAGGTACGGAATTTGTTTCTTGGGAGCCTGCTTTTTAATCAAATACTTGTATTACAAAAAAAGCTGTAGAGTAGTAATAGTAGTAGTACTTATGCAAAGCAAGGGTGAGGGACTCGTACTAGCTCTTGTTTTTACATAAATAAATATTAACTTTACCTTGTCTTTTCTGCTAGAATCAGCCTATCTGATGCAGAGAAAATTTAAAAATACTGTAGGAGACCACTCAGTTTATAATACTCGGCAAACCTATAATATTGCTCTATCTATTCCTAATTCGAGAACTTTATTATATATAATGGCAAAAAAATGTTCAATCACTTACCTGTAGGGATTGGACAGATAAGCAAATGAAAAATTGTTGAGGAGAAAACTAAAATCACTTAATTGTTTGCTGATGATTATCATGTTAATGACTTTTGTTAGAAAAGCCTCGCTTAAATATGTCCGTCCATGCTATTCTTGTTCTTCTTTTCTATTTGCTCATTAAAAAGTTTATACAATTGGTTTTGTACTATATTGTAATCTTCAGATCATTTTAATGCTCTTTTAGATTGTCATTGTATTTATTTTTTCCTGGTGTTTTCTTCATTTACTTTAATTTTACGGTATTTAACTTCAAGTATGTATTTTGAACAGTAACAGTGGTATTGTGTTAAGTTAATATTGAAGTACCTGCAATTTAATTATTTATAAATACTGGACTAAAAGTACTTAAGTACTTCTACAAAGTACTTTAAGTAGATTAAGAGTTTGCAGTACATTTTTAAGTAATACTAAATAAATTTAAAATTTTAGGTACGAGTACAATTACTTTTTCAAAAAAGTACTGAATATATTGTCGCAAGTACTACTGATTCAAAAGTAGGTACTTAAGTTAAATATTACTAGATAATGATTACCTTTGATTAGCTTGCTTATTTGTACTTTCCCCGATTTTGAAAAAATCTCATGATCAACCTCGAATAAAATCCTCAAGACTATTATAGTGCTTCTCATTTAGTATCATTGGAAGGCTAGAGATGTCTGATTCTTAATGAGCTTTTCATGTTCATGTTTCGTGTTTTTAGAAAAGTTTAAGTTTTTGAGAATTTCAAATATGCCTCATACTAATGACTAACTTATTTATTTATTTATCAACAAACGGCTAACCCCATTAAATATTTTACAAAAAACATTAATAAAGATGGATTCTTTTTTTTTAACAATACAATATATATAATTAGTTAAAAGTGGAATGTACAATGCAATAAGCATCTGTTCCATGTAAGATTATAGTGAATGTGTTATGCTTTTTTTGAAGGTGAGTAGGGAGCCTGCAAAGGGATTTATGTTTGGATGGTGATTCAGAAAACTCAATGATCTATTCAGCATTCTAACATTATTGTTTTTAAATCACTTTTCCTTTTTCTGAGGCCATCTTTTTTGGGTGTTTTACATATCAAATTCTTCTTATTATTCTTTATACTGAGCATCATCTTTTGTGTACGTGGGAAAAAATCGACTTCTAAATTGAATGAAAATTAACATCCAAAAATAATAATTTCCTGGGAAATTATTTCAAATTTGGGCTGCGGCCGCATTCAAAATATTCAGATTTTTTTCAGCATATCCTGACCTTCATTTTTTACTTTAAATAATTGCTCTGTGTACAATATTTTAGCAGATATCGGTAAACAAATATATTTTATGCATTTTTCTTTTTAATTTGGGACAACTTTAGCTAGTTCACAAGAGCTTTGAAATAGCTACAGTTTTAAAGAAGAATGCGTCCTAATTTTCATGAGGTCCGGCCTAAAAATGGCTGCTTATTGGAATATTAGTTATTTGAAATTTTCCCCTTGATTTGATATATGTAAAACTTTTTTAGAGCTTGAAGCACAAATTGATCAACTAAGGGAAACTCAGAAAAAGTACATAAATGTTTTACGTCTGGCCAGAGCATTAACGAGTCATTTTTATCATGTTGTTCAAACGCAGCATGCTCTGGGAGAAACATTTTCAGATCTTGCTCAAAAATCTCCTGAATTACAAGAAGAATTTCTTTACAATTCCGAGACACAACGAAATCTGACAAAAAATGGTGAAACTCTACTAGGCGCTTTGAATTTTTTTATATCATCTGTAAATACTCTATGTCACAAGACTATAGAAGATACTTTACAGAGTATTAGACAGTATGAAGCTGCTAGAATTGAATATGATGCCTATCGTACCGATTTGGAATCTCTTTCAACCAAACCTGAAGGAACAATAGGGTTAGAGGAAGCACAACAGGGCTATGAAGTTCACAGGCAAAATTTCATGAAGTTACGAGCTGAAGTTACTATTAAAATGAAATTTCTGGATGAAAATAGGGTAAGCAGTAAGTTCTATCAAATTTAGTTAATAATTTAGAACATATAGATATATTTGTGATATGACAGCATTTATCTGCTTGTATAATGGACTTGCTCAGTTGTTTTTCAAATATAACAATGTAGTATGCTCATTGTTGAAAAGATCTTTCAAAATATGTGCTACTTTTCATTTAATTTTTTCTTCAGCTCCGCTGCCGTCTTAAATAATTCAAATATGAAACTTATATATAAAAAAGGTTATTTAGTATACTATTGAAGTGTTCCAAATTTATCTGGACTGGTTCAAAAAATGGAAGGGGTTGGGGGAAGGGTGGCATTAAACAGCAGCACTATATAAAATTAGTCCCAGTTATTTTTGAATTTATTGAAAAACTTTAAAGGCAGAATTTTTAGTTTGAATCTAAGAAAACACTTATGTAAACAAGATAGGATTTTATATTTTTAAAAATTTTATCTTATCTAATAAATTGCAAATAATTAAAAATATGAATATCATTTTTAAATTACACTATTTAAATAGGGCTATAATTATGTTTTGGAAAATAATGTTTTAATGAGAATGCTGTGATGTTATTTTTAAAGTAAATTTAAAAAAGGAAGATAAAAATACATTTTACAAGAACAGTAGCAATAGTGATTTTAAAAGTAATCATATCTTAATTCTGCAATAATTTTGGTGTTTGCAACTTATAAAATGAGTGTAGGTCTATATTCTATTACAGAGTGATATATATTGTTTCCATTTTTATTTATATGGGTTGTCCATAATTTCCATTCCAATATTTGGAGGAAATTCTAGAAATGCTTCATTTTCAAGATACAGGCTGTTAAAATTTTAAATATTTTTTAGTTTTATTGATGTGCCTCCTATATCTCTAGAGGCATTAGATTTAAATTTGGCAGATGATTAACCATGAACAATATCTAAATTATATAGATGACCTAGTTTGATACTTTTATTTTTGACTTTTGTGACCTTTTTTTTTAATGATCTGAATGATTTAGAAACATATGTTGAAAAACATGGACAGTTTTGACGGCTTTTAGCTTGCAATATTTATGTATTAAAAAGGCCCAAGTGAGATTAAAATTTGTAAAGTAAAGCAGGAAATCCAATCACCTTGTATATTTTTCTAAACTCTATTATAGTCATTTTATCACAGGCGCCGATTTTTCACAACCGCTCTGGGTGCTTTATACAGGTACAAAAATTTATTTTTTTAAGGGTAGAGGGCAAGAAATAAAAAATATAACGCGATTGACCAAATATAAACCAAATATAAAATTTGAATTAGCAACTTGTTCTGCCATATTGGAATAATACCATATGACCCTTAATTCCTTTTTTTTTGCCATCTTGGATTCGCAGTAAAATTTTACCAGATAATTCTTTCATAATACTTGATTTTTATGCAAAATTTGAGGTAAATTGGATAAATAGTTTTTTAGTAATATTTTTTTTAAGATTTCATAGGCCCCCATTTTGTTTCGATTTATTGGATTTTTACAAAAATGTTACCAGGTCATCCCAATGTGTCCCTTAATTTCTGGCCAAAATTTGAAGTCAATCGGGTAGGTAGTTTTTAAGCTATAACGCGAACAGACAGACAGACCGACGGAATCGAGAAAACCTGTTTTTCGGCACCTAGGGACCTTGAAAACTTTAGCAGTTAATTGGCATTTTCGAAACGTTCATTATATCTCTTATCTTGTACAAATTTACTAATTATTTTTTTAGTGGAAATAATAAACTATTTTCAACACTTAAAGATTAAGTACTGCAAATGCGTAAAACGTCGTCATTTTAAATTAAATGTAATAAGTAATAAAATTATCCAACTTAATAACAGGGCAGGATTATCTAATAATGGGGCCTGGGGCTTTAAATATATAGGGGCCCCTGACCTTGTGAAATTTTCCAAACATAACTAATGATATAGAAAAAGATTCTCTGAATTGTACTCTGCTGATGGGGCCCTAGAGATTTAAGTCTTTCAGTAAGTGGGGGCGTCTGGGCAGTGCCAGGAATCCTTTGCAAATAACTGGTGATTAAAATAAAAGGTCTTCAGATTTGTTCTCCGCTCACGTTGACCTAGGGATTTAAGTCTTTCAGCCATTCGGGGCATCTAAGACGTGGGAGGCGTACTTTGCAGAGACTAAAAAAATACAAATAATGACTTCACTGATAAGCTACTATTGCCTCTTTTGCCCATATCTCGCGGGTCCCCGCCGCTTGTGGGCGCAGCAATTCCACGTTACATCCCCGCAAAACCTCGCGCCAGCTTTGTGCTGGTGCTTCTATCTACGAAGGGGCCTGGGGCTATAGCCACCATAACCTCACCCTTCATCCAGGATTGAATAATACGAGAGTCTTCCGGTTCGTCTCGTCGAAGGCAGACCTCTGTGTTATTAACAAAAGTGGTTCCTCGTGTTCGGTTTTGTTGCTTTATTTCGGGGGGAAGCGGGAGACTCAACCGCTCAGAGTGGAAACTAACGACCCCGTTAGAAAGGGAGCAGACGCTGTGAACGTGTGAGGCCTAGTTGTTCCTGCATTCTATCCCGTTCGTCTGCCGCAGTTCTACATGGCGGGAGTGGGAGGGGTAAGGGGATAACTTGAAAGAAAAGGTCATCTCGTGAGACCAGTAGTACTCCAGAGCAAGCAAGCCAAGAAGCAATAAAAAGATATTGAAAGATGGTACCAAAGAAAACAAACAAAATTAAAAATTGAAAATATAGCAACCACATCGGCCGTATAGCCCAGGCAGCTCAAGGCCGTTAAACTGAAGAGAAAGAAAGAAAGATGAATAATACAATAATTCAAAATTTCTATGCGCTAATCCTTTATATGTCAACTATCGTCATTTGTCTTCTTCTATTAAGTTTTTGAAAAAAAAGTATTATAACAGAATGTTATATATCTTACAATATACCCTCATTTTATTCAAATGCTTTTTACATTACAGCTTACACCTAGATGTATGAATTTAAATTACAGGTACATTTAAATACCCCTTTGGTAATTAAAGTATAGCAATTTCCACTTAATTCAGAAAATCACAGAATTATTAATATTCTATTATATTACAAACCGGGATTGACGCTATATACTGTAATTTTTCTTTACATACAATTCTTTATTATTTATGTAAAATTCATTTAATGATTTAAATACAATAATTTTAAGTGCTTATATATATAAATATACAAGAAGCTATTAGGTCGAACATTAAACTTTGACACCCTTCATGTAGAACACATACTCTGCGTTTGCCAGTATTAATTTTCGATCAAAATTTTATGAACTTTAATACCAAAAAATCAGTCAGTTACATGCATATCCATTTTCCAAAAGAATCGTGGAGGATCGTTCTTCTGAGGTACCTACGTGATGTTGATGGATTAGTATTTAATTTTAGAAGTTTTAATAATGGGATAATAAAAATAATGGGAAAATAGATCCTCTAAAGAAATATTTTTATAAGTGGTTATTTAAAACACAAAGGACCCCGCGAAATCCTCATGGGAAATGGCTTTCAGTCAATTTTCCTCAAAATTTGCTATGTTACCATTCTTGACGTCCTGATCAAAAGCTTTATTAGGCACAACTCAGTTCTGCGCTAGTTTTCGATATACAGGGCGTCAAAGTTGAAATTTTGCGTGTTCCTCATTTTATGCAATTTCTTGTATTTTTTTGTTTTTAAGTACTTAATACGCGTTTAACTAAGTCAGTTGCTTAGAATATCTGAGATCAGAAGTTACTATATGTATTAGTAAAAACAACTCATACAGGGTGTAACTGTTTTCCACATTGCAGTCATTTTTGTTACATATTCGACCGCACCTAAAATACTAAAATTTCAGTTTTTACAAAAAGTTCAATTAAGCTAAAAGAAACAGTCAGATTTGTCTATTTTTTTAATATATCTATTAAAATTAAATAAATATTAAAGAACTGCATCGAAAAGATTTGTAAATAGCTGACGTCATCGCGGCCATGAATTTTAATACACGTTTTGTATTAGCAGCATATTTCAGGGATATTTATCTAGCCGGTAAAAGTCACACAAATTAATTATAGAACGAATCTTGTCAGTTAATATAGCTCTTATTATTTACCATTCCATATTTTTATCTTTTTTTGATAATTAAAATGTGTCACTTTTATAGGCTACCTACTTAAATGTCCTTCCAGTAAGCCTAAGAGGACTAGATTTTCAGATGATGGTTAGGTTACAAAACGTGTATTAAAATTCATGGCTACCGCAAATTCAGCTTCTTTATTTAATATGAATAAACATATAAACATAAAACATTAGCCAAATCTGACTGTTTGTTTTAGCTTAATTGAGTTTTTTGTAAAAATTAGCATTTTAGTGTTTCAGGTGCGGTTGAATATGAAACAAATATGACCGCAATGTGCAACTTCTAATCTCAGATGTTCTAAATTGCTGACTTATTTGAACGCCTATTAAGCATTTAAAAACAAAAAAAAAATAAACAAAAAAATGCATAAAATAAGCAACAGGCAAAATTCCAACTTTGACGTCTTATATGTCGCAAACTAGCTGCAGGATTGAGTTGTGCTATAAAAGTTTTTAATCAGGAGGCTGAAAACTGCAACATTTTAAATTTTTAGGAAAATTGACTGAAAGCCATTTCCCGTAAGGATTGTGCGGTGTCCTTTCACAAAGTATCCTATGAATTGCTCTGGGTTCTCCGCACCCAAAATTTATTTGCTTTGGGTGCGCGAGCACCCAGAGCCCCCATGGAATCGGTACCTATGTACTTTATAGACATTAATTATGGTTAATTGTGTGCCAGATTTGAACACACATCTCTATAAGTATATGAGGCACTTAAGATAAGTAAAGTTCCAACACTCTGTATCTTGAAAACAAAGCGTTTCAGAGCCGATGTTCATAGGAACTTTTTTTATATTTTGTGCGTAGAATAGTCCTTTCAAATACTGCATTTCCAGACTATATAGTTTTCTACATTGTTAAAATTTTAGGTTAGAATATGTATACCAATCAGAGCTGTGAAAGTTACTTCAAAAAGTATCTAGTTACTTTTAAAGTTACTTTCTGAAAAATGTAACTAGATACTCGAAGATACTAGTCATTTTCTGAAAAATAGTATCTAGTTCTTCGTTACATTCTAAAAGTAACTAAATATTTCAACTAAGTTACTTTGAGAGTAACCAGTTACTTTAAAAGTAAATAATTTCTTTTGAAAAATAACTAGTTACTAGCAACTATTTACTTTTAAAGTAACTAGTTACTTAAGAAGTAACTAGTTACATTTTAAGAGTATCAAGTTATTCTCAAGGTAACGTGGTAAAAATATCTAGTTCAATGTCAAGTTAGTGTGGAATGACTC